>JAYKAV010003039.1:330021-554027 GCA_035582835.1 Phoebastria nigripes | reverse complement strand
TTCTGCCGGTGGCACCAGCCCCTGAGCCACGTGTTGATCAGGCGTGTTTTCCTGTCCCTGTCAGTATTCTTCCCTGCCACTGAAGGGATTGAGGAATTGCCACTGAAGGGACTGGGGATTTGGATCAGAGCTAGCTGTGTACTGGCTTGTTAATGTCCCCCCACATCCAAATCTACTTTCTCAGGTATATTGAGGGTCTCCTAATTAAACTTGTATTTTCTCTTTGCTCCCATTGGGATTCATAAGATAAGGATAGGGCATCGCAGTCCAGGTCATTGTTGCTGTTCCCACTGTTTCCCAGTTGGGTGAGAGGTGCCCCAACATAAATGGCATGATAGAGAATTTGGGGTAAATGCTCAGCTTCACAGCTGTGCAGAAAGAAAAAATTCCCAGCAATGTTGATGGCATTGTTATTGTAACATATACTTACTCAAACTATCTCAGCTTCTCTTCTGTCTCAAAAGGCAGCAGGAGTTAAATACAGGACAATAAAAGCTTAGCTTTCTCCTGTTAGAGCAAATGTCTGAGCTGCCACTGATTTCAGGGAAGTAGAATGGGGGCTAATGAGATAAAGATTATTAGAGTTCATTTCTGAGAGCTGCTTGGCATCTGTGGACCACCTGAAATCCTTGTCTACTTCAATGCAAGTTGTATAGTCTTAGCACAACTGAGGACTTGAATGTTGCACCTGGAGCAACTGTTTGTCCCAGTTAGAAAGATGCTTAACTAATGTAAGCCTGCTGAGGTATTGAGTTAACATTATGCATTGGCAGGTCTTAACAAAATTTCCTTAAGAGAAGCGTTTTGCCCCCATTGAGCAGAATTAATGTCTCTGTTAAACAGAAGTTATTGCCATTAAGTATTGCTGGCTTAAATCAGTTCCTTGTGGAATCCGGTAGGTAAACATGCTTCCTTGGGGAAGCATGTCCCAGTTAAGTGGATTACAGAGCAAATTATATCCAGTCTAATGCAGCAGTGAACCTGAAGCAGCTTCTGCTGATGCATTTATAGGGTTTCAGCATCATGTCTTCTGAACTAAAAAGTCATGAGCTACACTGATACAGTGGAGATAGTTTTAGTCAAAGGTGTCAGCAGTTGTAAAACAGTCACACAAATAAACTTTGGTATGTGGATTGTTAAAACAAATCCTGATGCACCTCTTGGATTTTGTGTAATCTAAGGTCAGACCCTGTTCTGATGATAAATTTTGACATTCCAGAATCGAGGGCTTTGCTGTTACTGAGTCTTGAAAAATGCATCTGTCAAAAGCCACGGCAAAACCAACATAAAACATCCAATAAGGTATCGGAGGCAGGAAGTCTTCAGCTACTTGCTTTCAGCCCAGATGTAAAACTGAGCTCTTTGACTTAAACATCACCATTTCTTTAATAGCAATTATTTGCTTTCCTGTCCTGGCCAAAACTGCACCTTTAGCACCTCCTTGTCTCAGTGCATCTCTGCCCTTGTTCTCCACTGTATGCAGAACCCTTCTCTGCTGTGCTCGGAACTCTCACATACTGTAGCTGAGCAGCTACTGTGTCTCACAGCAGGTGGAAAAGGTTGTATTCAGTGATACTGAAGCTTTATATCAATTTCAAAACACCTCAGAATCCACCAGAGTAGAAGGAGTTACAGAAGTACAAATTATCCTTTTTCCTCAGCATCTGTGTTAGATTGAGCAGAACGTACTATTCACAGCTGCTAGAGTTCAGTAGTGTGTGCCTGGCCTCTAAGGGCTAAAGAGTCAGTGTCACCTCATCGAGTGCCTGCAGGATGATCCTGCATTCAAACTTCACCACCTTCCTTCTTTTACTAACATATTTTTGGATGGAGGGGAGGGAATGGCAAGTTCCTTGCTTCTGACCATGGGGGGAAATTATGCCTGAACCTCTGAAACACCCAAGCTTCTGCTATGGGAAAATATAAAGGAGAGGTGGGCGTGTTGTGGGGGAAGAAGTGGAGGAGAGAAGCTGAGCTTCCTCAAACTTCAAAACTGGCCAAATTTCTTGTCTTGGAATCCCAGGTGGTGGGAATGAGGTTGTAAAGTGTGAGCGGGGAGGAGGTTGGCTGTGCAGGTTTACAGATCTTCTGTGGATAGGATGCCTCTCAGTAAGCCAGCATGAGGAACCTAAATATTAAATAAATACTAGACTAAGAGCTGCTCCTTTTTAAAAACAAGCCACTCAGTCCCAGTCTCTTGCGGTATAATTTATGTGCCATCCAGTACAGGGAACCCTGGCTTCAGGTGGTTTTTCACGGCATTGCTGCCTCTGCACACACAACCACCTAGATGAGACGGCAAGGCCAATCTGGCTGCATGGAGTGGTATCCTGCGGGGCATTGGTCATTCATCTCCCGGGGTGCAGAGGGAGTGGTATTTCTTGTCATTCAAGCACATTACCTTTGGGGGAAAAAGTTCCTTCTAAGTGACAGTGTTTAAAACTGCAAGATCCAAGTGTGTATAGAGGGAGTCTTGTAGGTGGTAATAGAAACCACTAACCAGGATTATCTAGTTCCTTATCACCTGGTTACCAGCTCTGCCACAGCTAGAGGAAGAGATGCTTCCCTACTCTGTGACTAAGGTTCCTCATCTCTGCAATGGGCATAATAATACTGGCTGACCTGCTACAGGAGGTGGGAGAATCTATACCAGATTTTGAAGCAAATAAGTGTGAAATATTGCAACTTGTCTGGAAATACTCCATTTGATTCAAGACATACAACATCGAGCTGCATATCTTTAGATGATGACTGCTCAGAAATTAAATGGAGTGTGATACACTGCTGTGAGATGATAAATGCCAGGAATTCAACCCTGGGTAGGTGAGGACAGGTAGATGAAAGTGGGATAAAGTTTCTGATAAAAGCTATGTTATCTCTGGAAGCCTTGGTGGGCAAGGTTATCAGAGGAATATGAGTGAATATATTAATCTGTAGCTGGAGGGCAAGAACAGGGGCGAGGGAGAGGAAGGGGTCTCCCACTTAGAGGAAGCTAAACCACAACATATTCTAGATTCCTGATCTACTTGAAACTACTGTGGGAAGGGGCCACTCCTGCAGTACCGGAATTGCTTAGTGTCTCAGCTGCTGTTTCAAGCTCTACACACAGTTTCTTCCTCAAAGTCCCAGCCCCTTTGTGAAAGCCCTGGTTATGCAGCATTGGTTTTGGCTGTAAATTCCCGTAGCATGAATACCCTCTTGTACTGTGCTCATGTAAGTTTATAAACATCTTCATAAAATGCCTTTCCTAGAGTCTTTACTGCCTTACCTAGAATCTTTCTGCATTAGCAACCTTTAGTCTGGGAATGCCCTCCATGTTGCTTTAAGGATGCAGAAGTTTTTTAGTAGTGCTTGCCTGCCTTTGATGGTTTATTTGATTTATGGGTTCTGAGTATTTGTTCTGCCTTAAAATCTCCAATAAGCTGAACTCCATAGTTAATTGACTTAACCCTTAATATTCCAAACAAACCTTACAGACTGAAATCCAAATGTTACATAAATGGTAGTAAAAACTACTAACTTGAGTGATGCTTCCCAGAATGCACTTTTTCAGGTGATGTACTTTGGGAAAAACGGACAAAAACATTTTATAGAGCAAGGCTTGCAATGGGAAGTGCAGGATGAACAGCATCTGCAACTTGATCTGAATATGCTTTGAGCATCCCAAGTGCTTGGGGGTGTGCTTAGCTCAGTGTAAATCCAAAAATCCTTTTTCTCTGCAAAAAGCTTGAGCCAGACTTCCCCTGGGGGGGGATATTCTGAATGCAACATTTTAATACTTTCTTTCCTAGTAGGAGACCTGAGGTAGAGAGCTGACATGAGGAAAGGGGTGTTGATACTTTTCTTAATCTCTTGAAAGCATTGCTTCTGGTTTTCTTTCACTCCTAGAATGGCATGCAGCTCCCGCTTTTCCTATCCACTTCAGCAGACCTGAGGAGCAGCTTGCTCAGGTACTATATTTCTCTTTGAAATGTTTGCAGACAAACCCCAAATCGTACGACCATTGCCTAGTTTCATGACTTGTTGTCCTTTTTCAGCGGGTGGTTGTCTGAATTCAGAAGTGTGTTCTGGGCACTTGGCCTGACTCTCAGTTTTGCATCCAAATTGGGTGGAATTCGTAGCCCCTTTGTTCTGGTGTGAAACTTGGCTGGTGCAGCAGAATTTTGCTGTGAGTTCTGGAGCCCATGTTGTGTTTTGACTGGAAGGAATTAGTCTGATTAAGCTGATTCTTTATTCCTGCAAACACACAAAATTGCCACAGCTCCTACCAATCAATTACCAGTTTGTTTGTCTGCCCATCACCATTGTTAGTGTGCAAGTGATACAGGCTTTGTTCTCTCCTCTCTTGTGTGTTGCTGCCTACAGCAGTGCCCCCCTCCTCAGCTTCTACCCCCGCTTTGCGCATGTAAAAATGACAGTGCAAGCCCTTCATCAAAGGAGAGTGGAGCTTCTCTTCTTCCTTTGCTTTTCTTGCCCACTCTGCCTGTAGCGTGTGCAGGCATGTATAACGACACATCTTGCTACCATGCTGTTAATTCTGCAGCAGCCACTGGTTTGACCCAGCAAACCCTTCGTCTTGGAGGCTGTGACCCCCCTCTCAGATGTTGAGCAGACAGCAGTGCCAAATCTCCCAGGGTGTGTTTGAAAATGGGTAGAGCCTAAAAAACCAGCAGCAAAGGCTTTCTCCATTCCCAGCAATCTCCCTTCCTCCCCACAGCAAACAAATTGTATTGACAGACAAAAGCAGGATTATGGTGAGGAGATTTGCAAGACAACAGGATTATGGAAGCTAAAACAAGCAAACATTGAGATTATGTTCGGGAGCAGGCAGGATGGAGTTGTGGGAGGAAGGGAACAGCACGGGAGCAGTAACTTGGCCGTGGTGCTGGTCTGACACAGTGGTGGTGAGGCAGCAGGAAAGAGGATTTAAGGTAATTTAGGACAAAAGCAAGCAAAGGCATTTCTCCCTGTAAAAGGAAACCTAGTAGATTTGCATTACGGTTGTTGATTTTTGCTTTTCGAGAGTGTGGGAACAAAGAGGTAGAGTGGAGAGAGAAGGGGAGGCTGGCCTAAACCTGTGAGTCCTGAAAGCCCCCCCTGCTCGCTAGGGCAGGATAGGCACCAGCTGTCAGCTGATCGAGCTGAGATCAGTTGTGACCTAATTATTGGCCTCTTAAACCTGCATTATTCCTTTCATTTTCCAGCTCATTGATGTTGTATAGAGAGAGGGTGAAAGAAGGTAGAGAAAAGAGTTATTGATAATCCACTTCCTATGTGTCGCCACTCAGCCAGGGTCATGGCTGGATGGCCTCCATCAAGGAGAATGAGGGTGGGCTTTTAACCCCTTCTGCTCCCCTGTGGGAGGAAGACAGCTTTGTGGGGGAATGAAAGCTTAAAACAATTTAAAATAAAACATCGGTGTGCTCTGGGTCAGAAAGATTTTGTAGTTCTTGTTTGCTCTGAGGAGAGAGGAAGCGAGCAGTTGATAACCTATGAAAGGAATGAATGAACAGAAAATACTCATCACCCCCTTTAGCACACGGGCAGGTGGAGGCATGCCTAATGGGTTTATAATCCTATTGGTTGGGAAGGCATGTGTGTGCATTTTGCAGTAATCAGTAGACAAAGCACTTGCACCATAGACATGTTTTGGCCTTTTTAAGGTTGACATGGGTGTATGAGAATGCTTTGTTTGGGCAGCAGGAAGGTACCAACCCAGTTAGACTGACCTTGGATACAAATAACATACCAGCTCACAACCTTTCAGTGTATCTGGCTGCTGGTGAGAGCAGCTTGGCAGCCTTGCTTTACCCATCCAGGATGTGATACCCACTGTTACTACCTGCCTTGTGAGTAGTTAAAACAATCAGTTGGAAGAATTGGAAAAGATCCAATACTGGTGGCTAAGATGGTATCAGGCTGGGTGTGGGGCACAGCATGGTGGGAGTGGAAGAGCAGCAAGGCTTTGCTTTCTGGCTACAGCAGCGAGGCCTGGGGAAGGCAAACGTTGTGGCTCTGTCAGGTCAGTGCAGAAGGAGAGAGGGAGACGGTGAGGGATGAACAGATTGTGCAAAACTATCAATTTTTCCATACAAATCCACTTTCCAACTGCCAAATCTCTGTACATCTTCCTCCAATAATTGATAATCCCCACCAATCAAGTGACCTCCTTGGTGATTGAAGCATCCATCGCCTGTTTGATTTGTCGCCAACTCAATCTTTCAGGCTTTTAAACCCTCCTGCAATGCTTGCTAGTTAGCATATGTTCTCTTAGTCTGCACTTGCCAAGATCCACTGACAAATGCTTGTTTGCTGCTTTATTCAGCAATATAGGTGCCCTGTCCTCTACTGCTAAAGAAGGGAGGGTGGGGAGATTGAGTGAGGAGAACTCCCCTATTGTATTATACTCTCTAATCAAGCCAAATTGTTGAGACTGGCTGTAAATTGCTGGGATAATTGACCTTCAGTCTTTTGAAATACACTTCTGGGAGTGAAATACATTTTACTTTCTTTTTTTTTTCCTGTTTGAAGCCTCTTGCAGCCTTTCCAAAGCATCTTCTGACAAATTTTAATCAATAACCTAGTCAGTGGTAAGCCTGAGTCTATCACATCTATTACCTTGATGGCAGTGGTACTGGAAGCCCTTATTCCTTTGCTTTCAACATCAAAGCTAGCAGCATGGAAGGAAAGAAAAAAAACAAACCAGAGAGATTAGAGTTAAAGTTAAATTGGGATGGTTTTAAAAAGTGAGCACTTTCAAGCCCGATCAAGTCTATTACAATTATTTATTATTGACTGAGTACTCATTGCCTGTTCAAGGCTGTATGATACGCACAGCAGCTATAGCCACTGCCTCTGGAGCCTCAGCTTTTAGGTCAGAGTTGCACACTGCAAGTCAGGAGTGTTCAGCATGTGCTCAAGGTGCAAATGTTGTCAGGTACTAATGGCCTGGGAGGGAGCCCATGGCATCAACACTTTTTTTTTCTGTCAATATATATGCATCATTCTTTACTGTGGCTCTTTTTGTGATATTTCTGTTGTGACTGTTGCCTATTGCTCTTGCCTTAATGAAAGGTGTAGATCTCTTGGTAAAGTGGCCTGCATACCTAGGATCTCCTAACAGAAATGATTTAAAAAAACCCCAAAATCATAGAATCATTAAGGTTGGAAAAGACCTCTAAGATCGAGTCCAACCATCAACCCAATACCACCATGCCCACTAAACCATGTCCCTAAGCGCCTCCTCTACATATCTTTTAAATACTGTCAGGGATGGTGACTCAACCACTTCCCTGGGCAGCCTGATCCAATGTTTAACCACTCTTTCAGTAAAGAAATTTTTCCTAATGTCCAATCTAAACCTCCCCTGGTGCAACTTGAGGCCGTTTCCTCTCATCCTATCGCTAGTTGCTTGGGAGGAGAGACCAACACCCACCTCACTGCAACCTCCTTTCAGGTAGTTGGAGAGAGCAATAAGGTCTCCCCTCAGCCTCCTCTTCTCCAGAATAAACAGTCCCAGTTCCCTCAGCCGCTCCTCATAAGACTTGCTCTCCAGACCCTTCACCAGCTTCGTTGCCCTTCTCTGGACACGCTCCAGCACCTCAATGTCCTTCTTGTAGTGAGGGGCCCAAAACTGAACACAGTATTCGAGGTGGGGCCTCACCAGTGCTGAGTACAGGGGCACGATCACTCCCCTACTCCTGCTGGCCACACTATTTCTGATACAGGCCAGGATGCCGTTGGCCTTCTTGGCCACCTGGGCACACTGCTGGCTCATGTTCAGCCGGCTGTCAAAAAATAACAAAAGGCCCTTGCATAAGGGATGTGATGGGAGAGGCATGGTCTCAACACTTATGTATTGAACAGTAACAGTTAGTATGTATCCCTGAGCTTTTTATTACTAACTAGCATTTTTTTGTTTGTGACAGCAAAGGCAACAGTAGTGTTGTTTATCTTCCTTGGGGTGTTTGTAAACAGAATGATTCTGACACTAAATGGTTGTAGGACCTTAGCCAAGTTAGTTGCCATCCCTGTGCCTCAGTTTCGTGGATAACGGTTTATAAAACTGGATTAAGCTTGTAGTATTTTAAGTTCTGTGAGATCTTCAGAGTATGCACCTTGTTAATTCTTCTTGGCTGTAAGATATATTGTGGAATAATCCAGTAGATCCAGACTGTGGAGCAACTGAAGAATCTTTTTCCCATTCCCATGTTGTGACTTACACTTTTTTGGACTTAATGAATTATTTCCTTACACCAAGAAAGGAAAATGAGGATAATGATGCTGCTAAAAAGCATTCTGAGATTCCTAAATGAAAGATGCAGTGTCAGTGCCAAACGGTAGCATTGTTGTAACACATGCTGGAGAAACAGGCAGCCCTGAGTGAGTTCATGCCTTGCTAGGTAAGCCAATACATTGTGATATGGTGAACAGTGTTGCACAGTTAGAAATGCTTGCATGGCCTTCATGGAGCCAGCCAGCCAGACTGGTAATGTGTGAGATGGACCCTTCAAGAAGGAGACTGGCCTGTGAATACAGACTGAAATGAGATTTGGCCATGATAGCCTCAACCTACAGCATGAGCCTATAGATATTCCTGGTGGTACCCTAGGGAGAGGAGAAGGCTTTGAAGCAGGGTGTAGCAGTTACAGCTTGTAAGGCTGCAGTGCATGGTCCTGGTCCTAAAGCAGTGCAGTGCCCTAAAGGGTAAACTGTTTGCATAACAAGAAGTCTCGTGAGTCTGTTGCATAGGAGATCCTATTTATCACCCCCAGCTGCAAGCAGCAACAACCTCTAATACAATGGAATGATGCCTCAGGCCAGTCTATACATTTATAAGCACATTAATAAATCATCATAAAAATAAAACACATTTGTTGTGATTAAAAATTTACATGGAACATTTGTCATCTGTAAGCCCCTTTCTGTCCTCCTTACCCTCTCATCACCACTGACATGGATCAGACACCACAGATAAGGATATGGGAGAAAGGGGATGTAGAACAGGAAAGGACTCAGGCAGGAGCCCAAATTGATGCCCCAGTTGCCAGTTCATCCATGTGATAGGCATGGGATAGTTGGTTACCAGCATCTTGTAGTCAGGGACCCTGCACATCCCGGGGGTTTCTGAAAGCCAGAGGGAATGGGCCAGGGCACCACCACCCTAATGTTTCCATTTTAGAGGGTACTGGGGACAGAGGCAGGTAATGAGACTGTTGTGGCTGCCCTGGGGAGGAGATGGGGCAACTGAAGCAGTGCAGCATTTCTTCTTCCGGGCTACTGCAAAGACTGTGCCTGCCAAGCTGCGGGGTTAGCATAGCAGAGGATGATGCAGGCCTGCTTCTGGGTGGGCCTGTCACCTTGAAAGCAGGATGACATTTGGCTGGTTGGGCTGCTCAGCCAGAAAGCTGTGCTTTTGGGTCTTTTGCCACAGCCTGCATGCAGTCACATTCACACCAGGTCCTGCAGGACTGCCATTTGCTGTGATAACTGCCTTAGCGGCCCTGGGTTGCTACTTTGGGTGCAGGCAGTCTCAATGTGCTGGCTAGGTGTGTGACATTGTTGCAGGGACTGGGTGCTTCTGAAGTGCTGGGTGACCTTTGATAGGTAATGGATTGCTTTCTGGGTCGCTGGACTATCTTAAAACTACAGGCCTTGAGAGAGGTCAGAGAGTGTCTGACGTGTGACTTCCCACTTGTCTGGAAAAGAAGGTGAGAGAGCTTGTCTGACATTTCCAGCCAGATTTTTAGCTGCTTCTGAGCCTGGTAACTTAGACTAATGGATACTTGTTAGCTTTTGAGGCTGTGACTGGCATAGCAAAGGTTTTTCACTGGCTTTAACAGCAGTCTCTCATTTGTTTCCTCATACTATTGTTTTATGAGGGAAGCCGCCTGGGAGTTACAAGTCTCCCAAAGAATCCAGCTGTGATTTATGAATTGGCCATCAACAGTTATTATGCCAGCCACTGCATGCATCCATTCTAATAAATTTCCTGCATCTTCCTTAGCAGCTTGTTTTACTCCTGTTTATTGATACCATGGTCTTAACAAAAGCAGCACATCAATTACAGTAATTGCATTCAGCGCTGCTGGAGACGTGGTCTAAGGACATGTTGTGGAGCCTGGGTGGGGGATTAAGGGCTGTTGAGAGGACCTAGAAAGAGGAGAGCAGAGGTGGAGTTGATGCCCAGGTGGATTTCCCTTGATGCTTTGTATCCCTTTAATTTTAATGTCTTTCTAAGAAAGAGAAGGAGGTGAGATCATTGCAAATGCAGCCCAGAATCTTGCCTGCTGGGCTATCCCAGTTGTATATTATTTTCAAATATGAGATATTAATCAGGGTTTTGTAAAATTTCTAATTGCCTTTCTTCCTGTTTTATTTTAAAAAGTTTAGTGATTGAAGTAGTGAATATGGATTTGATGGATGGACTATTCAATGGATAAGGAACTGGCTGGATGACCTCATCCAAAGAGTTGCAGTCAATGTCTCAATGTCCAGATGGAAATCAGTAACAAGCGGTGTCCCTCAGGGGTCTGTATTGGGACTGGTACTGTTCAATATCTTTATTAGTGATATAGACAGCGGGATTGAGTGCACCCTCAGCCAGTTTGCAGATGACACCAAGTTGAGTGGTGCAGTTGACTTGCTAGAGGGAAAGGGATGCCATCCAGAGGGACCTTCATAGGCTTGATGAGTGGGCCCATGTGAACCTCATGAAGTTCAACAAGGCCAAGTGCAAGGTCCTGCACCTGGGTCAAGGTAATCCCCAGTATCAATACAGATTGGGGGATGAATGGATTGAGAGCAGCCCTGCAGAGAAGGACTTGGAGATACTGGTAGACAAAAAATTGGACATGAGCCAACAATGTGCACCTGCAGCCCAGAAAGTCAATCTTATCCCAGGCTGCATAAAGAGAAGTGTGTCCAGCAGGTCGAGGGAGGTGATTCTCCTCCTCAATTCCGCTCTCATGAGACCACACCTGGAGTACTAAATCCAGCTCTGGGGTCCCCAGTACAAGACAGACATGGATCTGTTAGAGCAGGTCCAGAGGAGGGACATGAAAATGGTCAGAGGGCTGGAACACCTCTCCTATGAAGAAAGGCTGAGAGAGTTGTGGTTCTTCAGCTTGGAGAAAAGGAGATGACCTTATTGTGGCCTTTCAATACTCAAAAGGGGGCTTATAAGAAAAATGGAGAGATAATTTTTACCAGGGCCTGTAGTGACAGGACAAGGGGTAACAGTTTTAAACTAAAAGAGGGTAGATTTAGATTAGCTATAAGAAAGAAATTTTTTACAATGAGGATGGTGAAACACTGGAACATGTTGTCTAGAGAAGCTGTGCATGCCCCATAGTTGGAAGTGTTCAAAGCCAGGTTGGACAGGGCTTTGAGCAACCTCATCTAGTGGAAGATGTCCCTGCCCATGGCAGGGAGGTTTGGCTAGATGATCTTTAAAGGTCCCTTCCAACCCAAACCTTTCTATCATTGTATGATAATTGAGGAGCAGGTCACCTGGCTTTCTATTTCTGGTTCAGGAAAGGAGTTTGTGCTGGTTCTGCTACTGGGTCACTCTGATCTCAAGGCAAGTCCCTTGACCTGTCACTCAGTTTCCTCACATGTAAGTGGGGTAAGGCTGGTATTCACTAACTTCGTAAAGCCTATTGAGATTTCCTGGTTGATGGTGATTAAATTCTAGTCTCTTTACTACTTATTTTTTCAAATAGGATAAAGTTTTCTGAAATGTGTGTCTTTCTGTATGATATCTATAGGTAGAACAGCTAAAGTGTCCATATCCTGTATCGCTGGTGTGGAATGACGGTTAGGATTTGTGTGTCCCTATCTGGCATTTGATACCATATTTGCAGAAGATAGTTATGTGTCTATGTTACTTACGGATTTTTTTCAGATGAAGAAGTGTATGTAGCTAATTGTACATAGATGATTAATTGACACTTGCTCTGTCTTCTCTACAACCCAAACTGTATTTTTTTTGCCTTCCTAAAATAGAAGCTTTACTTCATGTATGAGAAGGTTATTTCTTACTTATTTCTTTCTTTTAATGGTAGACACTACAGGATTTTTCCAGAAAGATATGGCTGTGCTGATGGGGTTGCCACCCTATACTTGACATTTCACCCAGTTTGCTTCTTGATCGGAAGTGTTGCAGATATAATTTGAGATGTATCAGTGTGTTTTTTGCTACTGGGCTCTCTATTTCTTCTGAACCAGGTGTCTTGTCCTATCAAAGTTGCTTTTAACTATAGATGTAATTCCAGGTTGGATTTGTCACTTCTTTTTTTCATTAGTCATTATGGCAAATCACAAATATACCAGCACAGAACTGTTAGCACATTGGTGTCAAGCTGTGCATTTAGGATTCCAGCTCGTATGTCCATGAGCTGGGTTTTACTTTATACTTTTTCTGTGCTACCTTATATTACTACCTTCCCTTGTATACAGAATAGCAGTTTCCATGTGCTTTCTTGTTGGTTATTAATCTTCTGTCACTCATCTGTCATGCATTTCTTCATTACTTTATCCATGTGCTAAGCATGCACAAATGCTCCAGTTAGCTTTTGCATGTTCGGTTTATGTATCAGGCAGCGTTTCTTCAAAGGCCATATCTGAACACTTTCTAGTCTGCATATCCTTACTGTGTGACAGCCTTTCCTTGGCTGACAGAAGTCAGACTGCTGCAGTTCCTGTTTCCTTAGCCCTGAGCTGTTGCTCGTTTAAGTCACAACTTCCAGCATCCCGTCCTTCAGCTGTAAGAGCTAACTGCTTCTGCCAGATCCCYGTGTATCTTACCTAGCGCTCAGTTATATCAAAGTTAGATCACAGCTGAGATAAGTTTGCCATAGCTCAGCACTCAGCGTAGAGTTGCACGGTGCCTGTAGTAGATCTGTGTCCGGAAGTCAAGCATGGAATAACAGAAGGCTGCAAACAGGATTCTGGTTCACTAGTGGAGATGTGAGAGGGTGGAGGACTAGAGAAGCAGAAGATGCTATGGGAAGTTAAAAACGTTACGCACACACACACGTACTCATATGTAAGTATATGTACATACATACAAAATTCTTGTTGATATTAAGATTGTGAAACCTTTGGTCTGGGTTAGCCCTGCTATACAGTGAGTCTAAATACTCTTTGTTTTGCAGTGATACTGTTATTCCTCCAGGTGACTGAATTAATAGTGCTCTCCAAAATACTCCTTTGTGGATTAGACCCCCAGCACTACAACCACAGCCCTTCTGCTTTTATTCTTTATTCCTGGATTTATTCCCAGTTTTGTCTATGAAATGATCATTTAGTACATGAGCAATATGCTGATTTCCCCTTATGGCTATTACATTTTCTGTTCATAAATCAGGAATTAATTTGTCTTTTTTGGGTCCCTTGGTGCCTTTCTGCTTAATAGCCAAGTATATTTGGTCTGTGTAATCTAATGAAAAATAAGAATAGTAGATAGTGAAAAGTGATGTCCCCAGCAACCTCTCATCCCCCTCAGAACCTGGGGAAACCTCTTTTTCTCCTTTTTCCATCCTGGAGACCCACTTGCATCTGTCACTTGCTGATAAGGGACTCCTGTGCTGTTCGGTAGTTAAGAGATAGGCCAGGGCTGGAGGGGAGGAGGGGTTAGTTGTCAGTCACCTGGGATCCATCTGCAGCCCTGCCACTAAATTGTTCTGTGGCCTTCACCTTCTTGCATAGCAGAAAAATTGAAATCAGATATAAAATAACTCTAACCGATCCAGCCAGTCCCTTTCACTGCCAGTTCAATTCCACATTGCTGCGCTGTAATGCGTATGCATTTTGCTTTGTTAAGTTTGAAATGTCTTAAGTGCTTTTCTTTTTATGGAGCCTAGTAGAAGTCCGTGTTGGGAAGATTACAGCACATGTGTACCGCAAGAGCAGTAAAGGGCATGGTTCTTTCATCCCCAGTACTGTTTGTTTTGGAGACTACCAGCCGGAGATGCTCCTGCTGCATGAAGCACACTCTTTTCTTTCCCTTGAGCAAAGCGACTCTTCATGCAGTCTTCGTGTCCCTGGCTAATCCAGGGTGCAGAAAGCTAGCAGCTAGATTCTGAGCTCATTTTTGTGGGTCTTGCTCCTTTACCTTCACTGCTGTTACTTTAGAGAGAAGAATTCGGCCCCAGAACTGTAAATCCTGGATGGTCTCTAGCAAGGTAGGGCAGAGAAAAAAAAATTCTGAATTTTGAAGCTTCTCAGGGGGAGCACTGCTTTTCAGGAAGGTGAAGGAAAGTGCATAGCTGCACAAGGAGGGAATGCACCCAACACCAGGTTGCTCAGGAATGGT
This sequence comes from Phoebastria nigripes, assembly GCA_035582835.1. Lineage (NCBI taxonomy): Eukaryota > Metazoa > Chordata > Aves > Procellariiformes > Diomedeidae > Phoebastria > Phoebastria nigripes. The sequence continues at coordinate 539,710 of JAYKAV010003039.1, read as the reverse complement.
GATGGTAAGTGTGGTTTGGGATGCAAATGCTGGAATTGCTGGCAGGTAAATCCCCAAGCACAGCTACTGAGGGCAACAGATCTGTGGAAAACTCATTGCTGTTCTCACTTCTGCAAGGGTTTTCCCTCCTCTTGAAAATATTCTGTCCTTTGGAGAAATATTTTTTTTCCAGGAGGGTGAAAGATGGGGAGAGACCTCCAGACTCTTTCCTGCTGGGTTCCTGTGCTGATACATAAGCCCTGGCAGATGAGAGGCCAGCAGGGATCCTTTTTGTGTGTGAGACTGTGTTTGCCAGAGAACATTTAATGCTGGGAATGCAGGGCTGGTTTCTGTGTTTTTGGGGCATGTTTGACATTTGTCTCTTGCTGTGTCATCTCCAGTCCCTTTTCGAGGGATTTGAATTTGCCAGTTTGTAGAGTGCATGGTGGGCTATAGGAGCTAAATGGTTAACCCTGCAGTGGTCTAGGTTGTCCTTGCCAGCTAGAGAGGAAGAAAAAACAGCCTATAACATTAGGAAACAGTTGTGAAATTCCCATTCAAGCAGACTTCCCCCTGTGTCTCTGGGCCACTCTGAACTCTCAGAAGTCCTATCTCACCCACTGACTACTTTTCCCTCCAAACAGGCGGCTGTTGCAGTCTTGTCTGTACTGTGTTGGGGACTGGGGAGGGTGGAGGGAGAAGATGGCACAGGAACAGAGCTGTGTTTTCCCCTCTTGCTGGAGGGCATTATTGTCTAATAGGCAGTTTAGTCAGATGTTTGCTAGATGAGAGTCAGGGGACCTTGCGATCTCTAGGGAGAATTCATGCAAAGCTGGAGACTGTAAAAATGCCCCTGAGCAAGTGAGTTTCTAGAGATAACACTTGCACTTTTACTGGGAAATTAAAAATTAAAAGGGAGATAGATCATGCTTCTTAAATATACCCTGCCATTTGTCCCTCTTGGCCTTATAGACAATTTAAAGAGAAAATACTAAAATACAAAAGCTACCCAAAGAGCCTTTCACAACATTTGTTTAAGGTCTGTATTTCACTAGCTGTGGACACCTATCCTTTGTTCCTGGTTCATTCAGTTGTTGATCTATTTTCTGTAGTAGTTCAAGATACTGTTTTGCCTTAGCATGAAAGGGTAAGGCAATATATCCAGCACTTACATTATTTACACCTGTGTGTGCGGGTAAACATAGTTGTTTAATACAAACTCAGTGCTATTTTTTCAGTGTGGAAGCTGGAGTAAGCGGACAGAATTATATACCTCCACGATTTAGATGTATTCTACACTTTAAACCCAGAACATGATTTTGTAGCTAATATTTATAGTTAGCATTAGGTAGCCCTGGTAAGCCCCAGCCACCTGGCAACTTGTGAATCGGGACTTCTGAAATGTGGGTCTGATTAAGTCAGTTTTTGCATTAGGTTTTGCACATGTAGGATGCAAATTGCATGATCTGTCTTGAAGCAATGAAGTTTGGAGCAGTTTTCAAACTAGTACATTTTTGAAAATTATTAAACATGCATATATTATGTATGGGAAAGGCCTCAGTATGTTTAGGGAGATGGGAGAACTGGAAACTGATTGGGTTTAAAAATATGGTAGTATTTGTTTAGGAAATGTTCATAGGTTTGTAAGGAAATGCCTCATACAGAGTGTGCTGGTTTTGGCTGGGATAGAGTTAATTTTCTTCATAGTAGCTGGTATGGGGCTATGTTTTGGATTTGTGCTGGAAACAGTGTTGATAATACAGGGATGTTTTCATTATTGCTGAGCAGTGCTTACACAGAGTCAAGGCGTTTTCTGCTTCTCACACCACCCCAGCAGCGAGGAGGCTGGGGGTGCACAAGAAGCTGGGAGGGGACACAGCTGGGACAGCTGACCCCAACTGACCAAAGGGATATTCCACACCATATGACGTCATGCTCAGCATATAAAGCTGGGGGAAGAAGAAGGAAAGGGGGGATATTTGGAGTGATGGCGTTTGTCTTCCCAAGTAACCATTATGCATGATGGAGCCCTGCTTTCCTGGAGATGGCTGAACACCTGCCTGCCGATGGGAAGTAGGGAATGAATTCCTTGTTGTGCTTTGCTTGCATGTGCAGCTTTTGCTTTCCCTATTAAACTGTCTTTATCTCAACCCATGAGTTTTCTCACTTTTACCCTTCCGATTCTCTCCCCCATCCCACCGGGGGAGAGTGAGCGAGCGGCTGTGTGGGGCTTAGTTGCTGGCTGGGGTTAAACTATGATACGGGGGGGGGGAGGGGGAAGAGAGATCATACTGTGTGAGTGAGTTGTTCATAGAAATGCACTGTTGTAATAGAGCCCTCAAGTTTCCCTGCTGCAGCAGGTGTCTGGAGTGAAGTCTCCTTTGCTGGTGGGACATGCTGGATGGGAGACTGGCTTGGGCTGCCTTGCCTAAGGTGTGATGGCCCAGATCAGGGGGGTAGGGAGGGGGGCATTGAGTACTGCATGGTGGTCAGGTTGCTGGGGGGAGTACTGGCTGTGTCAGCTGAGGTGTGCTGGCTGGGCTGTGTGTGTGGGGGGGAAGGGGGAAGCTCCAAGACTGTAGAGCAGGGTCAGAGTGTCTGAACTGTGTGGGGATGCAGCACTGGGATGGTGGGCGATTGCTTCATTTCTAGGATCTCTGCCATATGAAGGAAGGGTGTTTATGCCCTACGTGGGGTTGGTTGATAGACTCAGTGTTTGAATCAAGATGCATTTGCAGAGCTTTTTCCTGACTGCTTGACTGCTTGTTGCCTGCAATCACCTTACTTAGTGTTAAGAGTTGCTTGCTTTTGTGAGTGATATAGAAGCTCCCCCATATACACTGTGTGATGCTTTCCAGGTCTCAGACTGAGCCTCTTTTCCAACCTATAACTATTTCTCAGGCAATAACAGCTTTATGCTGCAGGAGGATGATAATGAGGATAATCCCAATTGGGCACCATCTCGTGTGGTGACAGTGACCAAGCATGTCAGCTTGGAGAGGACTGGGGAGACACAGAGCTGTTCCTCTCTCTCCAGCCCAGCTCCCTGCCCTCCCTCAGCAGTGCAGGGACTGCTGCTGTCTCACAGCCTCTCTTACACAGGACAACACAATTACCCTGTGTTTACAGCCTTACTTACAGGATCTTTAATTTGCTGGCAGGGAAAGTGCTGATGCTACAGGTTGATTCTCTTTTATGTGGTAGGAGGAAAATACCTTACTTAAATAAGCAACTATTTTTGTTATAAAGAAACCTGTCACGCTCAAACAAGCAATGCTATCACTAAATCCTGGCGCTAGTTACCTGCTAGAGGCAAAGTGTTGGCCACAGGGTTAGGGTGGCAAGATTCAGGGGTATTAGCGATCAGAAAATTTTCCAGCATTTTAAGTGGTAATGCCTTAAAGTATCTTGTGTCAAACCTCAAAAGAAGTTAGCCTAACTGGCCTAGTGGTCTCTTCTGACTCTAACAGCTATACGTCCTGTCCTTGCTGCTCTCTGATAGCATAATGTTATGTCACTAGTAATGAACTGGAGTATTTCAAAGTCTGAGTGTCACTGCTAGGGAAGGCAGTTATGCCATTATCCCCATTTTGAAAGTGAGACATAGGAGTCGAGATGACATGGCAAGGGTTTTGGGGTAGCTGTGAGACATGGGACACAATCCAGACCTCCTTGTTCCTAGGCATTTAGGGTCCTTTGTTTTTGTGCTCTTGTGATAATAACTTAAAAATCATCCATGGCAACAGGTGGTAAAATTGTTCTTTTTCAGTCTTTATGCAAGGAGGAATGGTGAATAGGCTGTCACTGTTTTATGACTGGGAGGTGCAGTAAGGAGACTTTAAGTTGTGACTCTTGTGTTCTATCAGGTGTATGACTATACCTAACCCTATGTCTAAATGAATTTCTCTTTTCTGCCTTAGAAGAAAATTGTTACCATAAACATGATCATAGCTAGCTTAAAAAAATCACCATTACATAGAGTAGATAGACTGAGAGAGTTCACACCTCTAATGGTGCTGTGTGGAATTGGCCCTGCCTGGCTGCAAGGGAGAGGGAGGAAGAAGTAAGGCTCATATCCTCGAAGAAATGTGTTATCTTACTGCTACCATGTGTTGGAAGTCCCAAAGAGGTTCATGAAAGCTAGGTGCCTAGGAATCTATGTAGAAATTTGGGCCAAGATCTGCAAATTCACTAGTACGTTTCCCTAGGTGCAAAAGTTGTGTTTGTTTCTGGTTTTAACAGCGCTTTCTACACTGATTTCGGTAGATTACTCTCGGCTAGCACTGAACTGTGTGTAATATGCTATTTTTTAACATTGAGATAAGTCATGGTGGGACTTGGCTTGCCTAATACTTATGGAGAAGATTATTTAATTTTTAAAAAAGTCTGGAAAGATAGTCCTGGGTGTTTTTGTTTAGGAAAAAGGAAAAATAAATAGAATGAACAAAACATTAGAAAATATCTTATCTTGTTTATAAGCAAATAAACATAATAGCAGAACACTGTGAATAGAAAAGTAGTTTCTCTCCATGTCCCAGCTCCATAATCTGAGGACAATGGAGGACTTCAGAGAAGAAACAAAAGTATCTTGCGCTAGTAAACATGAATAGCAATATGGGTAAATGGTTAAAATACAAGACTGGAGATAGAGAAAAAGTTCTCATCTTTGTTCCATTGCAGATACATGGTATGATCCTGGGGAAACCCACTGTCATGTCATGTGCCTCAACTTCCCAGCCTCTAAAGAAGGGCATTTGCTTGTGTGGAACAAAAGCAAAACTTTATTGTAAGACTTCACTCATTTATGTTTGTACATTATTTTGAAGTCATGGGATAGAAAGGTTATAGAAGCAGAGAGTTTTATTTATAAAATAGGGGGGGGAAAAGTATTTTTTAAAAATACATGATATTTACCTCTGAAACTCATTGTGGAAGGATGCTATTAGAGCGCAATTTGTGACAGTACTGTCACAAGCTTTAGAAATGTGTGATGACTGTGCATACATGGCAGCTTTGGTCATAGAAAGTTAATTTCAGGTCCTAACAAGCATGTGGCAGTTCCATTACATTTATAATTAAATGCTGGTACATATTATCTCTTTGTCTGCAAGAAGTGGTCAATATCAACAGGCTAGTCTGGGGAGAATGATGAAGCATTGATCTTTTGGGCCTTATCAAATATGCAGACTAAAGTTGGGTGGGATGGAAAGTTTTCTTTATTAATGAACAACAACGGTTTGTTTGTATTTCTGCTATGACCAAGACAGACCACCTCTTCTCTGTTTTAATCAGAACAGTAAAAAATCTTACCTGAAACAAGCATCTGAAAATTTAGTGCAGGGCAACCTTCCACTAAATGGGGCCAGACTGGGGAAGGATTTTTGCTGGAACGAGCACTTGGACTATCCAAGTGCTTTGTTCTGTGCTCAGCGCTGCTAGATCAGGGCCTTTAATTCCTCTGCTTGTTTATTTTAGTTCATGAAATCCTGTAATTTACTTTTTCTTTCCTATGTTAGTATTGCCCTCTACTGGATGAAATCAAAACTGCCCACCTATGTTGCAAACCTGAGGCTGCTAGCAGAGTGCATCATCTCCTTTCACTCATCTTTCGGGCCTTGGGCTGGCAGAGCAGGGAGATCAGAAGCCAACCCCACCATTGACAGGAATGATGACTGCCCAGGGTATCCAGATTTGAGGTTCTGAATGGCTGCATGTTTGTTGCTATACAACCAACACATTTCCCGAGTGTTGGCAGCTCGGGCTACGTGAGGAGTTGTACTTCTTTCTCAAGGGTAATGTTGCTCTTGTGCAGTGAGGAGAGCAACTTACAGCTGCTTAGAGCAAGATTTGGCAAGTGGGGCGGCTCAGGCTGAGTCAGAGGCTCGGAATGAAACAGGTCCTCAGTGGCCAAGTTTGAAAAATGAGAGCTGCTAAGAACAGTGCAAACTGATGAGACTCCTGAATGTTATCTTCTACAGCAGCCTTGCTTTTGGGACCTTGTCAGGAACTTTTGGGTGAGATGTCTCAATCTATTGAAAGAGCTAACACTGTGCTTACATAGCTTAAACGTGAGCTGCTCCATGGGTGATTACTCCTAACTCATCACTAGCCTAGTGCAAGATCTGAAAAAAACCCACAGCTCCAGGGATGGGATGAGCCAGTTTTGCATGCAGACCAAAACCAAATGTTAGTCTGCAGTGTGGAAGTGGCAAGCTGATTCTGGCCTGAGGGGCTTGGAGCTTCCACAAAAGAAAGGAAGGAGACACAGAGGAGCAGCAACTCTGTAGAAAGTTCAACCTAGAAAGGTGTCCAAGATTAACCACAACTTGCAGGTAAAAGTCTGTATTCCCAAATTCCAGGACATACAGTTTTGCAAACCTCCACATTTAGTTTTTTATCTCTCGGAAATCTTGCCTTGTAGGTATTCATTGGGCCTGATGCCTTACTTTGCTTGTCACAGCCCATAGCTGTAAGGGATGAGGAACAAAGGAGGAGTCCAGAGAAACAGCCAGAGGCTGAGTGTATTCAGTGAAAAGCACATTCAGACACGTCTCTGTACAAGGTGAAAGCTCATCATGGTCCCTCAGTGAATGCACTTGCTGTGGCCAAGTTTCTTTTTCTGATGTTTCAGTTGTAGTAGCCTCAGTACTCGGACCTATGTCCTGTCCAGGCTATTTGGTTTGGCTACAGGAGATAGTACAAAAAAGCTTTGCATTGCTGCACGCTAGCGTTTGTGCAAGGAACCCATACAGAGTTTCTCAGAGCACCTCTGTGGGCAGCATCCATAATATCTATGTTTAGCAAACTGATCTGTCCTCTCACTGCTGGCCAAACACCAGCACCTGGGAGTGACGTGCATGCTTTTACAGATCCCTTGGTAGGGAACACCCTTGGTTTTACAAAAGTGCAGAGGGCTTGCCTGTATTAGTTTAGGAGAATGCAGCGTTTACTTTTACAAGTCATCAAATTACTAGAACATCAAGACAATATACATTCATATTGTAATTTAATATTAGTTTTCCGTCATTTTGGTGTTTGGTAGCCTGAAGATTTGGGTAATGTGTGTTACCAGTGCCCCCTCCCGGGTGAGACCAGGTTTGTTCACAGCTGCCTGGCTCCTCCAGCACCTCCCCTGATGTGCAACCATGCGGAGCCGTTGCTTGTGGAAAAGCTCTGCTCCTGCTTTCTCTGCCTGTTGCCAGGTGACCCTACCACACAGTGACAAAATCCCAGGAATGATGCTTGATCGTTTTGATCAAGAGGGAATTTTCATAAATGCAAGTTTTTTAACTTGTCCTCCCGTATAGAGGAGGCAAGCCAAGTGTCCGCTGCATTTATTCTGGTTTTGCTGCTCACAAACTAGGTAATAAAAAGGCCAAACAGTGCCTCATGTGATATGAAAACCTGGAAGTGTCGTAATTCTTAACTCTCTAAGGAAAAAGAGACTTACTTTCCTGTGATAGAAAATGCTTCATAAAATGTGCCGTGTGCCTGCTCTCTGTGCAGTGAAACCGAGGCATGGGGAGAGGAATTGGCTTAGCCAGATCTATCAGCAGATCTGCAGGAACAGACCTGGGTCCCTATTTTCCCCCTATGTGCCCTATAGACTGAATCCTGCTGCTTCAGTTTAGCAAAAACTACCAAACAGCATGATAACAGAGATTGTGGGATCCAGTTGGGATTTTGTTAAAGGTCTGAGTTTGTCAGATCCTGTTCTCATACCCAATTACCATGTAATTTGCAGCCTGTTACAGGTCTGTCTTTGCCCATGCCAAATGAATACTTGTCCCTATGTGCTTCTCCTGTCCTCTCTCTCCTGTTCCCTCTGTGTAGGATGTATTTTTTATTAGGATTTGGTTGCTTTTCATCAGCAGTAATAACTCCCATCCTGGCGTGACAGCTGTTGAGCTGAAGTCTTTGTTTCCCTTGATAGGTTCCCAGATTGGGTTGTTTGCTGTTTGTTGTGTTTGGACAAATTTTATTTCTTGCATGTCTTACTGTTCAATAAATTGCAGCCACAGATTTCTGTCTTTAACAGGGCAAWAAAGAATCCTTCACTCTCTGCAAGCCTATCTCCCATCGTGGTCTCCCATGGAAAATCTTCAGAGCTTATATGTGCATCGTGCCTCCGAGGGAGCTATCAAACAAGACTTGGGGCTGTACTCTGAAGGGGTTTATTAACCTGACTGATGTGAATGAAGGCTGCAGGGTACTAAGGGACTTAACTACTGAGGGTGGAGAGACTCTGTAGATAAGAACTGCTTATGGAAGGACAGTTCAGCAACAGGCTGATAAAGTTGCAACCATTTCACTCCCCTGTGAGTAATGGAACAACAAAAAAGTGCTGTAGGAAAGTTCAGTTGTTATTATGGCCTAGGTTTCAGGAGTAGGTTCTGGGGGTCCTGCTTTAGGAGCACGGTTTATGGTTCAGTAAGTTATTTAGAGCTGTTCACTGAAGTTCTCCCCTTSAGCTGTAAATAAGCCCTCCATCTGACAACTGCAAAGTAATAGTAGTGGGGGCAGATGAGAATTTCTTGGGGAATCCCTAGCATGCTTGCCAGCCTTAGATGAGATGTGAGTATATATACTCACATATATAACTTTCTCCTAATAACGGAGGCTGTGTTTTTTTCAATGTGTCTTCTGTGGTAGCTGATCTACCAGCAGATGGGAGTCTGTCAGCACAGCTCCTGCCACAGTGGTTAAAAGCAGATGACTGCAGATGGGTCTCAGGGATAGTTACTTCCCTTTCATGATAGCAGATCATAGGAGACAACATTCTTATTATCAAAGGGGCTGGCTGTTTTCCTGTGTTTGCCAATTGCTGTCTCGTTCTCTCTTCTACGTTAGTGGAGTTCAGGAACCATACCCCCCTGTCAAATGCATTGTTCTTCTTTGATTTTTCTTTGATTTTTCTTTGATTTTTCTTTGATTTTTCTTTGATTTTTCTTTGATTTTTCTTTGATTTTTCTTTTTTGCTTTTACTCCCCACTGCATCCAGAAAAAGAAAAGCTCCCTGGAGAATATAAATCAGATCATCAGCAGAGATGTAGATAAACTAATGCACTACTCTCTCTCTGAGGTGCTGAGCTTCACAGGCGATGTTAGTTCATTAAATGTAAGCTTGCGCTTCCGATGTTTTGTGTGTTGCTGTGTAGTTTAGCAGTTGACGGATGCTCAGGTTTCAGGTGCCTGAACTGCACTAATAGCAGGGATGGTTAAGTTCAAGATTGAGGGGTGTAGGGGAGAGCTTAATTATCAAAGACTCAAAGAGTGGGTCAGGTTTGGGTGCATTGGCAAAGCACTTTTCAGAGTTCTAAGTTCAAAACGAAATGGCCTTTTGCTGTGCTGATCTCAGTTACTTTCCTCTAATTGGTCCCCCATCAGCTGCCCTACCAAGACATATCTTCAGAAATTCTGCTTACATTGACTATTGTAGTTTTATATTGAGAGCATTGCGGCATCCCTGCCTTGTAAAATGCTGCTGCTTGCCTCTTCTTTTAACACAGATTTCATTCTTAAAGGAAAGATGCTTCTAATTTATATTTTTTCCATTAGAAGGAATAACTTCTTGGGTAGTCAGAGGGAACTATTGTATGTCCCCAGGAGAGAGCTGAATTTACTTTCACTGTATCCAGCTATTTTTGCTGCTGTATCTGTTTCTAGTTCATTTTCTGCTGTCTTTGTTTCCCCCTATTTCCCTGGTTTGTACTTTTTCCATCAGAATGATAGATTGGGACAAGGCTGCAGTGGCTACTTCTATCCGCTCCATCCAATTGCTGGGGGAGTTAGAGCAGAGGAATCTTCCCTGCTGTCAGTCTCCGATTTGCAGAAGTAACACTGCTGCTTTGTCCAGCCCTCGGAGTTCTGTACAGGTTGTTCTGGTGTGCGTGGCAGTGTGATGCCTAGCGAGGAAACTTGGGTCATCTTGCGGAGGGGGCACATGCACACCAGTAGCAGGGGCTGGGTCTTCTCTCCTCCTTTCTCAGTGTGTTGGAAGAGAAGCATGTGTCTGGCTGAGGGCTCTAATTGTAATGGGCAGGATTTCTCCTGCCCCCAGCCAGGTGTCCAGCCTGTCATAGCAAATTAACAGTGGGCTGGTGTGAAGGGTTGGAGAGGAAAGCCAGCCAGAGTTTGCAGGCACACAGCCACACAACCCCACTGCTGGGACTGAAAAGAAAACCCAGCAGGCCACTGGGGCTGATCGAGGAAGACCATGGCACCTGGTTATTCTTCATTCTGTGGGGACAGGCCAAACAGCAGCAGCTGTAGTGAAGAGGTGAGTAAACAGAGGTGATGTGCAGAGCTGAGGTGATACACATATGTTTTGAATCATTGTGGTAAACAGTTGAATTCCTTCCTATAAGGGATGGGCCTGGGCCAAACTTGCTGATTGTAGAGACCTTCTGATGTGTATTTCTTACCTCCAGAGTCAAGCAAGTATATAATAACCTATTTCTCTAACATCAACCTTAGTTCCTCCAGCCTGTGTAGATGCAGTCTGTGGAGAAACCTGGAAACAGGCAGATGGGAAAGTCCCTGAGCGGCTGGCTCCTCAGGGCAGAGGCTTCTCTGGGAGCGACAGTGGCTGTCTTGCGCTTTCCCCTGCGCCACTTCTTTAGCGTCCTTGGGTGTTGCAGCCTGTCACTCCATATCACAAGCATTGCCCTTATGAAGTAAGGGTGAAAAGAGTATACGTGTGTGGGGAAATAACTGAGGTTCTGACCTTGGAGCAGGAAGAGAATAGGAGAAGAAACCGAGAAGCTAAGGGACTGAATACCAAAGTTAATCTCCTTCCTTTCTAATAGCTTTGCACAGTGCCTGTCACCAGGCCCAACCGAGATTTATAGCTTCCCTTGCATTATTGGTTTACTTTGCTATTTAGAGTCTAAATAAGGCTGGGGAAGGTACGTGGCACTTTTCCTTATTGCTGGCAAACTTGTATCAATCAATTTAATTGAAGTTCTTGGTAGAATCATTTATGTCAGGCAGAGTTTCCCTTTCCTTTCGTACCTCCTCCTTCTCACAGCCCAATACTTGGATTTCATTTACTGGGACTAATAACTATGTTCTCAGTGTCAGTTTGGGGAGACTAAATCTAGGGATGGATCCTACAGGCAGTCCTGAGGTCAGGTGGCTGTTGCTGCTGATCCTGGGCAAAGCTGCTTTTTGCATTTGGCACTTAAGTGCTCTATCCACAGAAGACAGGTTTGGTGGTGATTTATGACTTCAGCTAACCTGTGGCCTCTACTGAACATGCAAACAAGGATCTGCTTGTATTTGCTTTTAAACACAAAGCACAAAAAGCAGGCTTTAGGAGAGAAGGTGGAGAGACAGTAGCCTGGAGGGTACACCATGAGGAGGACCATTATGTGGCCTGAACTGCAGATCACTTTGGAAAGGATAAGGAGGGGTTGTGAGAAGTTCAGAGGCGATATCCAAAGCTAAGTATGGTGTGTCTAAACATAAGCGCTCTCCAGAAGATGGAAATCTCCCCTTCCAGAGCTTATGGCTCAGTATGTAGGAGGTCTGCCACCTGTGGCATTAGTTACGAGGTGATTTGCCATCCGTGTGCACCTGCATATTTACATTTATGGAGTCAATGTAAGTTGACTTTAGACTGTTTTTTTCGTGGGCCCTGTAAAACTGATGGTGGAATGATTTACTTTGGAGTTGGGTGGATTGTTATATAGTGCATCAAATTATTTGATTAATTACAGCATGTGAATGACATACAAACTTCATCTGTTATGAGTTGATTCATAATTGTTTGGAAAAGATTATGTTTAAGTTTATTTCAGCCTATAGGATATGCACAGTTGTTCACTTAGACTCTGTGCTATCCATAGTGTGGCTGGTCCTATGAATAGCATAATGTTTCATGCTGTGATTTTGGATGCCTGTGGGTTTGTATTGACAAGTTAAGCAAATGCCAAACATGCATACTTTGTGGATACATTTCATAGCTTCCCAGTGCTGGTGCTCAGTATATGGTGATCTTTTCCCAACACTTATAGCCGTAAACCCACTTAGAAGACTATCAGAAAAAATCCTGTGGGTAAATGCTTTCAGTATATAAGGACAGTACAGCCCAAACTGGACAGATTCAAGGTAAGGGAGTGAAGAAGAGTATTGTATAACCTGATGAGAGTTCTTCCATGGATTCTGGTGGGCTCTTCAGCTATCTCTAAATGACTTGAAGGAGAGGTGAAGGGAGTGTAACAAACAGGGGAAGCTGTCATGGGCATAGCAGGTTTTTGGACAGTAGCATGTTTGGAAAACAGTTATGTTTCTGTTCTTGGCAGTAGCCTCATCCATTTGGGACCTGCATTCTCCCTGGCATCTGGCATTCCTGCTTGTCACCCACCTGAGTGCAGCTTCTATCAGGACCTGAGGTTTTCGGTATGTCCTTGTCCAGCTCCATAGTCCTCCTGCTTCTTCTAGCCTAAGAGGACCCTGCCATATTTCTAGAAACTTCCCCTAGTTAGCTTTGTGCAGGTCCATCACATGACATTAATCACCTCTTGGGAACATGAAATGATTGAGAGAGAAGTACTGAGAAAGAGAAGAGGAGGGAGAGAGGAAATAAGGACGTGGAGTATTGGTAGTGGGGAGGGGGAGTTGGGATACTTGTTCCTGATTATGTTTAAAGAGGAATTGTGAGTCTGATGATCTTTGCATTCTCAAGGCTTCTAATCCGCTTGCTCTAATCCTCTTRCAGCATCTGCTCTATTGGACTTTTATCTGATCTTTCTGTCTCTCAAACAATCTGTTGAAGCTTCCCATGTTGGAGTCATTTTTGCCCCTTCCCTAGGGAGCTATCTGGTATCCTCTTGCCCAAATGGGGTCAATGGATTCTGCTTATTCTGGGGTCCTTGAGTCTAGTCTGAAGTCATTTAAGACATGCATTGGCTATTACCTTGAGTCATCTGGATTTGGTGCAGCACTGGCAATGGGAGCTGTGGGACTCCTAGTTGTTTCTGCAATATAACAAAATTTACATTTGTGGTAAACCAAATTTTGGAGATTTGAAACTGCGAAGAATGAGCTGTAAGTGTGATGGATCATTTTTCACTGGGGTTTCGTATTTTTTTTTCAGTGGCGACTAAAACAAAAATAACAGCTTTGGAGAGAATTGGTTTGTTTTAGGCTTCTCTGTTAATTAAACTACATGATATAACTAGAGTGGTCAAACTACCCTATTTCCCAAATTCAAATTCTCTTGCAGAGAGAATCATTAATGACTAGTAAAACACAATATCATCATGTCAAAAACCGAACTTCTGTGTTTTGCCCTGGAGAGCTTTTGAGGGGAAGCTCCAACAGCATCTGTGGTAAACCCCTCCAAAGAGAACAGGGACACGTCATAACTTTTAGGAACTGCATGCCTCCCAGTTGTGCAGAGTAAAGAGTTATTAGCAGACTCCTGGAGATTTTAGGCTGTAATTATCATATCCTATAAGGTGTTTACAACTCTGTCTCAATTACAAGGTAGAAAAGCTGAGATGAATATGTGCAATTTGAATAGAAACAGAGTTTTGTCTTTGATCTTTGAGCATCAGAGAACATGTCCTGTGCTTTTGCATGGGAGAGGCTAATTCCATGCCACAAACAAAATGAAGTCTCTTATGCCTCCCATAAAGCCCCCTCCCCCAGGCTGTTGGAAGACCAAACACATTCTTTCTGTGAAGTATGGAAGAGAAGCATTTTAACTGTATGCTTTACTGAACAGCTGGTGATCCTGGAGGAAAGCAGTCAGCACCTTCTGGAAATGGTTTAACTCTTTAGAGTTGCATGAGGACTAAAGCCATTGTCAGTACGCTGGCCTTTATCTGTCTCCACTACACAAAACAGAGTAGGCTACAGCAGCAAGCTATCTGGGGTAGTAAAATGTTCCAGGACCTTGCATTTGTGTTTTGGTTTGTAGTGGTTTTTTAACTGAGCCTTGCATGCAATGAGGCAGAAGCTTTGTGGTTTGTCAAAGAATACAAAACCCACTCAGATATTGCTATTTTTGAGGACAAAAGCCTCACGTGCCCAACATACACACAAACTGCGGGACACAGATCCTGCTGGCTCTCAATAGCTTCTCCTTCTGGTCCTGCTGCCGCTCTGCCGGAGTGCCAATCCACTGACTTAATGAAGGCTAACAGTATAATTAATCACATGCACCCGCAGCACAGTGGTTCATGAGACCTGAGTAAATGTGACAGCTGCTCTGAGGGAGAAAGGGGGGAAAAAAGGCCACAATGATGACAAGAAGGAAAACAAGATCTTTGGTGAAAAGAAACAGTCAAAGCAAAATGGGAGAGATCAGCAAAGAGATGGCTGGGAGCCTTTATGAGCAAGGCAGAACGCAGTCTACCCCTGCTGTACTGTTGTAAAGGGCGTGAGATCCAGGAATCCACCCTGTCTCCAGATGTTTCTGTTTTTAAATTCTCTTCCCTTTTCTGCTTCTCTTTCTGCCCTTGGCTTTTACTTTCTTCTAATTATGCTTGAGGGGTTTTCCTCATTTCTTTTTCTCTTAAATACCTTCCTTTTTTGTTCCTCTCCTTATCATGGTTGTGCTGTTTGGTATTTCTCCAGGTAGAGCGTGGTCTTTTGGACCTTTTAGGTCTGTTGGACAGTGTAAGAAGGCTTTGGTAACATGTGCTAGTTATACTTTGGGGGGATTTGAGTGTAGCTAGTTTAGTTTGGAGCTGATCAAAAGGCTATCTTTTGTTTCCTAAGATACATGGACAGTGGAAGAATGCTGAACTTTGTTCTTGTCCCTGAATCTTATTCCTCCAGTATTCTTCTTTATTACCTGTGCTTGAAGTCTTTCTTTTGTATCCTCCGCACACCTTGGTTCTTTTCTGAGGATGATGGTACAGGAAAATTCCTTCTCTACCCTCTTGTACAGCACAGAGGCCTGTGGTGTGATCCAAGTGGCCTTTTGAGATCTGATGTGGTGGATGCGTTACCTGCTAGAGCCATGGAAATAGCCTCAAGCTCTAGAAGTGGAGTTGGAAGGGGAAGATCTGAGGTAACTGGTATTGTAAGTAAAAATTTGTGAGGCTTTCTTGTTTCTCTCCTTCTCCCTGCAAGGTAGTTTTGTACCTTCTTGAATTAAAAGTGTAGGGGTTAAGAAATTTTGTGCACAGCTAAGATGTTACTTGTGGCACATCAGCATCCGTGGCAAGTAGGTGGTCCAGATATTTTTTGCACTCAAGATGCACGTAGGTATTTTGGGTCAGAAAAAGGCAGGAAGGAAGATGCAAGAAGAGATTGTCTCTGATGGCCAGAATAGGGGTTGAAAGATATTAGCTGTATTCCTGATTTCACCTGTAACTGTCTGTATGAATTTGAGCACATCACTTCATATCATCTCAGCTGGGAGTAAGGAGAGAGACTCTCTGTTGCAGGTTAGCCTTACACAAAGTGCTGTTCTGGGAATTCCCTGTAATGCTGTATCAAGGGACGACGTCTGTTCCTCTCTCAACCCCAGGGTGAGAGCAAGTGAGACACAGGAAGGTGTAATGCACTGTACTTGGAGGACTGGCACAAGTTGTGTGTATTCTTGCTTTACATTAAGGGCTGTCTAGAATCTTGGGTACAAAAACTTACATACACCCCTGTGTTTGGAGCTACGTCCAGGGATTCCTATGCAGTCTTATAAAATTATTTGGGAGCTTTGTGATAAAAATCAGCAAATAAGACTTTGAGCTATATCCACAAAAGAAAATGATGTGACCTGATGCCATCTAACTGCCTCCCAGGTGCTCAATAGATGTTCCAAGTCCTTTTGAGTTTTTTTCCCCCACTACTGCCTGATGCTGGAGGTCATTACGCTGCTGTGTTTTCTATTTCCTGAAGTGCCTAAAGCTCTGTGCAGAGTTATTTCTCTTGACAGTGCTGCTCAGCACCAGTGTCTAGCTTGTGTCTGTCAGGATCCATAATTTTGGCACTTAGGCTAATAGCTGTTCTCAGGAGTACAGTACCAGACTGCACATGGAAACGATGGGAGTCTCCCTTTTTGTCTGGCATCCCGGTGGCTGCAGCACATGTCCTGCCTGTGGGAGCCACTGGTTATGTAGCATTTCTCAGTCTGCTGTAGCCAGCAGATAATTTTGCAAAGGAAGGTATAACTCTTTCTGCCTGTTACTGAAAAGACTCTCCTCTCTGCTTGAAGTAATTAAATATTCATGATGTTTGGGAGTAAAATGAGAGGAAGCTAGCATACAAGCGTAAACGTGGCTCTACAGTTTAGCGTTTAGGACAGCCACTGGGCAGGACTTGGGAACCTGGTTTTCTCCCCACAGTGAGGAATCTAATAATGTCTGAATACAGCAGATCTGCCCTTTGACACTCAACTCTTTCTGTACATCCGTGGGCGGGTTAGTGCCTAACTCAGGGTTGCAGTTTCCAGTAGATGGCAGAGAGCTGAAGAGTGAGGGTTTGCAACACTGAGTTGTTCAGATCTGATACTCCCGCTTGGGATAGCACTGACTGTTTGCAGGGATGGTTGGAAGAGAGATTTGGTTGCAGATGCTGAATATATCGGTAGAAATTCCCTGGTTTATCAGAGATTGCACAGTGGTCCTGTTTCAGTAGCTTCCAGAGAGAGTAGGAACTTGAGGGTTTTTKTTTTTTTTTTTTTTTTTTGTAGAGATGAATGCTGCTCTCAGATATTTACCTGATGACACCCATGCTGGGAAGGATGGTTGAACTCTTACTTTCTTTTCCTTGCAAGGTATTATTACTTCTATTTGGTTTTTTTTTTTTTTTCTGATTTCCCTTTTTCTTTTTAAATGAAGCTGCAGTTGTGTTGGTAGTTAGCTACAAATTTTGCAGTAATAACAAAGAATAAGAGGGTTCAGGGGAAGGAGACAGGTTGCTGATCTCTCCAGCACATCTGCAGGCCTGTTAATTTAATTAGAGCTGCACTGTATAAATATTGAACTCATTTTAATTTCTTTTGCAGTTCCTTTTGGTTTTCAGAGAGCTCCCAGGTCCAGATTATCCTTTTTGCTCTTCTATATATTTGAGAAAGAGGGGAATTAAAAAAAAAAAAAAAAAAAAAAAAAATCCTTGTCTCCTAAATGTAAGCAAATGGAAAAACCACTGTTTCTTGCCTTCCTGCCTACCCTCTTCTCCAAATTAGTTTCTCTCAGGCCCTCTGTCATGATATGAAATGAGGACTGTCTCTGTGGTTCCAGGGATGCCTCTTCCCATTCTGCTATCTTTGAATCCTGATGCTGGTGAGAACTGGGTTGGTGCAGGACTGCATGGAGGATGAGCAGAGTGCTACTTGGAGCTGCTTAGGGAAGCAGGAGGAGTGCCTTTGCCTGCGGGTGGCATGCAGAAGTACGGTAGGAGGCCCCTCTGACACACAGGCCAGAGGAAGAATGCTCAGAAACACAGACAGACATGCTAATGAGGAGGTCTAGTGTGGGCAAAAATAAATACAGGCCAGATACCAGAGAAATTACTGGGAGCTGCTGTTTTACAAATTGCCTGTTGAAGAGAGATTTCTGGCTAAAGCACCAGCGTGGGTGGTCAGAGTGAGACAAGGGGCTGTTTCTGTCCTGGTGCCTTTTTTTTTTTCTTGCCGTAGGTGATCACATATTGAACCATTGCCTCAGTTCCCCCAAGTATAACATGGTGACAGTAGCTCATGGTGCCTGCTCTTAGGACTGGAGGGTTTAAGAGTTCAGTGGTGTGTAGGCAAAGAAGATAACTATTTCTTGCACAGTGCCCTCGATGCTGGGTTGTCTCCTCAATGCTATGCCGTACCTGGTTGGGCTGAGGTGGCTCCTGAAAGACTGATGTTGTGGGCCTCCATGGGTTCCCTAGCCGGAGGCCTGCCACACAGGCAGCCGGAGGCCTGCAGTGCTGAGCTCCCATGGTCCTTCTGTCCCTGTGCGTTATCAGGCTCTCTAGTTCACCTGCTCTGGGGGTGACACCCTGCTGCCTGGTCCATGGCCGTGGGCTCCAGCATCCTGGTCTGCAGGGACAGTATGGAAGCGAGGTGATGGACTTGGAAGTTGTCAGGATTTGGGGACTAGCCAGCATAACTGGGAAACTATCCTGGGCTTTTCTGTCCATAATGTAACACAGCTTTTTGGCACCTGCATTCCTCCAGTGGTTTGGAGGTGGTGAGACTGGTACTGTCCCCTTGATGCAGTGGGAAATGGAAGGGCCTGGTGCTGACGGCTACCTTGTCAGACAGCACCGAGAGCATTTTCTTCTCTGAGACTGGGCACCAGCAAGGACCTTGCAGAAAAAGCACAAATTCTGTCTGAATGGCAAAAGAAATAAAGCCTTTTTTGGGGTGATCTTAAGCTTTTGATTACAGTGTCTGCTATCAGAGGCTTTTTTATTTGTGCCCCTATAAAATAAGGGGAAGAAAAGGCACCCAGCTTCACTGTGGTACATTGATGTGACTTCTGTGGAAATTGTAAAGGGTAACTTGCTTGGCCTTTATTTCTTCTTCAGCATAGTTATGTGTTCAGCTGTGAAGGCACGATGAAGCTACAGGTTTTGGGGTGAAGTTGCCACAGAAACAGCCAATTTTAGCAACTTGGAAAGCCTGGAGATACTCCAGTGGTAAGCATCCTTGCTGATGGCCAGGGAGCACTTTAGTGCCTAGGGGATAGTGGCTGCGGAGGGGATGCAGCTTGCTAGGCTTGTCTGGAGAGCTGTCGTTGCTGCTGACAGGATATCTAGAAGGGATGTGGCTATGGCATTTCACTGGCAAAAAGTAGCACAGTATTACATTGCGTGCCATTTCTGTTATTCCAGTCTTGAAGATGATTCAGCCCATTCTTATGATATTCTGGTCCTCCTTTGTATTAACAGTACCTCCTACCTGAATGTCAGTAAAATTGTTTAGCATATGCCTGTCCTGTGCCTAGTCAGATTAATGTAAGTATTAAGTGAGATTCAGCTCTAAAGCTGAATCCTGAGCAATGTTCTTACTGACTCCATCCAACCCAAGAGCTCTCCTGCAAACCAATCTGTTGTCATCACTGTTTTAACAAGGTTCCTACTTAGCTTTGGTTCTTCTGCAAATTTCTGTCTTTTCTGATTTAACTAAGAATGACTATGATTATAAAAGAATACACGTATTTGAATATCTTTTTAACAGCTATGCTCACTGCTTTCTCAGGGTTTGGCATTGCCTTTCAGTTCATTTCAGGACATACACAGAGTGGCTGAAATTTGCACAGTGGCTGTAGCTCAGAAGGATCTTTAGGGATGGGTATGGGAATCGTATGTGCCTGTAACTGTGCCTGTTTGGTTGAGGAAAAAGAGAAGGGAAGTGGCAGAATTGGTGTTTGAGGGCATGTCTACATCGCTGCTTGTGTAAATTTATGARCTGGGGTTTGTGATAACTATGTGGAAGTGAAGTTTTGTGCAAATGTGAGAATAAACCTTTCAATGTGCAGGTGTGTGATTTCATGATAAGTTTGCATGGATGTGCAGCTGTTTGTGGAAGAATGTGTTTGTCAGCACACGTAGATATACATGCTTATGAGGTGAGACTGAGAGAGGTGTTATTTCTTGCATTTGTGTGTTATCCATAAGCTTAAATTCCTGCACAGACAAGAAAGAATTTCTTTTGATTTGCTTTTATATGTCAGTTTTTGTGACCAGCTGGTACAGCCATGAAAGCAGTGGTTGGCTGGACTGAGTATTGATGTAGCTTAATGAGAATGGCTCAACAAGACCACCCGGCTTAAAATGCTGTTTAATGGAGATAGGAAGCAGAGAGCTGGAGAGCAAAGATCTCTGCTGCTTTGAGGCTAAGGGAATGAGGAAGCGCTGCCTGCCCAGTTACAGGAGCTTTGTGTTTTCTTCAACATGACAAATAGTACAGTGCCCCACACTGAGCTGATTGGAACTGAAGATGCTCATAGAGTTCCCAAACACTTGCTGGATTTTCCTGCAATACTGAAGTCATCGTCTGTTTTCAGCCTCAGGCTCTTACAGAGCTGGTGTTGTAATATTACTGTCACAGTTTACTATAAAAGCCATGATCAATGTTTCAGTCATTTCAGTGGCCCAGGTCAGAAGATGAGAGTTGCAGTGCTCCCATTTGTGCTTGCTGCTTCAGGTGAGGAATTGCATCAGGCTTTCCTAAAAGAGGAGAGAAGTTGATGGCAGCTGCCAATCATGAGATGAACATAAGAGTGGCCATACTGGCTCAGAGCAAGTATCCCATCTCCAACAACATCCAAAAGTGGATGTCTGTGGGAGAGTATAAAAACAAGGCAGGCTATATTACACTTTCTAGTATACTTTCTGTCCAACACTCTCCCAGCCTCCAGCCAAGTGTTAGAGGGAGGAGGTCATGTATTGACCTCCTTCCTCAGCACAGCGTGGTCCAGGGGACTCGATACCAGCAGAACCTCTTCTCTGCTCCTTTGCACTTGCTCTTCTAAAAGCCTCTGGAGTTTTGCTGAGGAAAGGACAGGACACCATTGTCAGAGAAGAAATGTTTGTCATACACCCAGCTTTCCTGCCCTGTGTGGTGTTGCTGTCTGAGAGACTCTTCACAAGGGGCAAAAATGGGAGACGGAACATGAACATTATCCATAAATTGTTATAGTCGTGGTTGCCACTGGCATGTGGTATAACTGTGTCAGGAGCAGGAGGAACCCATGAACAGAGGCTGTTTTGTGGAAGCCAGGCATGGCAGCTGAAGCACTGGTCCCAGGAGCGAACCTGGATCTCCAGAGAGCAGCCTGAAGATGTCCTTCAGTCTGTGGCTGATGCGAGGGAATTAACTCTTACATTGCAGAGCTGCTCAGTGTGTGTGTGTGCGTGTGCATGTGGCAGTGGTGGAAGCTTGGAGGCTGACTATGCAGAAGACTTTAGGTGGTGGATGAGGAAGGGTTCAGCTCAGAATGCTGGTCTTTGGGCTTGGTACTCTGGGGTAAGAGTATGTAGGAAAGTTGGTGAGCTAAAGAAGGGCTATTTGTTTCTGCCTTGTGAACTCAGTCACCTTTGCTTATCTTTCTTATAGCTTTGAAAATACAGAGATTGCTTAAACTGATTTATAGCTCTACATCTAATGATAATACACTGAGGCCTATGAGAAGTCTGAACTAGTCTTACTAGTCTTGATGACCTGCTATGCGATTTGGTTGTTGCAAAAGCTGCTGAGACTCATCGCTGTAACTAATATATTGATAGGTTTGACAACACAGTCTCTTTTGACAGCCTTGTGCGTGTTTGAATTTGGGAAGCAGCTTGAGATATTTCTTGTAACAAACCTAATGGGACCATAACTAACCAAACAGAAGGCAGTAAAGGATAAATCAGTTTTAGTAGGTCTTTTATTAAAACAATGAAGAGCTACCCATCATGAATGGGGAGGGTCTGCAGGTCAGATCAGTGGAAACTGAATACTGTCTTACTGCTGAGGGGATAAGTTGATGTGAATAACAGAGGATTCAAAACTATTACAGGATTTTCTTTTTTGGATATACATTCTGCTGTATTTGATCACTCTCTCTTGCCTCACGAGAAGGTGAGGAAGAGCCTAGAAGAACTTCAGACATGTGTTAGCAGTAGACTTAAGGGACCACAAACAAGAAAGGATGAGATTGTTGTTATCTTTTCTGGGATGTTATTCTGTTTACTAAGATGACAGAGCAGTCTTACAGATGCAAAATTTTATAGTGTAACAACAACACAGTTTACTACTTTATATTATATCAGATTTCCAGAAATTTAATGTAAGCTTGGGCAGCTGGATGTTATTTCAAACTGGGATTCTTTTCTGGAAATGATTCTCATATACCTTAGATTAACTTGAAATGAGATTGAGAGTCCTCCTTAGCAGGTACTTCATGATGTGAAACTATGAAAGCCTTTATTTCTTGAAAACATCGCTTAGGTCGTATGGTCATCTCTCCTATCTATTTCTAAAATTGAAATATTCATTTCATATGAGTAACCACTCAAAAATATTCACTAAGTTGACTCAGCCCTCAACTTATTCCTCTGAGAAGACAGGCAACTGTTACTGCAAGCCCAGAAAGTGGAGACATTGGTATCTGGTGGGCTCGAAGAGTCTTTATCAGAAGACATCTTGCCACAGTTCCTTCATGAACCATATTTCAAAAAAGCTGTGAACAGATCAGTATAAGATCTTAAAGTCTTAATCTACCACAGTTAGAGAAAGCATGTGGCAACTCTTAAGACAAAGGGTTGACACACTGTAGAGATGTTGAGGCTGTTCCAGTGCAGGCAGTAATACGGGATGCTGTTAAGATGGGTAACAAGCAGTGTGCAGGATGTAAACAGCTCTGCCTTACACAGACACCTGATGTTGTCTAAAATCAACACTAGCTTTTCCAAACTAGGCAGACATTCATAGTCCTTCCTGCCTTTCTTTTTCCAGTGGGAGTGATGAATGTTTAATTCAAGCAAGATAAAGACAAAGACAAAGGGTTTCCAAAGAAGTGCAGGGAAGGTGGTGGGCTGGAAGGAGAGGGAAGTTTGAAGTGTGTCCGTGTGATGAGGGAGCAGTGGCATGGGTAACGGAGAAGCACATCAGAGTCACACCTTGGCTTACCTTGTGTGTGTCTTTTGCTGAGTTTACCAGCAGGCTTTTCTTAAAGGGGTTTCTTTGGATCTGAGGTGAACCAAAAATGGGGGACACATCCTTTAATGGACTGATCACTGATGCCAGTGCTACTTTCTCCTCACTGCTGAAGTTCATGGCATTTGGTATCAAACGGATAGCAGAGGCTAATGACCTGCTTTCTAGGTTATATTTAGGTGGGGGAAAGGCTGCTCTGATTTGAAAATTACCATTACCTTCCCAAATTCCATTCGGTATTCCAAAGGAGTCTCTCCTTTCATGCTTGGGCCTTTCCGCCATGTGCACTTTCTTCTGTTTCTCCTTTTTTATTGCAAAACATCCCACAGGTGAAAGGACTGTCTGCCGCAAGCCTTGCCGCTCTGCAGGGGACTTGTGGAGTGATCGGGGTGTTGAATAAGCTGCAATGGCATGTACTGCCCTAATTAAACAGTGCTTGCTCTGAACTCGTTACACTTTCCTTCCCTGTTTGCAAGAAAGTTCTTATGGCTGCTCTGTGGAAAACCATAGCTTCAGTTTATAGTGGATACCTGTAAGTCCTAGTGCTTACGTTTTGGTGAACCGGGTGGGGCTGGGAGGAATGCGCACAGCGATGGGCAGAGCAGGGAGTGCTGTTCATGCATTTGTTTCGTATCAGTAGTTTCCATGGTTTGATTTGGGCACAGGCATACGTTGACTAGACAGGGTAAGGAGTGTGGATGTAGGTTGGAGAGGTGAAGTGTCAGAAAAAAAATGTTTTATAAAATTATTAATTTAAAGCCGCAAAGGGGCCTATGAGATCATTCTAGCCTCTGGCCCTCTATATATCATGAGCTGTAGATTTTTACTGACTTATCCTTGAATTGAGTTAAACCACCCCTGTGCATTTAACACATTTGTTCCCATTTTGATTTGAAAATGAGGCTTGTGTGTCTTATAATAATTACGTGTGGTTTAGCTAGTGATATATTCTTTACTAGTTCTTGATTAAAAAGAAGGGAAGCCTTATTTTTTGAATGGAAAGCCTTATATATAAAGGATTATAGCCACAGAAAGCTGTTGCGGTTGGAGTGATTCTGCTGGAAATTGGCATGTGGCAAGGGATGTTACCAGCACCGTGTGGTGGAGGATTAGCAGAGAGGTGCTCATACCCCATTCTGCCCGCGTTTGCTTTCTGCATGAGTATTACAGAGCAATGGCCTAGCTTGGCAGGAGGGGGAGGGTGCCTGTTAGGCTTGAGTGCTGCAGATGCTTTGTAACGTTTCAGCTCTTTGTTCTGTCTGAATAGAGCAAATAAGGCAGTCAGGCTAATTTGAAAAGATGCTCGATTAGGCATGGATTGTTTAATATTCTCCCTCGGTCCCTAGCTGCCATAGAGCCTCCATTTTGCCTTCCCACAGCTCCAAATAGAGCCTGCTGCTTTCCCTCTGCAGAAGTCCTGGGCTAGATGTGATATTTGATGATAGATGGGCTGAAACAGTGAAGTTACACAAGCAGGTTCTCTGGTGAATCCTCCTGCAAAGTGCTTGTCTCTCCAGGACAGCCTGTGAGCTACAGCGGGATGTTGTGTCGATGGCTAGCGGGTAGCCAAGGAGTCCATGAGGACTGTCAGCATCTGACATCAAGCAAGCCAGAGGCAATGGTTTGTCAATTAATTGTGGTGAGCCCTTGGTGTGTTACCCTTCCAGTTAAGCGGCCTTGCTGAAAAAACAAGGATTATCACTCTCTGAGTTTTCAGCAACCTCTGCGGTTTTTGAAGTATGGGAATAGCTTGCTTAATTTGGTGCATGTTGGCGTTGGGTTCAAAATGCCAGGCTGGTCACCTCCTCTGATGGCCAGACAGCCCTGCTTCTAGCTGCAGTGGCTGTTGGTCTTTCAGTGCTGTCTGTCCCTGACTCAGCCACCAGCCTGTTGTATAGCTTCTGTCACTTCAACCTTCTGTGCCTCCAAAAACAGAAATAACCATCACTTTACAGGAGGGCCATGTAATGTTTAATGTTTGCTTTGAGATACTTAGGAGTATTTAGGAGCAGCTCTCTATCTAGTTATAAATGCTTATGATAAGTATAATAGTGAATATGTAAGAGTCTGCTGGTTTTGTAAGACCTAGAAAGCTTACTGTTTTGCACAGCAAGCATCCTTCTTCAGCTGTTCTTTTTATTTCTTTTATAAAAAACATTAAGTACATCATATTTGAGTGGAGTAGAGGTAGAGGAGGAAACAGTGAATTTTGAAATAGATTTATTTTTCCTGATAATTAAGAAATAAAATTTCCCACGTGCTTAAGATTATACCTTTCAAATATGACAGTAGTTACCACTAGTGAAGCAAATAGTTTTCAATAACGGGAATGTATATGTTACTGCATATGTCCCAGTGGCAGAGTTCATAGAATCATAGAATAGTTTGGGCTGGAAGGAACCTTTAAAGGTCATCTAGTCCAACCCCCCTGCCGTGGGCAGGGACATCTTCAACTACATCAGGTTGCTCAGAGCCTCGTCCAACCTGACCTTGAATGTTTCCAATACATAATGGAAGACGTTTTCTTCATAATGGAAGACGTTTTCACTGTCTATTTTTACTGACAGGAAAGAGCTTTGATCAGTTCTGGAAATTTCCCTGTAGTCTGTTCCATCCAGAGCATTTTGCAGTGCTGTTGCATTGCCTGTAGCTTTGCTGATCTTGCCTGTTGAAAATAACCCAATTATTGCTCCAAATTCTGCTCGTTTGTTGGGTTTTTTGTTTTAATTAAACACAAATATGTATACTAGATCACCCAATACAGTCTTTGTGGATAGCACCCATCAAAAACTCTTAGGTACACTTAGCTGGCATCCTCCACTAGCCATTCAGTGTACTGAAAAATGTAACCATTTGAAATGAGTATGGGTGCACACGCACCCACAAACAGGCTTGCACACCAAGGAGAACTTTTGGTCTTTATTTTAAATAGTGATACATGCAAACGTTGGCAGCCTCATTTATTTCTGTTTTATAAGTAAAGCCTATCTAATCATTTTGAGCAAATTTAATAATTATGTGTAATGACTTAGTTAGGGCTATAATTTAAGGAAGAAAGAGTTGATTCCTTGAAATGTTTGTCTTATCATTTAATTGAAAAGTAACTTCTTTCCCCCTCCTACATAGGCTAAATGAGCCCTATGTACTATCTCAGCGTCTTTGAAGTTAAGTGACCTGTAGACACTCCACTCATTAATATTGGGAAAGGAAATAGAAGTGAGTTAGAGGAGGTTAGTAGCATTTTTTTGGTGTTGCTATTCTGTAAGTAGGTAGCCATGATGATAGCTGCATTTTCAGAGTGTAGGAGCATCTGGAGCTTTGCTTATTGATGACCTTTGAAAATTGTTTAGATTTCTGAGTTTGGGCACCAAGTCTTTAAAAATGT
Organism: Phoebastria nigripes; assembly: GCA_035582835.1. Taxonomy (NCBI): domain Eukaryota; kingdom Metazoa; phylum Chordata; class Aves; order Procellariiformes; family Diomedeidae; genus Phoebastria; species Phoebastria nigripes. The sequence goes on along the minus strand of JAYKAV010003039.1, from coordinate 513,752 downwards.
TTGGACTATGCCTGTTCCTCTGTAGTGTTACTTTATACTACCCTCTCTATAAAATACAAATAAATAATTGCATAGACTTAACTGGCAGGTGCTCTGATCTTCTTGAATAGAATTGCAAAGAATTTTTATCAAATTCTGTTGTTCTATCTGGGTATATTGCTTATTGGAAAGGCTGCGGTTTTAGTCACCTCTTCTACTCCCAATATTATTAAAAAGTATTAGTGATTCATCTACCTTTTTCTTCTTGCTAAGAAGATTACGTAATGCTAATTATAGAGGAGACCCCTGAAAAATCCTTTCTCATCTTCCTGCTGAGCCCTGCTCTGGGTGCTGGCCTGGGCACCCAGACCCAGCTGGAGCTACTTCATGAGTGAACCTGTGCCCAGCCCTGGAGAGAGGCATAGCTGCTTGAATGGATGTGAAAGTGTTCTTTCTGTTAAGCAGATCGTAAGTGCTTGACTCTGAAAGGCACTGTCCTTTCAGAGGGAGATTTTTCTTCGTTTCATTGCCCCATTCCTTATGTTGTGCTCAGATACCTTCCTGTCTTCATTATGTGCTCTGCTCCCCGCCATACCAAGAATTCTGGCAACTCATCCTCCCATTCAGCCTGGAGTCCTCCTTTGAACATCATCCCATGAGTTATCTCCCTTCTCTGCCACACTGCTCTGTCTCCACTGTTCACTTTCACACACTGCTCTTGTCCTATAAAATCAGAGCTTCCGTCTGTTTTATTATTCCGGGCGGTCAAGTCAGCAAAACCTGAAACAAAACAACAAAATGCAGCACTGCCTTCTCAGAGGGAAGGATGACATGCATGTTCACACTGCTGCATGAGCTTCTTGGCCTTCCAGAAGAGGCTCCAAAGAAACTTGTCATTTCTTAGCAGTTCTGGCTTCTGTTGTATGACATTACCCAGGGACAGACTTGAACCTTCACCTCAGGGTTTCTCTGAATTTCCTAACTTTTACTGGAGACCTTGTCCCCTGACGGGCAGGATGCTCGTTACTGGAAGCCATTTGGTCTGGTTTGTCTGGCTGCACTGCTAGTAGCTCACCTAGTACAGCTCAGTTTGTACAGCTCACTGACAGACACTGCTGAGATTAAAATGCAAGTGAAAAAGGTGATGGTGAGGAGGGAGAGGTGGTGAGAGGCTGAGGGCAGGAGGAAGACCCTGTTTGGCCCCAGACTTCACGAAGAAGTGTGAGGTGTTGGGGAATGATACATAATGAATGGCCAAAGCTTCACTTGCAAATCTTCTTCCTATAGACAGGAGGATATTGGGAAGGAGGCTGCTGAGGGAGGAGGAAGAATAACCTGCTAAGCTTGGCAGTCATGACTGCGTGAGCTGGTGTTTACTTAGCAGCTCCATGTGGGTGGAGGTGTAGGGAAGCACCTCAGATGGCTGGTGTCCTCATGTTGTTTTACCTGCTGCTGCTCTTTGTCTCCTGGTAAAAGGCAGGTTGTACCTGGGTTTACATTCAGGCCCAGGCCAAACTGGATGTGATGGACAGCACAATGATGGCTATGTATTAAAGAGGGTAGAAGGAGGTGAGAACTGGGCATGAGCTTCATCACCCTTTCTGTCCTTAAACAAATCCCCCCTCATCCCCAGTAAGGAGCTAAGGCATTCCTGAGCCTTAGTATGATAACATGCTAACAGGCACAGCTCGGTATGCAAAAGCAAACCCATAGGCATAACCCAGGGCAAAAAAAGACATCCTACAATAAACAAGCCCAGCTTAAAGGTGAGGACAGGAACATCCCTAGAATATGAGAAAACTTGCACTGACTCATCTGGAGTGGAAGAAAAGCCTGGATGACAGTAGGAGCTCTGAAGCTGCTGCTTAAGGCCTAGCCTCCTGGCCCGTGTCTGTTCTGCTTCACCTGCTGCAGTGGCCGCAATACAGTGTGGTTGTGTATTTGTTCTGACTGGCAGCACCACGTAATTGCATTTGTGTTCAGTGACTACCAGTGTTTCCAATGTGTTTTTCTGAAAGGTCATCTCATGCCAGAAGAGACTTAATGCCATGCCTGTCTCAGGTCTGTTGATTCTTTCTTGATGCTTCTTAGCCTTTCAGTAGGAGAGAAAGGAAAGCTAATCCTACCACTTATTCCCTCAAAATTCCCTCAAATAACGATGTGGCGCAACCTCATAGTGGTGCTGACCTCTGCTTACTAGTTGCTTTTGAGCTGCTGGCTGCAAGAGATGGACAATCTATACATTTCAATGGTGAGGTTGATTCACTCAGAAATATGCTTGCTTTGATTCTTATCCCATATTATTTAAAACAACAACAACAAAACACCCAGAGGGAAAAACCCAACAAAAAACCACCAGCCCTATCAATTGTTTCTTAGTGTCCCCTTGTGGCTTCCTCTGGTTCCTTCTGTCTGATATTAAGGGACTTCCATGCTTCTTGTGGAGTTCCTGGTAGTTCCCTAGTTCCCTGCCTTCCTCAGTTGCACTGTTTCTATTAGTGATCTCCCATAGTGATTCACTGAATGCACTTAAAGTTAATTTGCTAGGGTGTGCTTTGCGTAGACCTAAAATGACTCTGCACAGCTGGGAGAATCTCCAACATCCTGTGAAGTGAAGGCAGTGGAAGGGCTGATACTAGTCAAACATACTGAAAGAGAAGTCTCTGTAAGGATGATTAGGGAGTAGAGTACAGATATGTGGAAACAGGGAGAATTCATGGGTGATGGAAGCCAATCCCCTATTGGTTTAGGCTACCTTGATATATAGGGATGCTCACTTCTTCAATGGGATGCAAGTCTGGAGGCAAGAGGAAGCTCCCTCTCCAGGAGGGCTGCTTTCTTCAAAGTACTCTGGCGGGTTCATTTTAATTGTCCAGTCTATTTCTAGAGCCACATCAATCTAAAATGGTCTAACTGGGGAGGACTTCAGTTAGAGGGGAAAAAAAAGTATGTAGCTGTGATTAATTCTCTCTTTTTTTCCTCCCTTTGCCTTCCCTTCCTGCCAACATCCATCAGCAGTTCCAAAAAAAGGGGAAGAAGAGCTGGAAGCTACTGAAAAATAAGGTGGACAAGTTTACACTGCACAGTGCACATGTTTGCATGTTTGCCCCCCACCCCCACCCTTTCCCTATTTCCCTGCACAGTTAGCAGAGAGATTAAAACTTGGAGATATTTCTCTCACCAGCCCCACTGCAGCATGAGCCTGAAATAGGTGCGAGATCACCCTAATTTGAAGTGATCCGAGGGGATGCAGAATCAAGCAGGGGCTGCAGAAAGTAAGCTATACTTCAAACTGGTACCTAAAATGTGTGTTGTCTTCATGCTCCTGTAGAAGGACCTGCCTTGTGGGCATTTTCAAAACCATTCCTAAAATAACAGTAATTTCTGGGAACGTGACTGGCAAGGGGGCTTTTTATTTATTTAAAATAGAAGAACAAAGGAAAGGGATGAATAGAAGAGATTGAAGAGAATAAGGCGTGATTTGAATCTGTGTTTATAGGATGCCCAAAAGCATGGACTGGGGTGCTGAGGACATGAACTTGTGCCCACAAGTAAAAAGTAGCAGTAAACAGTAAAGCCCCAGCAGCAATTTCAGCGATATCTCACTGTTGGACTAGAGGCTTTTCAAATTCAAATGGGATGAGTTCGGCACTTGCAGAAATGAAGAGCTTGTAATATTAACTGCAGATAGGGGAAAGCATAGGCAGGCTGTCATGCTCAGGCATATGCTCATATGCTCTTTCCCCACCTCTCTCACTGTTTCCTGGCTCCTGCATACCCTGCTATGCTACTGTACCTTGTTCCTGACATATTGCCACTACTCTGTCTCTTATCTCTCTCTGCCACTACTCACTACTCAGAGTCAACTTRGGACTCTGTTAATCTGCCAATGTATCTGAACCCTAGTCTTATCCCTTCCTTGTCTTCCAGTTGTGTAACTACACTTGGATCTCTGAGAAAAATTGCTAACACACTTCCTAGTACTTCTGCTCCTGTTGGTGAGCCAGCCAAGGCAAATGACTTGAGGTAATCTGAAGAGTATTTTCTCTCCCGACTTGGCTGATGCCTGCACTCATTTTGTTTCTGTCCTGTGTCAGATTTCCTGTGTAATCAGTGTCATTCCTGCATTTGGCTCTTGAGCTGAATGTCTCAAGATTTTCCAGTCTTGCACTGTGTTCCATGTGGTGTAAGGTTATGATGGCAGAAATTGGTACTGAAGGAGAGCTGGTGTTGGCAAGGTGTTTTCTAACAGGGATCTCAAACATTATAATATTGTACTGGGACATGTGGAGCACCCGCTGCCCCTCATCCTCCTTCCCTGATTTTGAAGTAGCTCGCTGTGTGCTGGCAGCACATCCAAACGCTGTGAACCACAGAGCAGAGGCTGAATTTTTTGTTCAGGAGTACTTCAGTTTGGAGTGTGAAGGAGGGCAGGAGAAGAATGCCGATTCTGGCAGGGCTGGGCTTACATACAGAGAAGCCGGCCACCTGCTTTGAATGGCAGCTTCTAATGGAAACTTGTGACCGACGTTGCTGAGGAATAAGAAAACAAAACGTTGGGCACTCATTCACTATTACAAATCCTTAAGTGACCAGGTAATCGCTTGTGAAAAGAATTGCACACCTTCAATATCTGATATTGCAGCCTTTGGTCTGCGTGTAGTTGTCTCGCACATCTTCTTGGGATACAGTTAAGACATTCTCAACACAAACTTCCCTTGATTTGTGAGACTATTGATTATGAGGCAGGGGTGCATCATATGAGAGATATTTTTATCATAGAAGCAATATTTCTATCATGCATCTTTGAAATGCTGTGATCCAAGAGTTGATGAGCCTTCTGAGTGTTTCTCTTGTGTTATGTTGTGTATCAAGCTTTCCACCTGGAAGCGCTATTTGAGGGTCCATAGAGTTCACTAGTTCTGTGTGTTGGGTTTTATGGACAAAATTACTCCAGAATCGGGCATAGGGTTTTAATGGAAGAGAAATACATCATGTGCTACAAAATGCAAAGGAATGACACCCTGCACAGCAAGTCTGAATTGAAAACAGTGGGAGGATAGAACTATTGTTTCTTTGCCCTGTTCGTACTCTTCCTTAGACATCCATTTATGACTCAATGGGGGAGCAGGAACGCTAGGGTAGATGGACCTGTGGTCTGACAGATCTCTCAAAGCTGAGTCTAGGCAGCAGGGTAGACAGTCCCGTCCTTTCAACTGGTGCATGTAAGCAGTCAGCTGAACAGACGTTCTCCTTGCTGCATTGGTAATGTACTCAGCCTGCAGTGCAGTTGTTGTACCTCTTCTTCAGAACAGATCAGTGGTTGTTCTTCTGAGACTTTGGAAAGCGAAGCAACATGCACTCCAGCAAACCCTCTTTTAAAGTCCTAACTGTGAAATGAGGCATTTAGAAGTGGGTTTTTTTGTGTGTGTGTGTGTGGTGTTTTTTTTTTTTTTTTCTTAAGGAACACAGAGTGAATACTGATTGAGGAACAATTACCTTGTAGGGGCAGGGGTCTTCTGTTGTTACCTCTGTTAACTTTGTGTATATGTTTTTAGTTGCTTTTTCCCCCCCCTCCATTCCTCTCAAGTTACAGCAATGAGGTGGGATCCAAAATCTCACCATTTGATTGTATGTTTATGAAATTTGTTGTTATTGTTTTTATGCTTTATTTGTATTCCTCTATTTCCTATTGGCTCCAGCCATGTGCTCTATCCCCTGTGCTTTGCTCTGCACACAGAATGGTGCTAAGAGCTTACCCCAAAAAGCCTGAGCTCAGTGACTATCTAGAGGGAGAGAAACCAGTTCATTAGACCCACAAATCTTCACAAAGCTTTTTTTTTTTTTTTTTAATCCTGCAACTGAAAGCCATCAAGGGAGGGTGGAACATATGCCACAAGCCAATCTCCAAACTAGTTTCATGTAAAGGCACAGCTGTTTAATGTTCATAATTATAAGGTAGAGCAGAACCTTCTCACTTGGCAGTACGTGCTGTGCAGTGCCACTTTGCCTGCTTGGGATTGACTAGAATAGCTTCAGGAAAACAGGTCTGCTGAGTCTCTTTGGTTCACAGTGGACCTTTCCACACTGTGTATCTTCTCCTCAACTGAAAGGAACCTCCTTCTTTGGCCCATCCTGTTTTAGGGAAGCAGGGAGACACCAACTGCAGCTGTATAAAGAAAGTGTTGGTCAATAACCCGAAACCAAAAATCTAAATCTTAAATCTAAAAATATCTCACTTCTCTTGGGCTAGGATTTCCCATTTTGCTTAAGACTGGTGATCAGTCTGCTGGCATGGACAGTCTAATGGCTCAGAAACTCCACTTCACAGGATGTTTTCCGACAGCTTTTTCAAAAACAGCTTTTTAACCAGGGCTGTTCCTTCAAAGACACTGGGATGTTTCACTGAGCAGCACAAGGTGCTTGGCTCTGATGTGCATCCCAATCTTTGCTCTGCTATCCTGGCATAAGAAAAAACCATGTAGTTGAAATAACTAATTGGTGCTTTTTAATGAACTGTAACTTTCTCATTAAATCCTCGCTTGAAGTGCAGTTGGTGTAACCTGTGCATTTATGGAATCTGCTGGATTTACTTCCCTTGCTGCTTGCCCACAAAACCAGATCAGATGGCTCAAAGGCACCAGTGCTCCTTCTGACTAAGGCAGCAAAAGCCTGAGCAGCCAAACTGTCGTAGTTTAACCCTGGCAGCACCTAAACACCACGCAGCTGCTCGCTTACCCCCCAACTCCGGTGGGATGGGGGAGAGAATCGGGAGGGCATGAGTAGGAAAACTCGCAGGTTGAGATAAAAACAGTTTAATAATTGAAATAAAACAAAGTAGAACAGTAATAATAATAGTGATAACAACAACAATATACAAAGCAGGTGATGCACAATGCAATTGCTCACCACTCGCCCAACCGATGTGTGCCCGATACGAGAGCCCATCCCAGGACCCAGAGCCCCCACATACACTTAGTTCTTATACTGAGCATGACGTTGCATGGTATGGAATACCCCATTGGCCAGCTGGGTCAACCACCCTGGCTATGCTCCCCCCGCCAGCTTCCCATGCAGCTGGCAGGGCATGGGAGGCCGAAAAGTCCCTGGTGCAAGCACCACCCAGCAACACCCAAAACATCAATGGGCCATCAACGCTCCTATTATACCAAACCCAAAACACAGCACACACCCCCCAGCTACTGGGAAGAAAGTTAACTCTGTCCCAGCCGGAACCAGGACGCAAACACTTCATAATTTCACTTGTGTGCCAAGGATTTTTTCTCAGCTCTGGTATTCTGACACCATCCCTAGATTCTCTTCCGTAGAGAAGGAGCTTCCCAACTCTTCTGCTCAGAGGCCAGTAGGCAGAAGCAGATCGGAGTGCACAGGCTGCCATGCAAGGTTAGGCAGGAGGAGAGCCTAGTTTCCAGCATCTTGCGTACTGGAATTTGACATGTTGACGTGGCAGGGAAGAAATAAGTTTTTGCACAGTGGGAATGGGAAGAGGGAGGACAAGCTGCTTCATGCAGGGCTGTGTGATTTGCAGGAGAGAATAACTACATGAAATCATAGCAACCCTGAGTATTTGTGGGGCTGCTATTACTGGTGACATCAGGAAGGCGTTAATTGCTCGCTGTATCTATCAGAGCTGGGGAGGGGAAAGGAATGAGAAGGAGAAGGCTTCAGTTCTGTGAAAGTGGCTTTCTGCTTTGAGGCAGCAACAGTGATATTTCATGTCTTGTTTGGTGTCTCCCACTTTTAAATGTCAGTCTCTGCAGCCAGCCTTATCTCCTGTAGCACATTTCAATTAGGTATTCCAAATCGTGCTCTGTTCTTCCAGGACAAATATGCCAGAGGTGATATTTACTGTTGCAGCAGCATTTTAAATACTCCCTGCTTTCTTGTATTTTTTTTTTTTAAACAAGTGAATGGCAGTTGCTTCCTTAATAAGAATTGTATTATTAATAATAATTTAATAATAATAGGAGAGAGAAGAATTCTGGGGCCAGCACTGACAGCTAAGTGATTTTAATGAAGAGGTTTTCTTTTCCTGTGCTTTAGTTCAGCTTTGAAAGCTATTAATGTTATCTCTTCATTGAAGCACTCCAATACCTTGTGTTTTTCATGGCAGTGTAAATGTCAATATGTGTTTCCAGCCTTGTGTAGAGGCTACTTGGGAGACAAAGTTGACAGGACAAATAAAACTAAACTCTGCTCTCTAATTCAGTAACACAGACCTCTCTATTTGAAATGAGGGTCTGAAGAAATGGGGTTAAGCAGAGATGGGGGTACTGAATTTTTGGGCACCTAGAAGCCAGGGTGTGAAGATTCAGGAAGGTGACAGTGAGTTTTGGCAGTTGACTGTATTAGCATGTCCTTTTTAAACCTTGTAGCAGGGCCTGTGCTAATCGCGTTACACCTCTGAAGAGGATTCCCAGGGCTGTTTTAGCCACTTAAGGACTCCGAGGCATCAGGATGGGGGTCATGCTGAAGTGCAGCCCTGCAGGATCACAGAGAGCTGCTCAGTCCTGTCCTTTCTCACTTTGCCAGGGCTTCAGGGCCTTGTGTCACTGCTCATTCTTCTGCTGCCTTCAGGCTCACCCTGCCCTGAAGGCAGGGTGCCTTGGAAAGGAGGCAGCAGCTTCTTGCAGAGGAGAAACCGGGTCTGGGATGAACAGAGCGGGGCTGGTGTGCAAGGAAGGGCTACCTGTGTCCCATCGAGAGCCTGGGCACTCTCTTGGCACACCTGGAAGAGTGTCACCAACTTGAAATCCTCTGCTTCTGTCACATGTCACAACTCATGATTTCCTTTCCTGGCTGCATACAGAACTTGGGTCTTCTTGATCTGTAAACTTGAGCAAGAATTACAAAACTGCACATACGTAGCTCTGAGCATTCCATCCACAGCATAGGGTTGCTGTACGCGCCAGGAAGAATGCTACAGCATCATTCTTAATTTTTTTTTTTTCCTTTTCTAATTTAGTTTAATGCATATATCTTCTACCTATCTTTTACTACTCTGCCCTTTTTCATTGTCTGGCTGTGGAAATACCTCAGTTGTTTCACCAGATTATCCGTTGTAAATGCTGCAGTCAACTAGGTGGGAAGCAAGATCGTTCCATTAAATCTCTTTGAAATTTCAAAAATGTTCCCATTTAGCATTATTGCAAAGGAAAGAATTTATAAAATGTTTCATGAGACATGAGAGACAAGCAGACATGCTTGCCCGTGATGAAGTAGTGAGAGACAGACATGCTGCACACGTTGAAAAAGCAAATTGCGTTGTAATGACTCTCATACAGAGCACCGGTCTGGCATGATTTAGGGAAGGGATTGGGCCTCAATCCTCACTGTACTGAATGAGCATCCTAAGTATTGACTTGAAATTTTATGGTGAGATTTCATATTGCATTTAACAGGATCTGAAGGTTAATTAGTTCATGACAGCCTTGTAACTGCCAGATCCTCTGCAGAGGAGGGAGGTGGAGATATATGGTCAAGCCTACAAGGAGTAACTTTGGCAGCAGTCTATATGAAACGCTATCTTAATTCTTCTCTCTGGTCTAAGAAGATATTTAATAACTAATTTTGCCAGGGGCAAGGCTGTGAGAGTTCTATCCTAGAGCGCAGCTACTGAGCTCTACTAACATTATACTTGTAATACTCACCAAGAAGTTTTTTCTAATACAAGAACTTGGCCTACAAGATGCATCCTGGATACCCGTGCTGTCCATCTGCTAAGTACAAGTTCTTGTTCCAAAGAGTGAAAGTCCTAGAGCTTCCTCACAGAAAACTCTAGAACCTGCCAAGTTGTGTTTTCATAGCTTGGCAAACTGAGAAATGACCGAGAGTAGGTTGTCATAACGTGAGGGATTGGGCAACCGTAGACCTGGGTAGCTGATAATTCCTTTGCCTCCCTGAACTGCTGTTTGGGCTCGTAGAGGAAAGCAGTGAGCTCATGATTTGCAGTGTGCTAAAGCCAAGCTACAGGGGATGAACAGAAACTGTTGTATGGTAATAGCAGCTCAGCATGTGGGAGCTGTTTTGGCAACTCTCAAACTTTCTAATTAGGTCCAAATCAGGCAAGGAGAGAGGGAGGAAACAGGGCAGGTCTGTTTGATCTGTGGTGGTGCTCTTTCTAAACACAGCAGATGCATATTTGTGCCAGTTAATGATGTGTTTTCACCATCCTGGTCAAATACTGTGGATAACATCTTCAATGCAGTATTAAATTTTTAAGCAGGCCTCGATACAGGTTTCCCAATGGAATGCTTCTTATTTATACAAAGACTGTTTTATAATTTCCTGAGAAATGTTACATAGCTATTTAAGTTAAATGCAAATCCTGCATTGGTGACTCCTGTGGTTATTTCACCTGCATAAGAATCCTGAATGTGGTGTATTATGTTTAATTGGCAGCATAATGTTTTGCTTTTGTTGCGTGTGTTTTGCCACAGACCTCTTTAGGGTTTAGTGGCTAGGTGGCTGACTAATCTGTTTGGCTTCTCTAGATCTTATGTCCTGCTATCTTTAGGTTAAATTGCATTTATCTCTTGCTCGGTCCCACTGAAGCGTTGAAGAAATAATTTTTGTTCATACTTGGAAAAGGGGAGAGATTTGAGAAAGACAGCATGGGCAAGGGCTAGAGCTGCAGAAGTAAACTCTGCCGCTGCTCATCTGAGAAGAATCGTTATGCTTTAGGTTTCCTTCTTTGTAAAAAAAGAAGTTAATTGTGCTGCTTTCTTTGTAAAATGCCATGAGGCCTCTGGATGCAGAATAATGCAGACAATTGAGTATTGGCGTTTGTTTCCATGGGCAGGTATATTTTTTGCAAAAAACATGTAAGCTGTAAATAAACATAAATAAACTTGCTGTGCAGAGTATCTTAGCTATTGCTCTCACTGTTAATTCAGGTCTGCTTCATAGTCTAGCAGCCCCTGCATTTTCCAGCTAGTTGTAGACTGGGTTTTCAAACAAGCAGTGGTGATAAAACAGAACCGCTTATTATTTGCATAACTCCTGCCTGCTTTTTTTCAGTGTCTTTGTTCACATGTCAGTCCTAGTTTGTAAAACATGAACAGAGTTTGGAGGTGGGGGGGGGAGTAATTACACTTCACATCTGCCATTTCTCCTGACACAGAGCTGTACTCGCTAAACTCCATTGAAGGCGGGTCACATTATTCCATAGCTTTTCAAATCTACATATGAGTTTCTTTTCTGGCTTCCTGATGGAAACCTTTTATGCTGGTAGAAGGTACTGTTTGTGGTCTTCCTCTCATCTTCCTGAAGATGCTGGTCATGCCCAATCTATCGGGCTGAGTAGATCCTGGCACAGTAAATACTTCTGCAGATTTCCAACCAAATGCCAACGTGCTGCGCAGTGTGACTTGTTGAACTCTGTAGCCTTAACCTGCACCGACTGCAGCATTACAAGAGCAAATGCTGCAGCGTTAATTAGCAAACCAAAATCCCAACTACTTGCTGGGAAGAAAAATAAAGCTGTGTCTCTGGCAGGGCTTTGGTAGAAGTAGGGAGTGGTTCAGGCTCTGCCGCTGGCCTCTGGGATTATTGTAGGGAAACTACTTTCCCTTTCCAGGCTTCAGAAATAATATTTCCTGTCTCTCAGATTATTAATCAGAATTTGTGTTTATGTGCAAAAAAATGTTCAAGATTGGATAAGGAGGCATGCAATATGTTTGTGCTTATATTTGTTCAGTAGAAGTCTTCCACAGCTTTTTGTAAAAGCAGAAATGTAATGTCCAGTGCCCTATACCAGCTTAAATTTTCAATAAAGCTTTCCTAACTCTTTAAATTGCCTTTGTTTCAAGAGAATTTGGGGCCTTTTCCCCTCCTGTCCTTCAGTGTTGAACAACCGACCACAGGACCTTGCATAGCTTTGCTACAGTAGTGGGCAATGTTTCAGCCAAGGGGACATAGGAGAAAGTGTGTGACTAAGTTATAAAGTAGAAAAGAAAAGCATAAGGGAAGCATTTCAGGTTCAAACAAGCATTTCCAGAGGTTAGCTTGGTTTTGAACAAGGCTCTGAGGGTTGGGTCCATTACTGAACAGATAAAATGTCTTTAGTGAGATTATTATGTAGGAAATAGCATTATCTAACTCTTCTTGTGGGATTTTATTATCTTTTGCTGGTTATCCCAAGCGTGTCCATCCTGGTACAGGAATTAGGACACCTAGTCCTTGTCCACAGAGCTTGAAAGGTCTGAAGCCAGACTTCTCACAGATGCTGAACTCCCTTAATTCCTGTTGCATACCTCTGCAAGCACAGAAATAACATTACTGCAAGTAAGCAGGAAACTTGTTTTGCTTTCAGTATAAAACCATGAACTCAGAAGGAATTGAGGTCACTAACCACCTCACTGGATCATGCTTTAGACTGAGGTTCTGTATGATGGCCAAAATAGCAGCATATGATCTTTCTAAGAGGTACAGAAGTTACTGACCACTTTCAGAGATGTATGTGGTTTTGCTCCTAAGAGAGACCGGAAGCCTGGCCTCAGCGGTATGGAAGATCCATGCCCTTTCCTGTAATTTGAAAGGAAAAGGTGTGGTGTTTGGTGTGAGGCATCGCAAGGCCATTTAAGAGAGACTGTCTGTGCTGCAGGGGTGTGGAAGAGGCATGAATGTGAAGAGCAGGGAAGTACGAGTACCATGGAGATACAAACACGTGCCAAGCAGAGCCGTTAGGATCACCCATTATAATTTTTTGCCTCTGTTCCTTGTCTTTGTTCAGTTCATTCCTAATGCCCTGAGGAATAGTGCTCCTAGAATCTCCTGAAGGAAACTGCTCTTTGTTCTCACTGCATTAACTTTTTCCCCTGTGCAAGCGCAAACCTACAAATGAACCAAAGAGCAAGACAGAACCCAGAGATGGTTCTGGACCAGAATGATCCATCAGCCTCTTTCAGCATGTCAGAAGCTCACACCTAACAGCTGTTTAAGTTTAATATGGGGCAAAGCAGTAGTACCATCATAAATAGGAAGATTTTCAGGAACTTGAGCTCATGGCATTCAAGATTTTAGAGAAACTTATTTTACATTGGAAAACTGTAAAAATATTCACTGTTGACCCAATATATTTTTTTGTCGAAAAATTTACAAAAATAATTTTTCGTAGAAAATCTGAATTCATTCCTTCAAAAAAAAATATATTTTGACTAATAATGTAGTTACTGCAGTGTAGACATGGCATGACAGTGCCTCTAGAGCAGCAGCTATTTGGTGGCTTCCTGTTTTAGTGCTCTCTGACTGGCAGCCAGACAGCCATCTCTCTGATGCCCCATGGCTAGTAACTCCCAGTCTGCACTACCTCTGTAGCCTGGAGGAGAGACAGTGATGTATCGTGAAATAGAAGCTTCGTGAGTCTGTTGTTAAGACTGAATTTTTAAGGATCTGGTTTCCAGTGATTTCCTTTGGCAGCAATTGGTAATATAAATATGTCAGTATTATAATTTTTGCCAAAAAGTAATTTTCTGAAGCTTAAAAATTCTATTTTCTGACAGGCTGTACGTGCACTGTTAAGGTGTATTATTCTAAATCCACATAACTTCAGCTGCTCTTATGTGTGCTCCAGCTCCATCTAGTAACTCTGCAAGATAATTCACCACTGAGTGAATGTGAAAATGTGAAAATTACTTTTCAGGAATGCTTAGGAATATTAATCTGAAGAGATGTGGTTATTTAGGACTTGCTTAGTGTGGTCCACAGTACTATCTGGCACTACTTTGTGTGGGCATAGATGACTGGGGGGCCAAGCTCATAGAGTTTTGATCCTCGCAGGGAGACAGGAGCAGATGGTTTCTGCAAATTATGAATGGGATACAAAAAGCTAAAAAAAAAATACCAAACCCCAAACAAACACCACCACTCCTGCCCCCCCCCCCMAAAAAAAAAAAAAAAAARAAAAAAAAAAGAAAAATTAAATTTCACTCACCTTTTGACTAAATAGGGCACTGATGAATCAGTGCCTTTGAGTGGAGTTGCTGTTTCTCTGCGCTGATCTCTGCTGGCTGATAGATCAAGCTCATACAAATTCGATCTGTCATTAGACAGAAAACCATAATTGGGACTTCAGGATTTTTGCTGGGAGTTATGCTTACAGGGAACTGCTTGAGCATTTCTACACATGTGTGAATGTTTTTAAGGGGAGGTGGAGTGATTAGCGGCAGAAATAGGAATAGAAATGGTATATCATCCTCTCTGCCCACCAGGTCCTGCAGTGGTGAGAGCAGCCCTCCCTGATCAACGTGGGTGGATAACATAGAATCTGGAGATCCCAGTCTGTAATTCTTATGGGATTATGATCCTTTTTAAGGATGAGCTAGTCAGTTGGGAAATGATTAAGTAACTTTTGTTCACGTTTTCCTTCTGAGCAAGTAATGATGTTGTAGGAAAAGCTGTGAAGATATGGGCAAGGTGCTTGCAGAAAAAGGGAGAGAGATCTGGCATGGGGAATGGTGGAGCTGAACTCAAGTGCAGAAAAGGTTAGTGTAATGCAGACCCTCCCAGTGCAGAAAAAAGCTAAATATATTAACTTCTGTGCTACTTGTCATTATCCTTCTGTGATCTCACTTTGCATAGTAATTAACAAGGAGAGCCTTCCCTTTAAGCCTGGAAGTAACAGGGAGCCAAAACAGGTACACTGCTGTGACCTGACATTCTCATTTGTCCTATGGAGGAATAGACAATAAATGTCAGTAGCAAAGGTAACGTTCATGAAGGAAAAATGTTGGTTTTCAATTTGGCGTGAAGACCATCAGATGTGGTACTTGTCAGACAGACTGCTCTCAATATTAGTATATTAGTAGTGCTGCTACAATTGACATAAAAGGGGAGCTGAAGATGGAGGTGCTCACTCCAACCACCGCATCTCCATTGACAGTCATCTTTTCTTACTTAGTACTTCTGTACATGTTTTAGAGGGTTTATGTGTATTTTCTAGAAATGCATAAACAGAGTTTAAGTACATACTGTGTCTGCAGCAGTTTCCGTTATCTGCCTAAAAGCCTGGTCTTTTTTTGCATACTGCTGTGCCTCTGGGGTTCGGTGTTACTCTGTGGCAGTGAGTTCCACAAGTTATTATGCATCATGTAAAAATATCCTAGTTTTCTTGCTCCCACTGTGTGAAGGTGTGATGGATATGTGCTATACAATGCTTCATTGTTTCTCGTGCCTCTACCTTATCCTTTTTTTTTTTTTTTTCCCCCCCTCCTCGTGCTCCTAAGCTTCCTTTCTGTTTCTGCTGGTGCCTTCTAAAATTGAGTGACCAGATACTGAATATAATCTGAAGAAAACCATTCTGTCAGTTAATGGGATTATGGTAGGGGTGTGTATGTGGTGCACTGGATGTGCATGGGACTCTTGTCCTGTATGAAGGATTTTTAACACTTCTTCAGGGTGAAAGCTTTCATGTTCTTTTGTACTGATAATGTGAATGAACTAGATCAATATTCATTTATTCAGCCAGTAGCATAAAAGATACAGTATCACAGAGAGTTAGATGTTTTATTATTGGAAGACGTGAGTATCCAGAAAAACTCTTGTTGGGGGAGGGGGGAAAGAGGTTGCTGGGTCCCAGCTGGCACATATTAGAAAACCTGTCAGACTTCTCACAGCCCTTGCATTACAGAAAATAGTGCTGGGATGGAGGTCAGGACTGCAGAGCATGGGCAGAACTGTGTGTAAGAAGCCTTCACCTGGCCTTATAAAGTGTGAGATGGATCAGAAATACCATGAATGGGTAACACGAGGAGAGTGCTCTTTTGTATTGTTTTTGTCTGAAGTGCTTGTTCTCTCCTGAGTGAACATTGCTGTATTGCTTCCATGATAAAGAGCCAGCCAAACAGCTCAGTGAGGTCCAAACACCTGATGTAGCAGAGAGGATGTAGTATGTCTGCAGCAGAAGTGAGTGAGAACTCAGATGAACATGCACATGTGCAGGTGCGCACACGCACACTGAGCTGCTATTTCAGCTTGCAATCAAGCAGTGCAGATTTGCTGTGTTATGCATTCCTGAATTGTGTATTTCTTCCTAGAAAATGTCCATAGTCCATCTATCCTGCTTTTAGGGCCAAGCCCACAGTGCGTGTTAAAACCCATTTATTTTGTGCTGTATTGGGCTTTGACTCCTTGCACAGTCTACTGCACTGGGTTATGCACATGTAAGGGTTTAACAGACAATATGATTGATGCGTACACAGAAACTATAGGAGTATGCGCACCCCCACAAACAAAATGACTCAACATATAATTTAATGTAACTTCAAAATTTGATAACCCTTTTAAATAATCAGAGTGTTTTATCTGCTAAATCACATTACAGTATCCCAGCCGATGCAGCATGAGACTGGCATACGTAGTTTATTGCAGGCTTGATATGTATTGTATGTAATCGTATTGATTATTTATAACTTGCCTCTACCTACAGATGTATATGCAATGAAGTTCCACTGCAGTGAAAGACATTTAATATAGGAAACGCGATACTATTTGATTAATCCTTCCTGCGAAGGACCAAGCTGCATCTAAGGATAGTCTTGCGGTTAAGGCGCATTCTGGGACATGAAAAGATTTGCCTTTTTTCTGGCTGTGTTGAAAGAGTCTCTGCTTATGATTTTGGGCAAATCACTATCTTTGAATATTCCTTTTGCTTCATGTGTGAATACTTTTACTGACCTTCAATAGCCCATGGGTAGTGTAAATTGTATGAAACTAGATCAATGAATATTTTAAAGCGCATACAATATTCCAGTTGGAAGGTGCTGTTGAAAGGCAGATACATTCAGAGAAAAAATGGGTTCACTTTTAGCTAACTGCTCATAATCTGTCACGTGAGATTAGGTAGTTTATTCCTTTTCTACTCCCCAAAAGGTGGTATTTTTTTAGAAGAGTTTTCATGCTCCAAGTGTTCTTTTAGCTCTAGGGGAATATTTGAAACTATGGATCTTTCTCTTGCAATTGAAATGCCAGGAGAAATCAACTTGCACAGGTAGTGGAAAGAATGGGAAGGCACAAATGATTAATACCTGCATTTCTCTGGTAAGGTTTAATGGCCTTTATTTAAGGGGGAGGGGCAGGGTGCAATTTAGGTGGTAAAATAAGCAGTATCATAAGACGCACTGGGTGAAGATGATGACAGCAGGAGGTTTTTGTATTAGTGGTGAATTCAGCCATCAGGCAATTTCTTCCTTTTGTTAGAAAAACATAATTCTAGTGGGTTTTGCGTGAATTTTTCAATCTGAAATGCAATTGTAATTGTATTATGAAGGCACACGCATCAGGTACAGGCTTCTGGCAAATTGTGCAAACTTCAGCAGCACAGATTTCTGAGTTCCTAACGAGTATGTAGGCTGGGTTAAGAGTTCAGGCGAAAACTTCCAGTGGGTGTAATTAAAAGAGAATCTCAGCAGTCATAACAGATTTAGGAATGGGCAGCATGGACGGACGTTTGTTGCCTATGGCAGCTGGGAAGGAGAAACAGCATGATAGCTTTTTTTGGACGGAGAAGTTTCAGCAAGTGATTATGTACCTGAGATGAAGATGGTTTGGATAAACACTGTCTACCATCCTTGAAACTCCCCTTCTCTCATTGTTTTTGGAGTATTTGCTTCTTGGTGATGTTATCACCCAGCTTTTTAAAATAAATGCCCCAATTCCAACTCAGCAGCAGCTGTGTGTGCTGAAGTGCAGGAAACAGTAGCTGTCAGTCACTCAGCTAATGGCAGGCAGAAAGTGCACATACATGTTTGTTGCAGCGTTTAGCTTGTTATAAGCTACTTAATTCAACTCTCTGCAAATGTCTGGAAAGAATAACATAATTTAGGTAAGGAGAGAAAGTATTTTCTACCCTTCTACAAAAAACTTATTCATAGCCTGCACGTAACTCCTGCCACACTTTGCCTCATGCAGAAAAACCTAATGTAACTGCTGCTTCTCCCTCTTCCAATTTCCTTAAATAAGTATAAGTTATCAATAGTTTGTGCTATAAAACTGTAAAGTCTTAGCTGATGCTTGTGTTTCATTGTCGCTTCTGATGGGGTAGAGCTGCAAATAGTCACGTGTGCCACAATCCCTGTGCTGCTGATTATTAGGGAGATGCTCCTTTTTCATAAGCAGTGTCAGAGAATTGTCCTTTTCAAGCCTGTGGATGTTATTTCTGCCCTCACAGTTGCCCTAAGTTTCCAAATGCTCACAGTGTGTAGTACTGATGACATCCACACAAATCTAAATGATAAAATCTTTAGCAGTTGTAATTTTGTTAATACATACATTTCTCAGAATACTTGGAAAATACTGAGAGTCAACTTAACAGGAGAGGATAAGAACTGCTGTCAGGTCAGTCCCTGAAATAGATCCTTGAAACAAGAGAGTCCAGAAAAATCAGATGCACAAATTCTGAGATTTGGATTTATTTGGGATTATTTTGTTTCTATAGTATGCATCATGTTACTGTCTGACTGCACTTTGCAGTCCAAATACCCAGTTATTAATTTTTCTGGATTTCATAAGTATTTTGTCTCTGTTCTCTCCACTTTTGTTTTTAAAGGAGAAGTTCTTTCTTGGACATCGGCTTCTTAAGCTTGTGGCGGTATTTGGGTAGCTATATATAACTGAGGTACAGATGCCATACTGGTCACTGGACTACGTGAAGATCTGATACCGGCATTCTTGGCTTTTGGGCAGCAATTCAATATTCTTATACAAATTACTTGACTTTCTTTGCCTCATTTCCCCTGCTTTGTTATCCCTTTGACCTCAGGCCAAATGTTTCCAAGATATCTGTCAATGGAAATCTCTTATGTGAACTGAGAAAAGAGCAGAAGATACCGCTGAAGCAGATGTACTCAAAAACATATATTTGTTAATTTGACTGTGTTTTCCATGGCAATTTTCCAGCTCTGCTTTTTGGATGACAGTCATTCTTAGCGCCGGCACTGGTGAACTTAGATATCAGGGCACTTTCTGTGTTATGACACGGAGCAGCAGTTGGCACAGCTTCATTTCAAGACACATGTCCTTTCCAGGAATACTCTGGCTGCCAACATGTGTGTTTGCTAAACACTTGGCACACAGGGAATGATGTAATGTACCAGATTTACTAGCGAAGGCAGGAAAGCAGCCATATGTCACAACACAGATAGTGATATGCTGGTGCTATCAAATGAAGGTGTGATGGAGTGGACTCCCAGGTCTATCCAGCAGGAGTCCTAAGCAGCACATGGTCAGCCTGGAGGGGTGCACCAGTGAAGCCTGGTGAATTGGGCAGCAGGAGCTATCAGAGACCATGGGCAGCTTGAGGACATTCGGCAGGCAATACTGCTTGGACAGAAGCAGCAGTACACGCTGCCCCCTTCCAGTCTCTGTAAAGCAGAGTCATGTTAAGGATTGGGAGGGTTTTGCTACTGCATTTTGCCTTGGAGAAGGTACAGGCCTGTAGGTATAGGTTGAATGACCTAGTGCACAATGATGTTTAAATCACAAAACTTAAATTTGGAAAAGTCTGAGAAGATTGAAGTGGGACTGGTGGTAGATGTTTTTGTGTGGCCTACGGAATAGGAGAAGTTTGAATGTGTGGGAAGTGGTTGCATAAATGCCTGCCTGTGAAAGGCTGTCATTCTTTAGGATGGTCCATGACGTGAGGAAGGTAATAACACGCATACCTCCTCTCTGCCGTCACTGGCATCTGTGGTTGGTACAGCATGTACCTGAACTGATATAGGTGTAGACACAGTGCTTGCTGCCCAAGCCTTAGAGAAAGATTATCTTGCTCCTGAGGGAGTGGGAAATTTTTGAGGGCTCCCATAGTCATGTTCCTTCTACAACTGCCAAAACCTTTCCAACAACCTTTTCTTTTTTTTTTTTCTTTCTTCTACCATTCTTCCCCCAACCTCTGTTAGCCACCCCTTCCCCAAGTCAGCTTACAAGAGGATGTGCAACCCTGCCTCGATGCTCTGTTCATTCAGGCTGTCTTGTACAAAAGCCTGTACAAATGTTCACTGGAGGCGCTGTGAACTTCTGCTGGCCTCAGCCTGACTGAAGGCTCCACAGAAATGTGGAGCTGCGTTTGGCTGTCAAATATGTCACGGAAATGTACAAAAAGGAGCTTTCTGGGTGACTGTGGTCAGGCTCAGTCATAAGCTGAGTGTAGAAGAACTCAAACCATGAACCACCTTATTAGATTTTTCAACGCTAACATAGATGAGTGTCCTGTTTAATCCTCTTTTTAGACAATGGGAACAGTAACCTGGAGCCCTAACTGGTTAAGCTCTGCTCTGACCATTTACATGAAACTATGTAAATTAATTTGCATATGTAAATCACTCATTTGTAAGGAGTTTGAAAAGGCTGGAAAGAAGTCAAGAGAATGTATATGACAATGTAACAGACCTGAGAGAAGAGAGACCAGTTGTGGCTTCTTCTGAAACTAAAACTTGATCTCCGAACCCGATAAAAACATATACATTTTATGGACTGAATGATATATAGATATATTATATACGTATTATAGGTACGTAAACCTATATATCAGTCAATTGATAATTAGACCGAGGGATTTACTACATAGCAGGATTTAACTGAAAAACTTGGTAAAAATTCAACAAGGTACTACATATTCATAGAAATAACATGAATATCCTGCATATTTACATAAATATCCTGCATATTTACATACTTTTTTTAAGACTGAAAAGAATCAGTTCAGAGTTTAAAGTCAGCTCTAACTTTTGGGGTTATGAATAAAATATTCATAGTGATAAATAATCCTGTGTGCAACTACTTGGAAATCTTGTTCTCTCCTGCAGCATGGGCTGCTTGTCAGGACAACTTGTACCGAGGCAGAGGCAGGCTGAGATGACCGTGCAAGCAGTTGGATGCTGCAGTGAGTTTGCAGCTCAGTGCTATATGATGGCATTGTTAAAGCATAGCTTTTGTGATAGACAGAGGTCATAGCAGTTCTGTCAGCTGAGCTTTCCTCTGGCCATTTCAGAGCTGGTTTCAGCAGAAAGTTGCTCTTTGCAGAGTTCAGTCTTGGGGCCTCCCTTGTTCCCAGCACAGCTGTGACTCTAGACAAGTGAGCCACAGTCCTGCATCTTTCATCTTGTTAGTATTGCTTGCATTTTCTGACCACCTTTTAAAAACAACAGGAAAACCAATCCTGGATGTCTGCAGTGCTGTAAACAATACGTGCGCACTGCAAATGTGTGGAGTTGTCATTGCTAAGGGATCACTGTGTTTGTGCTGAATACTTTATGAAGATTTATAATGGCAGCTTTATTTTTTAAAGGAATACAACAGCAGTATTCACTGTACCTTTAGCAGAAACTCCTTTAAGTAAGATAACATCTATAAGAAATGCAGGCCCTCTAAGACTCATGTGATGATAATACTTGGGGATCTCTGAAATAGGGTTGATTAGGAAGGATTCTCATGTATGAGGCTGGATATTTGAGATTTCTAAGCTGAATAAGGGCAAAGGAGTGGGGTTCAGTTCTTGCGGTCTTGGCTTTGTACCCACTTGTGTAGTGAATAGAGAGGCCTTGGCCCGGTGTCTGAAACACTGTTGTTTGTGTTGCCATTCAGAATTGCTCTCCTGAAATGCTTCTCCTGAGACAGGAGGGTCACCTTATTCCTGATTGTTGTAACCGGGCTGTGAAATCAGGAAAACCTATTAATCAACACATAACTTTCTGCTATTCACTATGTGAATGTTGCTCTGTGTTTCTTTAAATTTTGGAGGCAGAAGATACTCATGTCAAGCTCTTGCCTACCCCTTTTTAAGTTGTGCTGTTTTTATTTGCCTTTCCACAAACGCTAACTGCTGGCCACATATAATTTTCTGAACTCCCCCGTGTTTGCCATGGCAATCAGCTGCTCCAGCAGCGGGTATGTGCTAGGCGAGAGGAGAGTGTTGAGGCATGCAAAGGCTGGATTGGCTGGAAGTGAGGTAATGCGATGCAGTGCAAATAGAGATGCAGGGACGAGGATGTATCCTGTCTGCAATCCTCACTTGTTTCTGCCTGTAGGAACRGATGGAGATATTGCACATCTCTGGATAGTAGAGATGGACTTGCAGTTGCCAGGGTAGATCTGTAATAAAGATTCTGCCTAACTTTATTCTCATTTTTAGAAGTTAGAGCAGCTGAGGAAAAAGGGACACTTAGCTGGGAAGAATCACACAGGAGGGAAAAAGTGGTTGGAGCACAGGTGGGGACATGCATATTGCAGATGGGTTTAAAAGAGGGAACGATTGCTTGACTGCTTTCATCAGGGAAGGATCTAGTTCAATGAAAAGGAGGATTTCAACAGGTTTTGGGTTGTTTTTTTTTTTGTTGTTGTTTTTGTTTTTTTGTCACCCAGATGTAGGTAGAAAATAGTCTTTGGCTCCCACTGTTCTGTAAAGGAGCGCTCTTCTACATAATTGGTGGCTTTGAATCTGCTTTGTCAAGTAGAGTGTACTTGCTACATCCCTTGGCTGCAGGGCTGCCATTTTCTTTTCACTTCAGTTTCACAAGAGCAACCGGCTTGAGGGAACATTGTCCAATTGCCTGAGCTTGCCCAGGGGCTGAGGCAAGGGCGGTGTGGGACGTGTGACACACAGCTAAGCAATTTTCATTCTATCCAAGAGAGGGCACATTAACAAGGTAATTATAGCACATTACTTCAGCAGGGACGCATCAATTTTAATCCTTGAAGCATCCTAGTGAAGTAGATAAGTGAGTACTATTAGGCCCATTTTACAAAAGGAGAGACTGAATTAAAAGCCTAAATGATTTGTCTGTAGCGAAAGCTGTAATCTGTCTGAAGGGCAGGGACTAGAGGAGAAAGGCCTGATTCACAGACCCCAGCAGGGACCATTCCCACTTGATTTTGGAGACCTCTCCATTAGCTGCAAGCCTGGAGCAGAGGGAATGGGGGAACTGGATGCTTTGTTCATTACATTTTGCCACTCCATTTTTCTGCTGGCAAATTAATTGTAATGTTGAAATTTGTTGATTTGAAATTATTGATGACTCTCTTTTGCAAATAAGCCCTGGTTTATGTATAGTTTGTAGACAGGTCATCACAAATACACAGAATTTATACTGCTATTAGAGACCTGGGTATGTCTTTGTATAGAAACAATTAAAAAGTTGAAAAATGGTTCTCTTCTTATGGTGGAGACTTTAACTGTTTAATCAAAAAGACCACAACAGTTCAGAGTTGTGTTTTACCCAGAGGTGAAAGGGAGCCATTATAAAAGACCAATTTTAATTGTTGTTGGTTAGCTGTTCAATTTGGGTTGGTCTTAATTAATGTTTAATTTTTAAACTTTTCTTTTTCAAATATTTATTTTATTAACTTTCAGCGGAATATTTTGGGAAAGAAACCTTAAATGAGGAGACCCTTGCAGCATACTTATTTCCCTTTAGTTTCCTGCATCATCAAGGCAAAGTGTTAATGCACAGTTTGTCCCGTGCTGTAAGTCAAACAATCTTGTATCACTTACTGGATGTCTGATAGAGAAGCAGACCGTGATTTCTCAGTCAACTGGCAGCATAATCTTACAAAAAACTGTGCTTGTAACTGGGCATCATATTTATTTACTTATTTATGGTTGCATAGCAACCATACTTATTTATGGTTGCATAGCAGGATTAGCCCTTGTTATCCCTGTGTTTGGCTCATAAAGGAACTAAACTCATTGTAGCTACAAGACATCAGTAGAGGATGTACCCTTCCCTTTGCCAGACTAAACACATGCTTCTGCCCAACGGTCCTAGACTTGCTGCTGCATTTGACATTTGAATAGCAGCTTCTCTATGAAATTATAACTTGTGTGAAACAAGTTGGGGGGGTGTCAGACCAGTTCCTGAACGGCTCAAGCCTTTACTGAAACCTTTGCCTTGCTCAATGCTTGGGTGCTAGTTGTTGCTAACACATAGAGTAGAGACTGGCTAGCCTGTGGGGGTAGAATTCCTCCCTAACTCTTTGGCATGCTGGACGCCCCTACATGGGGGAGTATTTGAGGGGTCATGATCTGTTACTGTCCTGACAATACGTTTGTTAGAGCTGCAGAGAAACTTCAGTCCCCAGAGCTGCCATTCAGACCCATGTTCTCTTGCACTAGGTGATCTGCAAAAGGTGTGGGGATGTTCACTGCAGCTACAGGAGCAGCTGTAAAGGGTCAGCCATTGGGCAGTGCCTTGAGAAGGGGACTTGGCCCCACACCATGAGGACGCATGCAGAAGAGAAACATGGAGCTGCCTGGGCAATTCCCCAAGCTCTACTCTTAGATCATCCTTGCCCTGTGGCTAAAAGAGCACACGTATCTGAGGTCTTTGATGCAGCAGCAGATCAGCTACTCCTCTGAGTTTCATTCCAGCATCTGAAAACTCCTCTGAGAGGTGTGTTCATGGCTTACTGCCTCTTCAACCCATGTGACCCAAGCTTTGCCTCTAGACTCACTTTCTCCTGTTTAAGCTGTGTGGGATCTCCCTTTGCTTTCTCAGAATGTCACAGTGCTGTCGTAGGACAGCAGTGACATTTCTGATACAAAATAAAATCAGAGGTTAGGGTTGTACAAAGAGAAAACTGAAATACCCACGAAATCTAGCATGTGATCATGACCCCTCTCCTTAAAGTATCCAACGCCAGAGCCTCTGAGCTTGTAGAGAGTGTTTGCTTAGCACTGCAAGGTGGTGTAGGACATCACCTATGAAGCCCTACATACCCTCCACCCCAAATTTGTGTCTGTAAGGTCAGCAGGGGCTCATCATGCTGAAAGTGAGAAGCCCTTTATTATTAACGCATTTGGATCTTTTGTTTTTTGTTCAAGGAAATCTCTTCCTCCATATTTCTGTATGCTTTCTTGATTAGTTGTTTGAAGGACTCCTATTTTTTTTTTTTTTTTTGTAATTAGCTTAGATAAGGCTCATTTACTCAAGTGATGCAGAGTCAAGAGTGGAATGGGAGAGGGATCCGGAAGACTCTGAATTTTCTGTTTTGTTGTGACACTTGCTCTTATTTCTGGGATTTAGACCCCAACAAGTGGGTGTGTGGTTCCTGAAGAGTTTTTGTTTAATACTGAGGAAAACTAAGTGGCAATATTATTGCTTTGCAATGCTATGGGCAATTTACCTTACAACACTTTCAAATGGCTTGATATTGGAGTCTTAATTTTAAGAAAGAGATGGTAAAGTGACTTAATGCATCCATACATCAGGTTCATGCTAGATTTAAGATGAGACATGGCAGACATCTTGTAAAAACTCAGATGTCTGAGATTTGGATTCATGAATCAGGCCTTCAGAGCTCTGCTCTCAGCGTCAGGTTGGTCTGTCTTCAGCAGTTGCAGATCAGATTGCAAATGTCTTGCCCAGTTTTTCTTTGAGCAGTTAAATTGGGCATGCCTACTTTTTGTTCCAATGCATTAGAGTCTCTGAGGACTCCAAGGGTAATGCCTTTTACAATTTGCAAATATATTTGCTTTATTTACTGTAAATAAATAGGGTTTCTTATCTATTTTAATCCATGCCTGTTTTTTCTCTTCCGTGATAAGCATATAGAAGTCTCATCTTGTTGGAATTTGCAAGTACTGAAATAATGGATACTGAGAATATTTTATTTTCCAGGTCTTTGGATTCAGTTCAGCCCCTGCTGAGCTATTAATATAGCTCTTCTCATCAGCTATAAAAATCAAAACAAATGCATATGAAACCATGTAAGATTCTGTTCCTCTTCTCTCTGTAATGGAGATTGAAATACCTGCAGCAAAACAGAATCACACCTGAGAGTCTGAGTTTGAATTAAACCCCAGAGTCTCTGGCTGCTTTAATCTCCTGGTTATGTAAAATGCAGTTTAAATGGAGAGAAGCGTTCTTCCTTGTGTTGTGGTGGCAGTTCTGGACCTGGTCTGAACCTGCATCTGCAGATGGTTGTGGGAGTGGATGAAGTTAATTGACAAGTCAGCTTGAAAACAAAGTTCTTTTAAGATTTGGAGGAGTTAAAGGACACAAGGAGAGGGGTGATGGTTCAGCTGTCCCCAGACTGTAATAGCTGCATCATTTTGCATTTGTCAGGATAGCAGCTCTTGGTTTGCTGTGGATGGCACCAGTTGGCATCTAAAAATCTTATGCTGTGTCAGGGCCCTGTGGGGGCTGGCAGCTCGCTGGGGACTGGGAGCTGTGGGGCTGGCAGGGCAGGGGCCTTGCTGGCCAGGGTATGTCCCACTTCCTCCAGAGAGGGAGCTGGGCAGGCTGGGGAGAGAGCAGGGCAGGAGGGGGCAGCCCCCAGCCCAGTGTATTAGTGTACTCAGGACCCCGACTTGCTGTCCTTGTTAGAAATCCTTTTCTTACCAAGACAGACTCTCTTTGCTGAGTCTCCTGCATGTTTTCCTCTTTGGTAATAAGTCAGTGGTATCCAAAATAGGCCACTGTGTCCAAAAAGAGCCACTGTTGCAAGGACCACTATCTTTGTAATGATTGAATTGGATTCAGGAAAGAGGAGCTCCCTCTGTCTGTAAGCCCTCATAGAACTGAGCTGTTTGCAAGTCCCCATTGCAAGCCTGTCCTGTCCAACCACAACAGAAGAAATGCTTTGTGCTCCAGTCTCTGCAGCATCCCCCAGAACATCCTCTGACCAGTTTTGCACCACAAGGGCTCCATCTTGATGTATGCTTCAGATCAGCAGTGCAGATTAGGAAGCGATTGCTCATGAAAAGGCACTAAATGTGTTTGTCTCCTACGTTCCTACTGATTACGGTGGAAATGTATTGCAAACTTGTAACTAAATGATGGATTCCTTTCACAGTGTGCAGTTCTGGAATATTTTGCAATACTTCTACGTTTCCCTATCCCTCCGCTTAGTTGCACCTTGCCTTTTCTTATGGGCTGTATTCTAGTGGGGTTCTAAATTTTGTGTTTGTTTTATGCTGCCACCCAGAGGTTTGCATGAGGTCCCTCTCAAGGCAACTAGGGTTAGGAGGTCATAAGTAGAAGATTCCTGGGGACACTAGAAATGGCCACTTTCTTCTGTGGAATATGTTCCCTTGTACTGTTCCTCAACAGTAGAGGAAAGGATCTTGTAGCAGTCTGAGAGCAGGGGGGATGGAGAATTGACTAATCTTGTCTCTTTATCACTCTGCCCGTTAAACATAATTATTTTTGCTCTTACGGGGCTTCTAAACAGTCACAATTAGGAATTATGCTAATAAAGTCTGTTGTGACATGAAAGCTCACTTCATTGCTTATGCTTCCTCATGACTGTGTTTTAGTACTCTGCAAAACATAATATCCCTTCCTGGGACATTATGGAATAGGAAAGGAGAGGCTTCAGTGCCAAAGGCTTGCATCTGGAGGACCCAACCTTCTTTCCCAGCTCTGCAGTAGAATGACTTGATGACCTTTGAACAGGCAAGGCATGAGAAGTGCTCAGCACCAGGGACGTTGAGGTCTGAAGATCTGTTCCTGAATAGTGGAAACTGAGGCCAAGTTTTTATAGAAAGCTGGCTGTGATACTGGGCTCTGACCTTCTCAAATGTCTGCCCCTTGGACCTGCATCCTGATGAATTGAGCTGTCCTAGCTTCTGTTGGTATTTGGAGTATGGAAATACTCAAAGCTGGATCCTGTTTTGATGCACAGAAAAACAGACCTGCTGTTGGAAGAGTGATGTACACCGTTCCCCCATCAGTAGTAGGAGTCAGATTTAGGAGTACCATCATCAGGAGCACAAGCCCTTTGATGCTAGAGCTAAAGGGGCAGCTCTGTGAGTGCCATTGAAGAACGGCATACAGGAGGATGACAGTAAGGGAGTTGTTTCCTTAGCACTATACAAGTGTGCTATAGACAAGCAAATTAAGGAATGCCATTTTGCAACGGTATGTGTTGAAAGTATGGCATTTCTCTTACTTCTTCCATCTATCTTTGATATTTGGATATGTTTTATATCACTTTGAACAAATGAAGTCATCCTTACATGCTTTCAGATGTGGTTTTCTGGAGGTGAGGGACTTAACTGTTATAGGCCTCAATATTCTTCCATGCAAAATAGAAAAATTCATATTAACCAGGCACTTGAGCCTGCTTCTGCTGCCTCATCAACTCTGGGAAAGTCTTCTAAGAGTCTTGGGGGAGGCAGTAGGCAAACACAGGGTAAAATAGTATATTGGTTTAAAGATACCAGTTTCGAAGGATGCTGATTGTCTTGGATGTGACTGCCCTTTTAATGAATTCTTACTTTTTAGTCAACCGGAATTGCCAGTGAAGTACCAGTGGCTTTGGTGACACATGGAGCATAGATTTGATCCTCAGCTATGTTGCCTTGTACTACATGTGCGCAAATAAATAGAGCCAAACATGACATACCTATTTTTCACTGACTGGACTCAAGGCAGTGGGCTGTAGAAAGGAAGATGATGGCTATTGTAGATTTTGGGAAGAGAGAGTGGGGAAAATAAAGATGCAAAGAAATCAAAAGGTAGATATATCTCTTTTTCTTTATCTCTTTTCACAAAACTTAAGTGCTAGTTTTTTCTGCCAGAAGGCTTTCCACAAAGCATCCCTAGGGTGTTAGAAATCAATACTTTTGTTTAAAAACTGTTGCTGAATAAATATTATCTGTCTGTAGCATCTAGCAGTTAGGTTCCTTTTACAGCTTTGTTGCCTTGTTTTGTTTCTTAGCCAGTGGAGTTGTTGGGTGTGGGGAATGTGGTTAAAGGAATTCATTGCAAATTCCCTTGCTCTTCTGAATGTATTCCTTAACTTGAATGGGACAGTTTAGTAGTCCTGGAACCAACTTATTTGTACCATATAAACTAAGTCTAATCACAGGCAGCACAATTCTAGAAACTCCTTGAAATGACCACAAAGTTGCTCATGAGAGCACTGCAGCATAATTTCCCTCTTGCTTTCCCATTTGTCTCAGACTGCTCCGTCAATGTTCTTGTCATAATCTTTTGCTGACCAGAGATTACATTAAAACAAAATCTCCTCTTTAATCTTACGGCAAATTTCTTTCTTCCCCTTGGCTTCTCTGACTCACTGAACCCAAAACTAGTGTCATTGACCCAACAGGCTAAAAAGTTCATTAGCATTCATGTTTTCAGTCATCTAAATCAGCTGTTTCCACTACTGTTTGCAAAATTCCCTTGGACTACAAAGATGACTTTGATCAGACACTCTGAACTTAGGCATCCCCCAGAGAAAAAACAAAATCCTGCAAGTCGAATGGCAGTCCGGTGCTCAATGTGATTCTTAAGATAGTTCCATATTCAAAAGCAAAAGGTCGTGAAAGTGGAGTGAAGCTAAAGGAAGGATTAGCATATAAGCAATTCAGGCAGAATATTTTTTAAACATGGCACAGTCAAAAATTTTGAAGAAACCACTAGTCAGCAAGATAAGAAAAGATGCATGAAGAGCTATGCTGGACAACTACCATAGAGATGTGGAAGGGTAGCAGATGTCAATTGTGGGAAGGATCAACAGCATTGTGACAGTTAAATGTCACTCAAGGGGTTTCTTTAGAATCCACTTTTAAAAGTTTTGTCAAGTTTCAGAAGGCCCAAGGTGGTGAAGTTACTTTACACCAGAAAACATCAGAGTAAGAGGCTCTGATGAGAAAACGTCAAGGTATGGATACATTCCTACTAGGAGATGAGGACTTGACTTAAGCATTAATATAATGAAGCACTTTGACCCTTTATTTTTACTGTATCTTAACATGGAGCATGGGAGGGCTAGGCAGGGCTTGAGAAACAGTGCCTTTTAAATGGCATCTAAAAAATAAATAAATTAAATGAAGAAGGCTGCTCCATAGTCAGGTGCTGGAATTGTCTGCACTGGCAGGTCACTGGAAGAGAATGCAATGGGTCATTAGAAGGGACTGTACTTTTTACAGTTATTAAAAAAGTATTTTCCTAGTTGAGTGAGTATCGTGAAGTTTATTCGATATGTGATGCTGGACAGTGTGAACAAATAAATGAGAAGACTCAGACAAAGAAAAGCATTGGGAAAGCAGGGGGAGCGGAAAGGAGAGAAAAAAAATGGAAAAGAGGGCTCTCTAAGCTAAAAGGAAGCAGCAAATTACTATTTTAAAAGTTAAGAATACTCAGTGTTGCTGTGTTCCTTGGTGTTACTTTCATATCAGTGTATGTTACTTCAGTTTCACATGCATTTAGATTCAATAGCAAAGGAGATGGGACACTCTACTGCAAATTAGAGTTGGACCTGGGCACCTTTGTATCTTCTGCTCGCAACTTCTTAGCAAAGATGTTTAAGTCTTTGTTCCATGGCAGTCTGGGAGTTTGGGGGGAACAGGTGGGACAGGACAGACAGTGGGATGGTTTAAGGGAGCTGTAAGGTTTATATTTTGAGGAACATGATCCAAGGATGGACTAGAAGGCTGTAAATCAGAACTCATGGCAAATGTAGAAAACAAAAACACCTGAAGAGCAAGCTGCTTCCTGAAAAGCTTTCAGCTCTCAGCTGAAAGTCTGACATCATCTCTGCATCATAAATTCACCTTCAAGGAGTAAATGTCCTCTGGGCATCTTTGTCCTTAATCATAAGCATCACACACCAAACAGTTCTTTCTGGTATCGTGATGCAGAGGTGAGGCTTCCTGTGAGCTCAGAGTGCAATATTAGAATATTCCCATAGAGTGCTAGGGAATTTTGAGACCCTGGAAGTGCTCTTGGTATGTGTCTTAAGGCTGTCATTTTCTTCTTGGGCATCCCGTTATCCTTGTCAGCTTGAGTGGGATTATGTGTCTTGTTTTCCTATTTATCTGTTGAGGAGGATATATCTCAGCAGACCTATGACTTGAGTATTCAGAGGGTTACAGAGAAGCTATGGCTCCATTGCTCTGTGCCTGCATCCAACCTGTGTGATAAGCAGAGCTGTGCAAATCAGCCCTTTGATGGAGAGTTAGGGTAGACAGATTTAGGATATGCCAGCAAGACCTTTATCATTGTCGTTTCAGACTGGACGAAGTACTATCCTGCCTGTCTCCAGGCTGGACCGCCTCGTTGTCTCTAGTAATCAGCTGAGCATGGGTTGGGAATGTTTCCTGGCACCGAGGCTGGCCATTGCAGGATGGTCTGTCTGTGCTCATAAACATGCAAAACAGGATTGTTGTATGCAAACTGGGTACTGGGAACGGTCACGGGCATATCGTAACTCCTGAGCTGTGCTCAGGAATTATTTGGAAGAGTGCTAGTTAAAATAAAAAAAAAATCATACCAGAGACTGATCTAATAGTTTAAAATCGCAAACTACCATTTTTCCAAGTCTGGGAGTGCACCCAGGCTCCATTTCATTTGTTAACGTAGGTATAGTCTACCAGTTTGACTTTCACCGTGTCAGTCTCTCCAGTGTTTCTAAAACCCTTCACAAGCCATTAAGAGAAACAAGGCCCTCAAGGAGAGATAAACATCTTACGTTAAGTGTAGGTAGACTGAAAATACTCCTATTGGAACTGGACTGCTCAGCTCTGGTGCTGTGCATGGTCAACACTTCAAGCAGGTAACTTTCCTCGTACTGGAGTGATTGGGATGCCTCTGGAGAACGGAAGATGGGCTCTCCCAACCACTGCAGGTACGCTGCTGGTGGGTCTAAAGCAACAGTATTAGAGATCAAATACAAGAGTCTGCTAGATGGAAGGTTTGGAGTTGCCACCATTACGTAAATGGTGAAGGGAGAGCCCAGTGCATCTTTCCCCTAAGGAGGCCTTGTATTAAGAAGTCAAGAGAAGGAAACGGGATGTCTTTCATTTGATTCCAGTTCACTGTGTAGCTGTCTCCCACTCACTTCCCTGTGGGGAACATACTTATATTTAAAGCAGGAAAATGGTGAATAAAGTTTTCTAGGTCTCAGCACCTGTGTGTGCCAGCAGCTTGCTGCATAAACCTTGGTGGGAGAGAGGGACAAACCCTGTCTCGTTGTGCCTCAGGTTCCTGATTAGTATTTTAGGGATATTAATGCTCTTCAACCTGCTACATGGTCTTTGGGAGGCTTAGTTCATCATTGCTTCCAGTAGCCTTAGAGATGCTCCTGCAGGGGTACTAGAGAGGAGGGGAGGATTGCTATCATTGTTATGGGACAGAGGGTGCAGATAAAAGGAGGAGGGCAGAGGGATGAAGGGGCAATTGCTGGAACCTGTGAAAGTCAAAACACTGCGCATATGCTTGGCCGTCAGCCCCTCTGCATATTAACAGGGTGTTTGAAATGGCTGTCTTTGTGGTGCTTGCGCGGGTGTGAAGGACCTGCCCTCCCCTTGCTTGCGTTCCTCCACTGTTTCTCTCTGTCCTTCGCTCCCACTGCTCTGCGGTGCTTACTGCCTCCCCCCTCATGCATGCACCCCTCTGCTCACAGCCAGGTTCATCAAAAAACAAGTGGGTCTCCATGGTAACGGGGAGACAGCTGAAAAATGGCGGCTAAATGCAGCTGCCCCTCATTTAATATCGACTCTGGCACTGACAGAACAGATAATGGGCAATAACACACCATTATGCTGCGGGGAAATGAAATGCTTCAGCAGACGCCTGTCATGTTGCAGGGATTTATTTGTTACTGTACCAGCAGAGATTTCTCTCCCCTTCTGTCTATCACTTTCTGTCATTCCCTCTTCTTTTCCTCCTCCTCCTTTCGTTTTTCTGCCTGTTTCTGCACTTGTCCCTTCTTTGCTTTCTGCTATTTCTTTCTTTTCCTTCTTCCTCGTTTTTCTGCCTCCCCACCTCTTTTCTCTCTTACCTCGTCTATCATATTCTCTAACTCTTACGTTACACTGGATTTCATGTTCCTGGTGTTGGAGTGTGCTGTGTCTGAAGCCCAAGAGCTTTGTGAAGCTCCAAGGTTTTTGCTCCTTTCAGACTTTCCATTTTCTTTCTAGTTTAAACCTCCTTCTCTCTTCTGTCTGTGTGCACATGTCAATATGAGTCTAGTAAGGATGAAGTTTGCTTGCTGACCCTTCAGCCAACGTATTTCTGCAGACTGTGTTTTAATTTGACAAGTGCAACACAATGTAATGAAAGTTTTTGGTGGAAATGTAGAGACAAGTGCTACTGAAAGGGATGTTCTCCTGCTTCTTCTGGCGCCAGCGTTTGTGTGCTTTATTTACAGCTGGCCACAGAGTGCCCAGCGTTTGGGTAGTTTGTATCTGGGTTGTGGATCATGTTGGTTTCTAAATGGTTCCTAACGCTGTCACTTTTTCACATCTTAATTATCCAGGGTTAGTTTCACTTTGTGATTGCTGTGGGGTTAGTTTTTCTAAATGACCTGCTTGGGCAAATCTGAAACGTCACAGGACCAGGGGCACTGATGATAGCAAGTGGACCTCTCTCAGGTCTTGTAAGACCTGTCCCTCTGCAGATACAGCTTCAAACTAAGTGGTGAACTTTCAGGTACCTACCTTTTAGCTGGAATGAATCGAGGCCTGTGAAACTCATTGCTTTGACTCAGAGGCTGCTCTGACATCAGCAAAGGGCTGTCAGTGTGGATGCAGTTCATACAGGCAAAAGCATGCTCTTTTCAGTACAGACTATTTCCTCCGCGTCTTCATGCAAAGAAACATGAAATCCTCACAGACATATAGTCATGTGGGTGTAGCTGCATCTATGTGAATGACCTTTGCTGGTCGTCAGCGTCCAGACGTGCATTTGATGGGTAGAGTAGGGGAGCTATAGCATCATCTTCTCCCACAAAATGTACACCATCTGTGCAGTGTGCATTCCTAATGGCATGACGTGGCAGAGCTCTGGCAGCTGCCCAGTCCCTACTTGCTGCAGTTAACATTGTAGCTATGTCCAGGATCACATCACTTCATCCCCGCCTGATGTTTGTGTCCTGGAAAACCTGCATGATGCAGAACCTGTTCGAGGCCTTGCTTGTGCCTGAAGGGCTTTTTATGATTTTATTATTGACCTAGGCATGCGAAGAGCTCATTTGAATACAGATGTCCGTTATAAATTCTTTTGCTAGTGTGCCTGGTCCCTTATCAAAAGAAATCACACCAGCAAAGTTGTATTTTCTGCCAGTATAATGACACTTGCACTCACGGTTTTGTCATTGTTGATACGGTGATTACAGGAGATGTTGGATGTTTTTTTGTACACCCAACTGATATATCTGCGCCATTAAAACTTAAGGTAAGAGCAGGCCTCAATTCTCTCAGTGATGTATTTATACACATTGTACCATATGGACCTACAGTAGGATCATTCTTTTTTTCCCTAACTGTGATGGAGTCAGCAAATCTAGCTAAGCAGATTCTTAGAAAGTGAATTTTGCAAGGACTCAATGCAATACAGTTTTAAGCAGTACAGGTCTTACAGACTCTCTTGTTATTCTAGCATGGGGTTCCTCTAACCCAACCTTTAATAAAATACATTGATGCTGTCTTAATAATCATCTACATTTTTGGTACTTGGATAATTTCTGATCTAAAATTCCAGGGCTGTGGAGTAAGTTCCCATTGCTTGGATCTCAGCAGTTTCCCAGAAATGTTTACATCTCTGAGTAAAATCTGTACGACGACTCCTAAGTTCTCTGAGCTCGCCAGCCCTTGCTGTGGTTAATGACAAATGAGTGTGGGAGGAATCTTTAATACAATAGCAGGTAAGATAATAAATGCTAGAGGAAAGGAGGTAACGAGAAAGAAGGAAAGATCCTTTTGGCTTATGTCCTTCCACGCCATCACTTCTCTGCAAAGGAGCTTATTTAACTAGAATATTTCCAGAAAGTCAGAATACACCCTACGTACCTGATTTTCTTTTTATTTAGTGCTTCACTGCAAATGTAGAGCATGTTCCTCAGAAGTCCGTTAGAAACTCACACGTGAAACAGGCAACTTTGAGACATCACAGCTTGATGTGCAGTTGATTGGTAAAATACCATTCATCCTCACTGATACTTTGGTTATGTTCCAATAGACTTTGGGAGTAGCTCTTTGGCAGCTACTGGGTTTCCCAGTCTTTCGCTATTTTTCCCAGCGTCTTTAAAATTGATCCCTGTTGAAAGATATTAAAACAGTGGGAAACTGATTTCCAAGGAGCTTAGTGGATTTTCTGCTTTAGGTTTCAAAGGAAGCAAGTTGGAGTCCAAAAATCCTTAACTGATGTCATTCCATCAAGCGCTCTGAAGCTAGGAGATTTTAGATATAAACCCTGTTCAGTGCTCTCTCTCCACAATTGAAATGCCAGTGCACCGACCCCCATTTCAACTGCATGCCCTGCCAGCTTCTTGAGCCATGGTGCTTATTAATTAAATAAGCAAACATGGAAGCATCTGTGTTTTTCTTCTTTCTTTTCTTTTTCTTTTTTCCCCCTCTCCCAACAAACCTGCAGTCATTAAGTGCCATCGTGAGAGAGGAAACGGCTTGTCAAAAAGAAAAACCCTGATTTTTTTTTTTTTTTTTTAATGAAGAATACCATCAGGAGCAGGCTATGATTAATACACATAATTGAAACAAATTGCAGCTAACTGCAGAAAAGCATCTCCCAGCTGTTGACAGAAGGAAATTGCTGACAGCCTTTTCCCATTCAATGAAGAAAAGAGAGAGAGAAAGGAGCCTTGCTCAGCCCATGTAAATGGTCATTGCTTGCGCATGCATGTACAAAAGCACTCACTGAACCAATATGCCGTATGTCATCATGCACGTATCTGTTTGCATGTACAGACATGTCACATGTGAAGGTGCAAACCCAACGTTTGCACGCGTTTGTAATGACTGTACCTCTATGTATGTAGGATCCTTGCATGTCTGTGGATGCCTGCTTTGCTGAACATACTGCGTGCCCACACACAGCATGACAGTAATGTCAATTTAATGAGAACGGCCCTGGAGGAGGTATGTGCTCCAGCAGAGAGAGGAGGCTCCAGCTGTGTGTGTGCTTGCACGCGTGAAGTTGCATATTCACATATGAAACAACAGAGACCCTGTCTTCTACAGGGAGCCCTTCCTCTGGCTTTATTTTTAGGAGGATAAGGCAGGCTCATTTTTGGCTTTTAAAATGTCTTCCATCACCCCCCTGTTCTTCTTTCACCTTTTGTTTTTCATGCTCCCTATCCATCATTAACAGCCTAAATAGAAAACGCTTAGATGCAGGAGATGAGTCTGACACTAGGAGAATCACCTTTGATTGAAATGCCATACAGATGGCTAACGGGCGTACATCAGAGCCTTGCCTGGTTCAGAAAGTTGCTCTGGAGAGGAATTTAATATCCGTAGTTCATTCAGTTGCTGGCTTCTGCTAAGACCATCAACGAGTGGGTTGCATTGATTGTTCTGTGATACAGGTTTGTCACATATGGATCATTTATAACTGGCCCATCCAGTGATCTGCTCCCACGCAGCCATGTGGTCATTCCAAAGCAGGCAACCCGTTGCACTGAGTGGGCCACAGGAATGCTAGTGAGCAGAAGGCAAAGTTAGAGAWCTCCAGCAGATTGTTAGTAAGATCTAGCAAATTGGTTGGCAAAATCTGCATTGAGAATGATGCTCTAGTATTTACTGAACATACTTTCTTGTGGTCATCTGTTGATTTCATAATCTGAGYTTCTATTGGCCACTTTATAAGAGCATTTTGACTTATTTAGAATCAAGCAGGAACATCAAGTATGAGTTATTTTCCTACGTGTCTGACTTTAAAGCTGATTGCTACGGTGTGATGCCAGATGGTAAAAAAAATAGTTCTTCCTGTTGTGGTTCTGCCCATTGAAATAAAGCCATGAAGTCTGTTTGTAACCACATGCATATTATAAGTGTTATAAAAATAACCTGCTTGAACTGGTCCCTAATCTGTTATTCCCCCTCCCTTTGTGTTGGTGTTCACTGTAAACACATCAATATGAAGCAGTTAGCAAACAAACATTCCTTTATCAGAGGCGTATGTCAATCCCAATGGAAGCTTGACAGCCCAGGCAGGCAGATGCAGCAGTAGGGAAATAACTGATAAACTCAGATGTGACAGGTTATGGATTGTGTTTATGAGTTAGTGATTCACAGAAGATGCAACTAAGGGGGTGAAAGAGGGCTGGAGCCGTTGACATTTGAAGTTCAACCCGGGAAACGGTGCATTCAACTTTAGCACTAGCCAGGGAGCTTGGGAAGAGTCCCAGAACATTTTAGTGAAAAACCCGAACGCTGAAAGAATTTAAAATAATACCAGGTGGGTGGCACTGGAAGGGAGGTAGCTGACTCAGGCTATTGCCATAATAACAAATCATTCCAAGGCAAACTAGACTATGAATTTACCTATTCCAAAACAACCACAGGTGTACACTTGTAATTCTAAGAGAAAGTAAGCTAACCTAGCATGTTCACATTGACATGTGAGCTGCCTTGCGTTTACTGAAGGGTAAGGCAATGCATGTGGGCAGCTACCATGAAGTAGCTGATGTGATGTATTCTACACACTTGCCTGTTGCACAGAGACACGAGTGTCCAGCCTCTCAGTCAGGGTCACTGCTTGACGTGCAAAAGCCAAGTCTCCCATTGCTCTAATTTCTTTTTGCCCCTTTAAACTCCCCTTGGAGCTAAGAAAGATCACATACCCAACTGCATTTTAGTCCTCAGTGGTTATACAATGCTGATGCAGAGCTATACGCACAAGATACAGTCTGCTCTAGAAAGAGCTCTACATATTGGTTGTGGCAATTTCTCTCTTTTATAGAGGTGAAAAAGCAGGCACGGGTGGAGTCTGGAGGCTCRTATGCCTGCAGGGCTGCAACACCTTGAAGGATAAGCAGGGCTGGCCACGCTGCCCATGTCCTTCATCACAGCCTGTTCTAACTGGCACTTGCATGACTGTCAGAAATTGTAGTTTGTTGATGATCACAATTCCTGTCAAGGATCATTTTTGTCTTTTGGGGCCTGGCAGCCTCAGTTCTGCAAAATGAAGAAATTTCAGCACATACTTAGAAAACACAGTAGAATCACTCAGGACTAAAAGTACTTTATGGAGTTGCCACAGTTCTTGTAAGAGCTTGAAAATGAGTTCTTAATTCACCCCCATTGAGAAACAGAGTCTTAGGGGCCAACAAGCTTGTTTTAGCAGATGCTATGAAATTTTAAGGTCAGCACTAACATTTGTCTGCTGATATCTCTGCAACTTGAGAACTTTTTTTTTTTGAACTAGCATTCATTGTAGAGGCCATTCAAGGAGACGTTGCTGGTGAGGGAGGCACCAACTCTGTCTTATGATTTATGCATCACAGTATGGTCAAGCCAAGTAGATCGCAGCAGTTTGAAACCTAGTTAGTCATCTGTAGGACAAAGAAACAGGAAAGTGATGATCCAGAAATGTGTAGAGACAGCAGCAGGAACAACTGTGCTCCTCTATGGGCTGCAGGTGGGGGAGCTTAATGTTGTAAGTCGTCAGGTAACTGTACAAAAGCTTTCAGTATTGGTATGTACTATTTGCAGTGAGTTCTCTTGCTCCTTTGTCCTCCCAGAGCAGTTAGGTTACACAGTTTCCTTTTATTCGTGGGACTGAAGTATAGTTACAAGCAAGAAAGAGTTGTGTAAAATTGGGAAAAAAAATTTAATGGAGCTTCTTTATTTTTTTTGAGTCCAATTGCATGAATGTAAGGATAAAGCTGCATATATATGTATATATAGATAGATCAATTATATAAATTAATATAATTATATATAATTTCCCCCCCTCTTATTTTTCTTAGCTCTGCAGAACCAACATAGTTCTGAGAAAATAAGTTATAGCTTGTTCTGACATATGTATTAACAGAATAGCTTTTAAAACTACAATGTTAAGGCCAAATTCTGCCAACAGTCCTCCTTCAGCAGCCCCATAAGAGATCATGGTATTATGAAGGTATGAGTAGAACTTCGTCTGCCAAAATTCTGTTGCTAGAGATAGCGTGCAAAAAGATTCCAGTTTGTCTGTGACTCCACAAAGTAGTGGCAGACCTAGCAGTTACAGGGTAAAAAATCCACTTATTTTTATTGGAACTGAGCACTTTTGACCAGATAGCTCTCACGAGACAATTAACCTGGAGGCTCTGCAGGTTACTTTGGCAAAGTCCGTTTTCAGAATTGTCTTGTATTTTAAAAATAGAGATCCTTTCCACATAGCAGGGGCTTCAATGATCTGTCACCCTGGCCATGTACAAGGATACACAAGGGTTTGCTTGACCAAAACTGCCATCCCTCCTTCCCAAAACCTCTGACCAGCTTTCAGTTCCAAAACTGCAAGACCCCAGTGGCGGTGCGTTGTTAAAGTGTGAGGAACAGCTTGAAGAGGGACAAGACTTCGGTAAAACAGGGGTTGGAAAATATTCATAAAATATGTAAGTCCCCCTGGTGTTTAGATTAGAATAAGAGTCTTTGCTATTTAAAACAAAACAAAACAAACCCCAAAACACAAAACCACAGAAATCGAGACCCTCCAGGTGAACTCATCTCTAGGAAAATAACAGCAGCACCTTTCTGAACTGAAAGAGAAACACACATTTTTCAACAGTAGTTGTAACGCAAGGGCTGTGTCACGTTTCCTGCAGGGAGATTTGAAAAGTCATTTTTACAGCAGCTGGGCTTTGCTTGTAAGAGTAAGCATTACATCAGTTCTGACCTTCTAGCAACCGGCTTAGGAAAAATAACATGAACACAGATACCAGCATGATTGCTGTCTTACATCCAGCAGTATACCTTCACTGATTACCATAAAATTACTCCTAATTTTTATCAGGGCCAGTGGGTTCAGAGTTTGGCTTGTAGTACTGAAGAGAGGCACTGATTTGGCTGTTGTTTTTATTTTTTTTTTAGTTGATATCCAGTGTTGATAACTTGTCCATGGCTTTAATAAGATTGTGCTACGCAGTAGCTTGAAATAATGAAAACAGCTGGGCTCATTCTTGGTGCTGTCACATCAAGATATGAAAGTCATTTCATTGATGATATGAAGTTACTAATTTTGAATGAACTGATAGAATAGCTGTGATCTATTATTCCAAATAGCATAGATAATTTCAGAAACTTATGAAAACAGGTGAGCTGATAACTATTTTAAGAGATTTACAGTATATACTAAGCATGAATTTTTATTGCATTGAAATAAATGCATATAATATGTATATATCAAAAGACCACATAGAAATAGCTAAGAAACAATTACAATCATGATATAACTTTTTCAGTTGAATACAAAAAACCTCCACCATAATGAAATATTTATTTTCAAAATCTTTTTGGTTTGGTGGGATTTGAAGAGATCTTGTATACTTCCAGTGATTAGCTGGAATACTTTTGCCTAAGTACCTTTTCTGTTCATCAGCATCTTTACCAGATAGAGATGCTAAACTAAAACATTTATCGCACTGCTGTTGAGCTTCCCCCACTCTCTGACCTCACATGACTTTCTGTACCTCTTAACCCACTCCTATTTCTCAGCCTTGTCTGGATTGCATGTAAAATCTTCAAAAGCATGCTTAGTTTTCCACAAGTGCCTAGATGAATTAGCTGCTGTGTCCAGATGACTTCTCTGGAGCTTCTGGCAAATTTTTATTCTGTGAACTTTCCTCAGTGTCATCCTGCTCCTATTCTGTACATATAGGGAGTTACTAAAATGGAAGAGCATGTCCCTTTTAGAGTCTCTGTTGTTGCAATGCAATAATAGTAAAAAACCAAAACATTTGATAATAGAAGGCTGTGCTGACTTTTGCACATACAGGGAGACTACTACGCAAAAGATTGACATCTACTTTTTCAAATTAGCATGTGAGTTCTGTGTGCCTAGGATTTGGTCTTGAAATTTGAGATATGTTGGTCTTGATCTTCAAGCACGTTGGTGGCATGCAGCTATTACAGAAAATCCTGTTAGTGAAGCGACACTTTAGAAAATGCAGCATGTATGGTTTGCCCAAGTCTTGTGCTGAGCTGGCAGCAGAGCTGAGAACATGCAGATTTTCTCTGAGCCTTTCCTGGGCAGCAAATCCTTTGGACAACTGACTAGACCACCTGCTTTATGTTTAGGTGTTTGTCCCTCCCAAGAGAAGCAGTCTCCTGCTTACTTGGAACTGGAGTTGCACTCTTCATGGGATGAGTCTCCTTGTCATTATTAGAAGAGACTATTTGATAGGTTTTATTATTTTTGAGGTTCCTAACTCAAGTGTATGCAGTTTAGTTCTTTTAATGAATGTATCCATGTGCTGTTAGGAGCTAGTCCCACAGCAGCAGAGGTGTAGGATGGCGCGGTGATACTTGTCTTCACCTCCTCTGCTCTGTGTGCTTTTGTTTTCTAGTAAGGAACTGTGCTCCTTCTATCAGCTTTGCACATATTTATACAGACATGTATTTATTTGTGCATGGGCTTAGTGTCATTATATACCTCACAAGAGTGTTCCCTGTCCTCTCTGCTTTCCTTTCTTGGTTTACATAGGCCTTGTTTTTGCACATAGCTTTACAGCCAAGCTGTAAAGAAGGTAATAAAGTGTGTGCGTGGCAAAATAAGGTGGAATCAAACCCTTGTATAGCTGCTCTCTGTCATTTTTATGTGCATCACTCTCTCCCTTCTGTCTGTTGTGCTGTTTGTAACGGTCTAGAGTCTTCCGTTCCTTCAGCTTTATGTTTTCAGCATTGTGTTAATTGTTTGTGGTGTATGGGTTTTTCAGCAGTGTGCAGTGGGAAAGGTCAGCTGTCAGAAACAGGCCTGTCCACAACTGATAAGGCATTCAAGAGATTGGATTTGACTCATTAAGCACCTTCCCTGTAGACACGGAGTCTGCTCTGCCGCAGAAAAAAACCTAAAGCAGGAAGGGAAAAAGCCCAGGATGAAGTTGGAGCATGCGCCAGAAACACTGGCATGCCCTCCCTCTCGCCCCCGCACGCAATGCCAGAGCTCGGTACGTTTCCACCACACTTGCATCCTCATGCACTGTGGACGTCTATGCTTACACCCTGAGATTGTGTGCATTCACTCCTGTATTTACACCTGGTCAAGACACATATTCATTTTCTCTGTGTACATACGCATGTGTGTAAGTCGTCACATGTGGATGCCCTGAAGTTACGTGGGGGAGATGCATTTCATTCCTGCCCTTATATGTGCACTGTAAGGTGTACAAGGATGTTAATTCTCCCACATTTTACACATATGCATGCACGGCCACTCCAAGCTGGTTTTGTGTGTTTCTCACTCTCTTGTAAATCTCTTCACACTAATGCCGGCTTCCTTTCGTGCTGTAACAAAGGGCACATCTCCTTTTTTTGTATATATATCATGTTTGTTCAGATGCACTTTATCTACCTTTCCACAGAAATATCCTGTGCAACTGTACTGCCTATACCTGCATATACACATCCACCTCCCTGGTAAACACACATAACTTGCTGCTGTATAGACATAGCAGAAGCCTAGCCTGTTTCTCATTGCATCCAAATGCACACATTTTTGCCCCTAAATAATTACTGGCCAAAGCTGCTCTGCCAGCTTGTAACAGTCCCTTGCCTGTGGCTTTGTTTTGAGAAGAATCATTGTGCCTCAAATTGGGTTTGGATACTGCTACTTCCATAAATGGTCTTAATGATGTCTCACAACGAGCATAAATGAAGCGCAGCAGCAGTGTTTGGCAGTGTATTTTGATACCGTGGCAGTACTGGGGTTCCACATGTACACACTCTCCAATAATACTAAAGCGGTGAGGAGCTGACATTACCGCAGTCTGTGTGATACCAGTCTCATCCTCTGCTCCGCTCTGCATCTCTCTTCCACCTCACTTTTGCTTTTCACCTTCCTTCGCATCTCCCCTTTCCCATAGGCATGGCTTTCAATACCGCTCACCGGTATTGAAAGGATAATTTTGTGGATCATTATTGTATTACAGTGATTAGCATTAACTATTTTTCTACTCACACTTCATGCTGGAAGGCTGCCCAAAGGGCTCCCTGCTCAGAAGCAAACGTGATGTCTGCTGGAAGGCTGCTGCTAACACAAACGCATGTGCATGCACACCTCTTACCGTGCTGCCTCTCTGCTCCTGTCCTTCCACCCCCTTTCTTTGAGAGCTTCTAGCAGTTTTCTAAAATAGTGCCCTTTAATGGAAGCAGGAATTTCTCCTCCCGCTGGGCTCCTTAGATGTACTTTTGTTCTGAAAGCAGTTTTCAACTTTCTTTCTCTCAATGTTGGTATAAATCTTTTTTGTTCATTCCTGCAGTTAGTCTTGGAAGACTCCCACCAACAGTCCCCATGTTTTTTCCCAAGCAGGACCAATCCTACCACACGTGTAGGGAAGACTGCGGTAGCTACCTAACGTTCTTCTTCCTAATGCTATGGTTTTTTACTAAGGTCAGAAAGTTTGGGGAAGACCTTGTCTTCAGTATGGTAAGGAACAAAAATGCCACAAGTGCATCCTGTTTTATTAGCTGAATGTTAGTGCTCTTGAATCTACACCCAATAATAAACAGGTCTAAATACTTAGTATCAGGATTAGTATTTGGTGTTTGACTTCTGTTTTTTAATAGGATAGAAGAGTAAGGGTAGTGTGAAACTGAGGATTAAAACCGGGATACAGATTGCTGCTGAAGAATAGTAAATCTCTCCTAGGTGGTGAATATAATGTTGCTTGTTGGCATGCAAGTTGCTTCAGTTTTTTAAAAAAGCATGGTCTGCATAAAACAATGGCACTTTTGTTCAACAGAGTACGTAAGATAAAAAGCTGGTGAATTAAGAGCTTAGCTGTACACTTGCATGCTCTTACCCTGCTGTACTGTCATGCATGTTCTACACAGAAGGGCAGAGGGGCCGGGTAACAACCCAGCAGTAGAGATACCGCTATGAGAGCAGGGCTGGTGAATATATTATATCTTGAGTTTTATGTTCATGGTGCTGCGATGTTCTCTCGCTGGTCAGTTTGCACTTTTCCTGAATGTTCAGTCTGTAAGGAAACATTTCTGCTGGGTGGTATGTTCAGAGACTGGCATCCTTATGTTTTAGAATGATGCACCAGGAAAACAAGTAAACTAGAAGAAATGCAGAGCAAAATAGAAACGTAAGAAAAAGTAAATACAGCAGCAATGGGAATTGTCCTCACCCATGCTCAGCAGTGAGGAATCTAGAGGAGTTCTTATGCCCAGCGCATCAT
The DNA here is from genome assembly GCA_035582835.1 of Phoebastria nigripes. Classification (NCBI taxonomy): domain Eukaryota; kingdom Metazoa; phylum Chordata; class Aves; order Procellariiformes; family Diomedeidae; genus Phoebastria; species Phoebastria nigripes. Next base: position 469,685 of record JAYKAV010003039.1, on the reverse strand, counting down.
CATGGTATCTCAGCTCTTGACAAAATTAGTAGCAACACCTTGCTTTTCCTGCACGTTCTGGAGCTGGGAGTGAGAGTAGCAAAACTGTTCAGAGAAATGAAAAGAAAAAAGTATACTTTGTTCATCCAAAACAAATTGTGAATTTATATGAATATATCAAATTGTTTCAGGCAAATTATTTTTTAAAATTGATTTATTCAGCATCATTCGTTTCAAAATGAACATGTTTCATGCTTTTACTTTAAAATGGAGCTCTAGTTTTTTAAGAAATGTATTTTTAAGGAAGTGTGAAACAAAATTGTTAAATTTCATTTTGGGTTAAGCAAGACATTGTCACAGGATTGTTTTGTTGTCTCTTTGGCCAGTTGATCAGAACATAAATAACAAGCACAGCTCTAAGTACATAGTGCCACAGTCAGACCGATACTTGGAGTTTACTGTTTCTTTGCAAATGGCAGAGAATGCAACATCACGCACTGATACCGGTGCGGTTGTTTGTACTTAGCAAACAACAGAAAATAGGTGGAGAGAAGGATGCCCAGGACACTCTGTATGCTGCGTATACACTGGATTGGCAAGTGGCTTCTCCTCACAGATGTGGAACATTTCTTGTTTTGCAGAGAAGTTTTATTAAACTCATAGAGCGTTCTTTTCCCATAGGTCTCAAGGACTTCACCTATATTTTTGTTATCTTTGTAGTACAGATGGAGGCAGCCGAGGTTAAGTGCCTCAGGTTGCACAGTAAATCAGTGGCAAAGTTGAGGATAAAATGCTCAGGTTCTGACTTCTACACCTGTAGTTTGTCATTTAGATAAATTTTCGTGAGCAATTTAAAAATTATGTTACCAACCATATGCTATAATCTTTTGTAGACATATGTCGTCTTATTTATTCATTTTCATTATTATAGTATTAATACTTTTGTCACCAAAGCATTTTAGCTAAAAGATTTCATGAATGCATTTTTCAGCTATTTTGTGTGGTATTGGAGCAAATTATGCTGGTGAGTGATTTCTGTAGTAAATGGTTCATTCACACAGGTTCAGATTCTTCTTCAGACCCTTCTGTTTTCTGCTTCCCTTCAGAAAAAGACAGAAAAGGTGCTTTAGAGAGTCAGTAAGGAATCTGTGGATCATATTATTCATGAATCTAGGTTTAAATAATCTCTGTCTGTGCTGAATATGTGGACTAACTAGGAGATTTTCTGTGATACCTCTGATTTTTTCTTTTTCCTCTCAGAAGAGATTTTGTTGAAAAGACAGCAATATACTGTTGAGTGAAGAAGAGTCTTCCAGGGTTGAGAAGCAAAATAGCTTTTCATTTGTGTGAATTTTCATTTGTTTAGATTGTATGAACTTCAACTGTATATTTAATAAGTGCATACTCCAGAAATTTACAGCAGTTATGCTTCTAACAGACTATTAGCTCTATCATTGATATGTGAAAGTGATATGTGGAAACTGCTTTATATGTTTTCCATTAGATAGTACATGTCAACTGTTTGAGGATCAGGAGCCTAGGGGATATTCCTCTTTTCTTTGGGTTAAAGATTCAGGCACTGTCATGCCTGTTCCCTCCCTTTGCTCTCAGTCTTCGCTGTGCAGTGGCCCAAATTCATCAGGAGGGCTAAGTCACTTTGCAGAGGTGGTTTTGGACCTCTTAGGCATGGTTTGCAGTCCCGGGAGTCAGAGCCTCCTCTGCGTTGGAGCAAGCCCAAAGAGCATTGTCCAAGGACGCAGGCAGCAGCAAGCAGAGGTGCAACCTGCGGCTCTGGAGCTCTTGTGCAGTATCTTTAGAGAAAGCAGTTCTTCCTCCTGTTTTCATTAAGAGATTTGGAGCTCAGGGAAATAATAGATTAGTCAGGTTTGACAAAAAGACGAACATCCATTGTATTGCCAAGTCTCCTTGATCTCTTCTGGGCTTAAATTTGAGGACCTTTTAACAAGCATTTTCCTTTAGACTCAAAGGGTAATGTGTAAAGCAGCAGACAGCAGAGGAGAGGGCATGATTCATGCTGGGCGCTTGGCGTTCTCTGGTGTAACATAATGCTTCGTTTGCTCTTACTGGTGAGATGAAAGAGGTTTTTGGGTAAGATCAGAGCTGCTACACTGTGCAAAATTTGAGTTAGGCACTGAAAGAGCACTGACAGTTGAGTACGTCTCACTGTTGCTTTGTGCTCCTAGGCTAACATTGCTCTTTGCATCTCTTAAATGTGATGAGAGATGTTATCCTCCATTGATTCTTACCTACACGGTTTCTGATGTTGTTACTGTGATTCTTCTCTGCTTCCAAGTTACAAATGATGTAGATACAATAAGTGAGAATGAGGGGCCTGAGGAAACAATAAATGACACAATTTCTGGAAAATATAACATTACCCAGAATGGTTTAAAGCTAGTAAGTGTTTGGGAAACTACTCTTTTTACTGTGGGACTCCAGCTCAGCACTTAATCTTCTCCATTATAACAGCTTTCTATGATTTTACAGACAATTTTTTTCCAACAGCAAACATTCTTTTTCTTCTGAAAATGTATTCCCATAATTTCCTTGAAGTTAGAAGTAATATTCTTTTTACAAGGTTTTATCAATGCAATCAGTTCAGTCATCTCATTATGATGTTAAGATGACTTAGATGTTCTTTACAGTTTGTGGAGTATAAATGCAGTATATGATATGACTCTCAAAGCTTCCACATATCAGTATCACTGTTGGTGATGCTTAGAAGATGCTTCATGCATAGAAGAATCTTTCAGATGCTATTTCTTATGTATCTAAATAATTAAATAAGTTCTGTAAGACTTTTCAAACACATATTTGCTTTTGACTATTGAGAGCACAGAAGTGTGTATGTGAGGGAGAGAGCAATAGGACCTTATGAAAGGGTTTAATTAGTGGTGTCACTGATTCAATCAGGTGGTGTGAAGAATGATCAGACTAGAAAAAACAGAGCTATTTGGATGTATTACTTTTCCTGCCCAAAGGCTAGAAAGGAGGAATGCAACAAAAGGATTTGGACAACTTAATGGAGGATGTGGTAATCTGCTGTTTAGCTATTACGGGAGTCTGTCACCATCTCTTTAAAGTAACAGCCTGATTGTTACTAAACTATCCAGCTTTGTTTTAATAACATGAATCTGGGTGAGCTGCTTTGACTGCTTCTGAGGGCTTTCGTTAGGGTTTCAGTATTCAGTTGCTGGACAACCCTTTCGGAGGGTGATGGAAATAGTTCACCTTTTTTGTCCTTCAGTGGTGTTGGCTGACTTATTTTCTGTGACATTTGATGTACAGTTTCTCCTCCCCTAACCTCTGAGGGAACATCAGATACATGTGAAAGTGACTTGGAACATAAATTGTTTGTTGTTCTGTAACATTGTTGAGGATCATGGCTATTATAGGTGACTCCCAGGACAACCCTTCTGCCCCGAACAGAATTACCTCCTAGTAGAGGGGTTTGCCCAGACTGGGGTTCTGCCCCATCCTTTGGGAGGTGATGCCTTGATCTCTCATGGCTCATCATCTAGATCAGCTTCTAAGTCTATTTTCTCCTTAGTTCACGTGGTTTGTATGTAGAATTTATTCTTTCCAGACTTTGTTATGACTCTGGTCAAAAGATGTCCTATAGCTCAGTTAGAATTTTAAAACTTTAGGTCTATTGTTTATGGTGTAAGACTTAGTATAGAAAGGAGGCAAAGATATACACAGTGGCACGAAGACATTTAGTCATGTCCATACCCAGCTATACAGTGACAAAGCAGGAATACCTGTTAATTTCAGCAGTACAGGAAGACTGCCACAAAATTTCTTCCCAGAAGCACCAAGTTCAATTGTGCTTGCTAGAATCATGATTTTAGCCAGTCATCCCATCAGAAATAAATTAGATAGTTTCCTTGTGTTAAATGTCATGCTGCTGAAAGCATAGCTGATGCCCAAGTGCAAGTTGCCACTGGGTACCACGGCTCTGCTGTAGTACTCTACTGATTCCACTAGCATGTCCTCAGGTGAGGAGGGCCCATCATTCAGGCAGCCGGACTAGTGTCAACAGTGAGAACTTCTGCCTTTTTTCACCTCCTTGCACTTAGGCCTTCTGAGTAGCTGTATGTTATAATGCTGTGTTATATCCTTATTACATTAACTTAATTATCTGTCCACAATAGCTTTTGAGTACATTGATATTTTTCCTTCTGTGTTCTGGATTTGTGGTGAGGTTGGGGTGGTTTTTTTTTTTTTTTTTTTTTTTTTTTGTCATGGTGGATGGTAGTCCTCTATTTTAATAACAGTTCTGTGGTCAGCAGCCAACTTTGGAAGCAGTTTTTTTCTTAAGACAAGTTCCATACCTGTAGGATTTTCCAAAGTTATAGAGAACTGTTAAATGGTAGGGAGAAAAGGTTCCTGTAAATGCTATTTTCCTTGTTGACCTCTGTTTGACAAAAGGTCAAGGGAGTACCTGGCTGTTGTGCTGCCTCCGTCATTAATGCACACTGCTTTGGCAGAGAAGCCTGACGCTTGACAGTGTTAGACCATTCTTAGATTATCAGACAGCACCAGCTCTTCTGTGCAAAGCATAGCAAACCACTCAGATAAGGTAAATCCCACCGAAAGCTGGAGTGGTTATTAATTCTGAAGCAGTGCAGAGAGTTTGCTTTTCTTGCTGACAGAAGACATGCTCCAATGTTGGCTGTAAACCAAACCCCAGTGAGATAGGGACTGCCTCAGAGTGCACCAGTAATGCAGTGGGTTTTGACAGAAGGTGAGAGGGTGAGCAGCTGACTTTTGTTTTTAAGAGAGCTACTTGAAATTTTCTTCAGGAGACTTCAGGAAAGTCACTCTCTAATTCATATTTTTCTAAATATTTCTTATTTGTGTCTGAGGACAGAAATCCTGTTACATGAGATGCTCCTTTTTTTGAGTATTAAACTTCATGCCCTTGGGCAGAATCAGTGCTTCTAGAGTTTGCTGTTTTCAGCTTCACAGTCATGAAATATTTATTTTCAGGCATCATCCAAAACTTTGGAGGCTCCTCTGCTCCACACTCTTTGCTGGAGTGACTTCCTGGCAGGACTGGAGAAAAATAGGAGGTTGGTTTCCCTCCACAAATGTATGAGAACCTGTGGAATAAGCCCAGGATGGGGAGCTAGGAGTTCCTGAACTCAAATGCTTCCTCTACTATTGATTTTCTTGGTGGCCATGAGCAAATCCATTAAAATGTCTGTGCATTGGTTTCCTCATACATAAATCAAAACGCCAAGGTTTCTCTACTTCCTAATGATGCTGTGAATTCTGAATATTTGAGTCCTCCTTTGTAGAAAGAGGAACACATAGCAACAGCTTTGCACATAAAAACTGAAGTTAAAATTACCATCTGGCTCTCCTGAACAGGCAGTATAGCCATACACAATATGGAAAGATCCCCAGTCTTTACCTCTCCTGGGAACCTGAGACTAGCAAGCTCTGGCGTTTCTGCAGGGATGAGAAGAGCCAGGAGATTGGCTTAGGTAGTTGTTGGCCATGCTTTTGTTTCTGTTCTTGCTATCAGCCTGCAGTATGTACTGATAGCTGATTTGGGGATTTGAACAGGTATAGATCTGAGACTTGCAAAATTGGCTTTGCAGTGGGGTGGTGATGGTAACTGCTTAATGTGCTAGCTGTGCCTGTTAGTGATTAATCAGAAAAGGATAACATTTTCCCACTTCTTAAAGTGATGGGTGACTTCATTCATTCAAGGAAAAGGCCTGTGTTGGTCAGTTTGAAGATCCTGGGTTTTGCTTCTACTCTGGTGATTTCTGTGAGGCTTTGAATATGTCAAGGGTTTAAGTCTGAATGTGGAGTTTTGTACAGGTCTCAGATCTCTGCAAATCCCAGCTGTTGCAGAGAATTTAGTTATGTGAATGTGTTAGAAAATAAATAATGGGTTTAGATTAATATTAATGAGTGAAATGGAAGATTTAATTGCTTACATGTGCTAACCTGCTTTCAGATTCTGATTTTTGTAAATCTGTCTAGTATTAACTGAGTTAAAAATTAAATCTTGCAAAGCATGTATAAATCAAGAGTTTGCAAACATATTCTAAATGCTGTTTTAAGTAAACATTATTTTACGCAGTTGCATTGTCACACTTGAACAGCTAGATCATCCATTCAAGTTAATATCACTTACTATATACAGGGTTTCACATCCCAGCAAAACCATGGTTTGATCTATTGCTCCATGTAACATAAACCAAGGATTCCTGTTGACTTTGAGTTGGGCCTTAAGTTTAGCTATTCTAGGTTAGCTGTGTTGCTATGCAGAGGCTCCTTGGTACACTACCACTGTTTAAAGAATATAGAAGCCATAAATATCACAGTGCAATTTGTGGAACCTTCAGAAATGTACAGCACAAGGGTCACGAGCTAACAAATAACAAGCGGTTCACCACTCTCTGGTCTTCCAGATGTCACCAGACTGTGCCTGAAGGCATATGGAAATACCGTGAGACCTGCAGCCTACTCAGGGCTTTTTCTCTTCATACATCATGGAAAGAACCTGTATCACTTTTTCCCCCTCCATGCTCTCTGGTAGTTCTTATGTGCTTTCTGGTTATAGCCATCACATATGTCAGAGCGTCCTAACAGGCGGGACAGCATGGAAAGGCTGTGCTTGGTAAAAAGCCTTTCATGTGGCCTGACACAGGCTACTGTGTTGTAGCTTGGAGGAATACACAGTCAAGCTCTTCGGTGACTGGAGCCTAATCTGTGTGCTAAAGCCTTTCATGAGACTGGTAAACTGGTCTTAAACTGTTTAGGAATTAGTGGTTTGGAGAATACAGTTTTAGAGAGTATGTTGACCTTGGGAGTTGTGCTTATGAGCCACATGGGGTGGACAGGTGTGAATTTGCATTGGCCAGTGAACCCCAGAAAAATTTTAGTGTGTGGTGATCTACAAATTCGAATGTCTATCCAGAGCAGCCACAGGAGGAAGGAAAAAACCCCGTAACAGCGTATGAAACAGAAATAGGTGACATTCTCCCAAGAACAGGAAGGATACAAAGATGGATCAGGTCCAGAATCCCATTTGTGACAAGGGTCAGCAACAGATGACTGGAACAAACAGGCAGATGACATAGCTGCACGCAGGGGTGGGTTGATAGCACCTTATATTAAAACCAGTGGTACAAGTAAGAGTAATATCTCTCTGAATTTTCTCTGCTCTGTTTTGATGAGTCTGCAGTGGTTGCCTTAAATTACCATTTAGATTTCTAATCTACTCTTTGCTTTCTCCTTTGTACTGAGTAGACCAGTGAGATTTTGTCTAAGTGGTTGAGAAAGTGTAAATGAGCCCTATTAATATGTCTTGTACTGAGTGAACAATCAACCCCCTGCGCCCCCGTCCCCAAAGACGTCAAATGTGTATTCAGTGCTTCACACATCTACGGCTGTGGAAAAAGGCTCAGTCATGATGATCGTGTTTGACTCCTGCCCTCAGACGCTGGCTATTTGATGGGAATTACCCGCAGGTACATAGAGCATGTGTCTGACTTGATTGTAACACGTTCCCTTCCGATGGATCAGGAGTGACTAGGCAGGGGAATTATCATCGTGGAGAGGGTTGTTAAGTGCTCGGCTCTGACTTCCAGAACTGCAATCAGCATCAGCCCTCTGTGCTTAGGCTGGTTGAACGCTGACACAAGCATATGCGTTCCTTGGTGGTAGTTAAATGTATTCAGAATAGAATCACAGAACCAAGTAATTTGGAAGGGACCTCCAGAGGCCGTGTAGTCCTACCACTAGCTCAGAGTAGGTTCAGTTAGAGCAGGCAGCTCAGGACTGTGTATAATCAAGTTTTTAGTATTTCTAAGGACAGAGATTTCACAGTCTCTCTAGGCCCCTCCTAGTGTTTGACCATCCTATCCTCAAGATGAAACATTTTTTTGTATAGAATGAGAATTTCTTGTATTCCAGCTGTCTGTTGCCTCTCATCCTTCTTTTGCAGACCTCTGAGAAGAATTTGGCCCCATCTTCTCTATGCTATCCCATTAAGTCATTGCAGAGAGCAGTAAGATTTCCCTTGAGTTGTCTCTCCATGAGGCAGAACAAACCCAGCTCTCTCAGCCTCTCCATACACATCACCTACTCCAGCACCTTCAGTGTTGTGGTAGCTCATTGCTGGACTCGCTCTGGTTATGTTGAAGCCATTTTTATACAGGAGAGCTCAATACTGGACAGAGTACTCCTGATGTGATCTCACAAGTGTCCATTAGGGGAAGAATTGCTTCCCTCGGCCTGCTGGCTGCATTCTTGCCAATACAGCCCCGGATGTGGCTGGCCTTTGCTGAAAGGGCAGGCACTGCTGACTTGTGCTCAACTTGTCCACTGGGGCCCTCAGGTCTTCTTCTGTAAAGCTGCTTTTGAGCCATTTGTACTGTTGCATGGACTAATTTGTCTTACTGTTTGCTTGCAGGGGTGTATAGAGACATGGTTCACTTACATAAGTACAAACACACATTACTGCTGCCTTCAAAGTGCCCAAATTTTTTAATGAGTTCATTTTGTGATGCCCTCAATCAAGACTACAAAAGTCTCTGCTTAAAGCAGACCTATCACTGGAGGATGATATATGTTCATGTTGCGACACTGTGCTGTTTTGTTACCACTGTTTCATGCTGTGAGGGCATGGATTTTACCATGTAGTTATTTTTCAAGAGTGGCTATGACAAAAAATATTTTTCCTTCAGTCTTGTACTAATAAATTCTGGCTAATCTGTATTAGGATTACTAAATGAGACAAAATGAGGCAGAAAAATGCTATTAAAGTCAGTGGCAATAGCACCAGCACTTGCCTTATGCAGCGGATTGTAAGCAATGATAGCTTGACTGCTTGTACCATCTAGTTATTCATGCTCAGGCTCGCTTTCACAGCTGGGAGTCAGCCGCAATACAGAGTGGGGAGATCTGTATAGACTCCRTTGTAAGTACCATTTTCCCCTAGATGGCACTGGTAGGAATCGGCTACAGACAGCCCTCCTGCAAGCTTTACCATCACGGTCCTGTATTTCTTCCACTGGGCAAAACTGGGGCACGCAGCTGGCTCGAGTTGCATGAGCGCAATACGGCAGCAGAGCCGGCTCTGAGTGACTGTGGAAGCCCAGGTACTGGGAAGCAGACGTCCAGCTCACACAAAGGATTTTTATGGTATTCAAATGCTGCCTCCAGTTGCTAAGAAATTAATTCAGTGGTTTTATTTACTGTACATCAGAAATTTTTTTCTTAATGAGGAAGTATTTCATGTCACGTGCTGTGAATAATTCCACGTTTATTTTTGCTGTATGAAAAAGATGTGCTTGTCTAGTACAGATTTTCTGGATAAGGTGATCAAACAGGCAAAGTTCTGAGACGTGTCTACCAGCAACATCATTACTTACAGCTGTGGACAAAATGTTTTATGTGGACTTCCCTCATGCTCTCAGAGAGGGAAACTATAGGACACTTCATGTGGCTCTCTTGTCTGCTTGGCCTCTCATTCAGTTGAAAGAAAGGGGCAGCTCTGTCAGGATTATATTCTGATGCCCGTCTTAAATTGCCTGGCAGATGGGTTAAGATAAGTTCAGATGACATTAGCAATGAATCTAAATACTAATCTTTGGGAAATGTTGGTTTCTTTTGGAAGAACGCGTACGTGATGGTCACATGAATAGTAGAGTTTTCCATCATTCTCCCCAAAACGACGTGAAGTGTCTTGTAGCAGTGTCTTTAAATGTACTTTTCCTAGACTCCACTGCATACTTTTGAACGGTCCCTATGGTGACAGTGCTGCAGTGAAACTGAAAACACAGTGCTGAAATTCGTCGGTACCAAGGACCCTGCCGTGAATTCTCTTGATAGCCATATTACAAGAGGAGCTGTACAGTCATTGGCATGCCATGATATATAGTTGTATAGAACATTAACAGTGCTGTGGGGTTGCTCAGAAATTTCATGACAACCTTAAATCTCTTCTTGGCTGACTGCTGAATAGTTCTTTTGTTTCCCCTTTCTTCCAGCACGAGATGAGAACATGGCCACTTTCCGTGGTTCCGAATACCTTTGCTATGACCTGTCGCAAAACCCCATCCAGAGCAGCAGCGATGAGATCACTCTCTCCTTCAAGACATGGCAACGCAACGGGCTCATTCTGCACACCGGCAAGTCAGCTGATTATGTCAACCTGGCCCTGAAAGACGGTGCAGTCTCGTTGGTCATTAACCTGGGATCTGGGGCCTTCGAGGCCATTGTGGAGCCGGTCAATGGCAAGTTCAATGACAACGCATGGCACGACGTTAAGGTGACACGCAACCTGCGGCAGGTAATGGTGAAGGGGAGAAAATGCTGGGGAAAACTTTTTTCTGTTTCATCGGGATGGGCAGATGAGAGAGAGTAATGGAGAAATGGGGATGCTCAGTGGAATTGCTAGAGTTTCTCCACCTTTTCTGGATCTTGGTATTTAAAGGACAGTGAAAAAACATTAGCTGATGGGATTTTATCCCTGTTGTGATATCTTCATTTCCACTTTATTAATTTTCTGTTTTTTTCCAGTTTGATTTCATAATAAAAACTTGTGACGTTACTTTCATCTCCCTTTTCCTTTTCTGTTTTTCTGTTCTCCCTTTTTTATTTTATTATTTCCTTAATTATTATGATTCAATCTTATCAGTAATATTCTTGTTGCATTTAATTACTGTGGGAACGGAGTCTTTTTCCAACAGCCAACACTCTACACCTCTCTCCTTTTTCTTTCAGTTTTGTTAATTGGTTTAACCATTGCCATGATGTCATAATTCTAATTCTGGAAGTCTTTTGTTTTTCCTTTACTTTTTCTTTTCTTTTGTGTGTGCATGTGAGTGTGCAGGTATGCAGGCTGGTGGGTATGTGTGTAATTATTTTAACTTTATAGCTTTGGAATTATTTGGCTGGAGTCTTTCTGAGTCTTCTTGATTCTCTGTTCTTCTTTTCTTCTTTTTGTTTTTTCCCCCTTCTTTCTATAATGAGATTCTATTTTATTTCTTGTGTCTCTGCCTATGAGACTCTTCTGTTGGCTGTGAGGACTGGAAAAGAGGAAGGATCAAAAAAGCCAAGCAAACCCAGATCAATCCAGCACCCTACAATTCCACTTTGGAAAAGTTTTTCTGATTTTACCACTGTAATTTTGCACATCTGTATGCTGCTTTTCTAAGCAGACAACTCTATCAGGTGACGTATTTGGTAGTAGGCTAGTCTTAAAATCCTGAAGCCTTCCTCATGAAATATAAATTCAGACATAAATAGATAAGATAAAATGAAATAACCTTGCTCTGAAAGCTGGTGAAGATACCAAGTCACTAAAGCCCCTCCGCTGCATGATAAATGAGGTTTACACTGTGAATAGGAGCTATTTGGTGTCTTGCTTATTGGTAGAGGCAGCAGAAATAGCTTGTAAACTAAGATTTTAAAATCAATTTGTGAAAACAATATGATCTGTTTATTTGCTCATTAATGTGAATATTAACACAACCCTTAATAGTTTTATTTAAGTTTATACAATGTCATTTGCTGACAAAACAGCTTTTGTGGTAACATTTTACAGTAGCTAAGATAAAATCTGTGGGTATAGGATAATCAGTGCCAGGGATCAGAAGCAGTCTCTACTAGTAGATGTCAGTGGATAATTTATCTGTTATGGGGATTTCACATCTTCCTTTTAAATATTTGGGTTTGGGGCTGAAGATATTTATTTATCTTTCCCATGTGAATCCCTGTATTTCTACATGCTCAGGATATCTGGGTCTGATGAAAAATCTGTCATCAAACTTTCATGAGACTGCAGGGTTCTTTCTTATGGCAACATGAGTCTGTTTTCAATAGTTTATATGCAGATGCAAATTTAATTTCTTATGCAGTGGATGGGTCTTAATGATACTGTTTCGTTCAAACGTTCCCATCGGTCCAGTGGAGGGAGATGCACCAACTGGTTGAGTTTTGTCAGTCTGGAAGGGTCAGAATATATGGCTTTATTTGATGTGTTTTTTATTTTTAGATGGTCTCAGAATGGCTGGTCTCTGAATATCTCAGTATAGCTTACTGGTCATTTTAGTTAATCATACTTTTTATTTTTGTCAGAAATTGGTTTTCAATGGGAAAATGTGCCTGAAGCAGAATGCATCCTTGCTTCACGCCAGGATTGGTTTGGATCTTGAAGCAGCAGAAAGTGAGGAAGGGTTGCAGACAAAACTGTGGATGGGAAGCTCTCACTTTCTTTTCCTAATCTTTCAGCTAGTCATTTTTTATTTATTTTCTGGGTCCATGGTTAAATGGAAACATGTCTATGCCTTTTCATCTTAGATTAGACCAGGACAGTGCTTTGGTGATTATTAGAAAGCAGGTGAGTCCCTTGCCAGCTAAGCAGCACTGCAAATTTTTAATCCTCCTGATCTATTCACTATGGATGTTTTCATGCTATCCTGAATTCTTAAAGGGTCCAGCGTGACTGGGCAAGAAAGAGAATGTTTTAATAAGATGGCTGTGCTCTTTCCAAAGAAAGGCCAGTCTTAAAATCAAATTAAAAATAAGTAGCAGAGGTGATTTGGGGTCCAATTCTATAGATAGGCATGACAGAATACAGTTCAACCAATAAATATCAATAAGGCTGGAATTTTTTTGAGTCATCTTTTCCCTGGGTACTTCCATTTTAACTTCTGATCAAGTTCAGTCTCAAAATTAAAACATTGACCCAGAACCTAAAATTGCCCAGAAATTGGAACTGATGAGGCCTTGAGGAGAAGCAATCCTGCTAGTCCTGAAAGTTGTAATCCAAAAATGATTGGTAAGTTTAGCCACAGTTTTCAATAAGGAGAAACCTTGAATGCTGCAGCCTTCCTGTCAGGTCACATGCATTCTTACTTTTAATTGATATTACTAGGGATGAAGAAGTCTTAAAACCCTTCAATCTTCAGGATAAAGATTGAAAACTTGAATGACTGATAACTAATTAATACCGGGTATGGACATTTTTCAGGACACAACTAAGAATGGTCACTCTATATCTTGACCTTATAAATGCTTCATTTAACAAAAAAAAAAAAAAAAAAAAAGAAGACACCATTCTAAATAAAGCACAAGATAAAGGAGTTTTGTTTTTCTCCATTCTGACAGCAGCTTCCATCAGCTTATATCTCCTGGTTTTGTCTGTGTGTACATGAGAGAGAGTTTCTCTATCTGTAAAATACTTAACCATTTTTCAGCCTCCTTGTAGTTGGTTGAAAACATTGCACTGGAGATAAATATATTTCTCTTTAAAATTAACTTTAAAAAAAAAAAAAATTGAAATTCCAAGAATACAATCCAAAGCTAAAACAATTCCAGGTAAATGGGCTATCAGCAGCTTCAGGATGCCATCTAGTCTTTTTCTCTGCTCTTTTTGGGGTTGGGAGAAGGGGGAAGAGGATTTGCATAATTTTTTGGCTGTTCCTAGAATTAGAGCAGAACTTTAAATAGCTGGACTTTTGCCCAGTACTTTTTGGAACTGTTAAATATTTTGTACCTAAGCTAGGAGAGTACTAAGTGCTGCTTTTTTTAGATCAAATGACTATCACAGCAGTTAATCTCCTTAGAGACAAACTGAGTGAACTCACAGATTCCCTTGAGTAGTGATTGTTAATGTCAAAGCAAATCTCCTTGTTTATTTATCTTACTATTTCAGTTAAAACTAAGCCCTCTTTCTGCCTTGTGAGAAACCTTTACTAGAAATAGGATCATGGCTGTATTTTACCAGGGCTTTCAGAGCATGTTTGGGGCAGCGTGGTCTGCTGGGAGGAGGAGGAGGAGTGGAGGAGACTGAAGGTCAGACTTCCCGTGTCTGTCTTCAGGCCTGCTGCTGACACTCCGTCTCATTTTTAGCATGCTCTTCTCCCTGTCCCATGCTCCAACTCCCTTGTTTGTAAAAATGGATTTACTAACACAACATATCACTGAGAGTGAGACTTCCTTGATGAAGAATTCAGGAGTTTGTGCTCATTATACCCAAATACAGAATATTATTATTTCATTCCTATAGACAAATGAAATAGACTTGGGACATTATGTTCAATGCCACGAAGTTTTCACAAACTTACTTCCTTAGTCAATGCACAACTCTGAAATTTGTGAGCAGATAGTTTTTACTTGAGGCAGCATAGATCTTGCTTGTGTAATTTAGGATAGTTCTTGCCAACTTCAATCACACTGGAACAAGGACTTGGAGCCTCCACAGGCTGCAATTCCCTATTAATACTGAAGCTAGTCACCATGCAAAATCTACTATAAAGATCTTGCGTTCCCCAGCTGCTAAAAAGCAAACAAGAAACAATGTGTAGGTTCAAACAGTTGGCATCTGCATGCCTTGGGAGGGATTAACAAAGCATCTGCAAAGTTCTGCTAAACCCAGCTAAGTGAACTGACTGGTGAATTCTCCTAGTTCCTCCGTAATATAGATGCAGTATAACAGGAGAGACACTAAATCTTGTCAATCTTCTGTCTTCAACCTTGACACAAGCAACACAATTCTTCCTACACAATTCCTTGACACATTTCTTCCTACAGTAGGAGAGGTTCAACTCCTATACTCTTGGATGACAGAAGTGAGCTACAGGCAAACAGCCAAGCACAGGCATTTTTGTGTGCTTCTCCCGAAAGTCACAAACTCACCTGCTGTAAAGAAACCTGCAGATTCGGAAACTTGGAAGGAAGACTCAGAGTCTTGGACTCATCTTCATCTGTATCCTCCAGCCAAAGGAAATATTGGCCTGCTTGTGATACTCTGCAACACTTGAGGGTAGTGAGGCTTGGAAGAGGAGCAGGAATGTAGGTGGGTGGTGGTGGGTGGAAGAAGGGAGTCATGGTTGGGTTTGTGCTGAAGGGGCAAACTGTGTGCTGTGCGTGTACATCTCTGAGGGTAAGGTTCTTGTCTGAGGGAAGCACTTTGATGGGCATTTGAAGAGTAAGTATTGCACTGTTTTAACTTTGCTTCAGTCCTGGATAATGTATATGAGGGTTGAAGTTAATGACTAATACCAGGGTGGGAAGACTAGGCAGCACCCTTCTTCTTTACAGTCTAGATGGCATGGTTCCCCATAGAGTCCTGGTCACATTGTCCTCTTTCTCACTTTGTGTGTCTCAGGTGCCCCACGCCTTCTTTTGAAAGACTAACCCTAGACCATTCATGCAATGTGTCATTTTTACTAACCAACTAATGTACTAACACCCTAACGACTCATCTTTGCTTTTAGTTATTTTAATTAACAATCGTTCTGTTCACGATTTTTTAATTTCCTTTCTTCCCCCTTTTCCGCAAAGCACTCAGGCATTGGACACGCTATGGTAAACAAACTACATTGTCTGGTAGATATCATTCTTATTGTCTCTTTTTTTGGGTTTGCCGTGTGTTACCTGCCTTTTCCTTCCCCTACCCCCTCTTTTTCCCCCCTCCTTTATACTTACTTCTTCCTTTAATTTTATTTTAATTTCATTGAAAACACTTTTTTTTCCTTCCTTCTTTTTTTTCTTCTTTTCTTTTTTTTTAATGGAAAAATGAGCAACAAAAGCAGCTAACACAACTCTTCTGGAAATGGGGTTTGGACATTTCTTTCATTGGTTTCTTCACCTCCGTCTTTAGTTCTTCTTTTCCATTCCAGTGATAAATTGTTGGGTTTTTTGTCCCTTGCTTTTGAGTTTAGCTTTCTCTCTTTTGCTTTGGTTTTCATTTTGCTTTTTTTTCCCCCCTTTTGGTTTTTGTTTTTTACTCTGAAGGTTTCTAGATCAGAACCGTTGCAGGGCCTCTAGTCCATGGTGGTGAAGGCTCTCTTTTTCTCTCATCCTTTTGTTGTGGCAACGGCTATTACAGGCAAACTGGCCGGAGTTGTCCTCTTTCTCCTGATTTTTCCCCACTTCCTTCCCTCCTCTTTCTCTCCTCCTCCTCCCTCTTGCTCTTTCTCTCACTTTCTCTCTCTCTCTGACCTCTACCTGCCGTGGCCGACAGGAGCTCAGCCGGTTGTTTGTTTCAGTACACACTCTGCATGGCATGTCCACGTCTGGTGATTCACCCGTCTCCTCCCGGCCTCAATCTATTTTCCTCCATCTTCCTTTTAAACCACTAACAACATCTAAGCAAAACACATAAAATTCACTTGCTCCTCTCCCTCCCTCTTCTTCCATCCCCCTTCACCCTCCATGTGTTTGGGGTTAGAGGTTTTGGGGACATTTCTGTTTGGTTTTGAGTTTTTTGATTATTATGCAGTTTGTTTGGTATTTTTATTTTTGATTGCATGCAAGTGTGAAATAGTTTTTTCTCTCTTTCCTTCTCTCTCTCTTCTCTCTTTTTTCCTGTCATCTTTCTGGGCTCCAGATATATTGGCATGATATGTCAAAGTGCAGTGTGTGCACGCTTTGTGTTTTCTTTCTTTCTCATCTCTGCTTCTCTCACCCTTGTTGGTGTGTGGTTGATTTATTTTGATTTATTTTATTTTGATTTATTTCCTATTTATATTTTGGTTATGAGTTAGTTTGTAATATATAATTTTTGTTGTTGTTGTTGTTGTTTGTTTGTTTTTTGTTTTTTTTTTTGTAGTGGGTGGTGGGTGTGTGTCTCTCTAGGTACATGGCATGCACATCCATAATGTATTGAAAGTGAGATCCCTCCCCCCCGTCCCCGAATGCATGATCGTCAGTGTGCCGTGAGCAAAAGAAACATAAAAAATAAAAAATACCAACCTCGTCTTCATTAGTGTTTTTTTTTTTTTTTTTTTACTAACAACCATAACTAACTGTAATCATTAAAATAAATACTAATTAACCATAAAATCAGCTAATATGAGAAATCTCTTTCAAGGACAGTTCCATTTTCTGGCCTGAATAGATGGAAAACTTCTTGATGGGTAGACTGCTGGGTCAGCCTGACAGTGCTGATACACCAGAAGGGGCAGAAGCAGATGCTGGAGCATTTCCATTGTGGGTGAAGCAGACCAGAAAATGGAGCTTGGCTGAACTAAAAAAATACATTCCAAATCTCAACAAAATCCTTAATAAAACTGACATAAAAATATAGGGGAGGTAACTTGTCCTATTCAGGATTGTAAGGTCATTGCTGGGATTTTCTTTGTCCGTTGTGTCCCTCGAACAGGTGACAATCTCTGTAGATGGCATCCTTACCACCACGGGCTACACGCAGGAGGACTACACCATGCTGGGCTCAGATGACTTCTTTTACGTGGGAGGGAGCCCCAGTACTGCTGATTTACCTGGCTCTCCAGTAAGCAACAACTTCATGGGCTGCCTCAAAGAGGTAACTATTCCAAATTAATTCTTGTTTCTGTGCTTTTGGTTTCTCAAAGTCATCGCTCTTTCCTGCCTTTCATTACACATTCAATGTCTTTTCTTGATGCTGAATTTTATGCTGATACTGCAACAGCTCTGTAAGGATAAACTTGTCAGCTGGACAGAAGGCATCAGCCGCAAAACTCATGAGGTTATGGTCAGAATCAGACTTCTAGTGCTGGCATTACACAAAAAATACCCATGGTAGTGGGAGAGGTGTCTTCTGTAAGCTGTTAGCCATTCAGAAGAAAGCATTACAATCTTCTAGGCACTGAGGCAATAACCACTAAAAAAAGATAAATGGCCTTTGATTACAAAGCAGCATTTTTGGGTGAAAAAATCATAATCAGAAGCTTATTTAGGATATTGTTTTAAGGTCCTGGATTTCACCTGGGAATATAGTTAGTTGTCAATTTTCCAGGAAGATACAGTGTTAGAATAAACCGGAAAAATGAAAGTTGAAGGTAGCATAAAATATATGTGTAAATTATGTAAGGAGAATGCAGCATGAGTATTGGTATAATGGAGATGTGGCAATAATGTGGCATGTGGACTTGAAGTGTACTGTGTTGGTAAGTCCATGCAGCAGAGTTGCTGCATTGGTCAGGAATAGCTACCTGGCTTCCAAAACCATGTTGTCTCACGCTGGCTGGCTGCCCTTGTCATGTAGTTAATCCACAACTTTGAGAAAATCCACACATGGGTAATAGAGATTGGACTGCCTGGCTAGCAGCAGGAACCAGAACAGTGTTCCTTGGGGGTGGGAAGTAAAAAAAAAAAAAAAAAAGATGAAGCCTCAGCCCAAATCTGAAACTTTATGCAGTAGTTGTTCAGGTGTTAAGCCCTGCAGTCAGCTTTTGTCTTCTTTCCTATGTCTTCTATTAGAATATGTGATGATCACTGTGATTAATGGTGATACAGATATTGACATCTCCAAAATGTGTTATAGAAAGCTTACTGAAAAACAAGCTTAAGTTTTCTGTCAGTCAACTTCCTAGCTAGCCTGGAATAAGAGTTTCTTGCAAGAGTTTTCTCCCTAATGCTGTGATTCTGTACTAATACTGTTTTTCACAGGGTGTGGCTGAGTGGGTCTAATTTTATTTGCAGCCCCGAGGGTTGTCATAATGTCCTCTTTGTATGAACTTTTAATATCAGAGGGAAGGCGGAGCTGAGTTTTCATACAGGAGTCATGGAAACAGCGATGCTGAGCTAGATGTTGTTCTGTGGCTGTAGCTGCCTGACAAGTTACCATCCTACCGATGCTCGACTCATGGTGTCAGAGGTTGTATGTTATGTGCCAGTCCTTTGATGTGAGCAATGGCTGTCAGAGTCTGGAGCTGCTCTCCTGCCTGACCTCTGGATTAGTTAAGGTTATGCACATATGCTGGAAAAGAGCATGTGAGCATCTTACCTAGGAAATTGAACTGCCCTGCTTGAATACAAACTGTCATACAGAGATCAAATCCTTCTGTTTTCATCTATAGAGCCTTGGGCCTGATTTTCATAGGCACTGAGCATCCCAGTTCGATAGAAATCAAGAGGAGATACAGCTTCTTAGTGTCTCTTTAAATCAGGATCTTAATTTTATTTATGGATGCTATGAACATAACACTTACGGCCATTTTTATGTGTGCTTTAAGTCAAGCCAATGGAGCAGAGAAAGCGGTGACAAGAAAATCTTCAGCAGCTTTATTATTTATATAATCATTTGTATTCTATTAGCTTGCACAATGTGCTAAGAGCCGCTTACATAGTTGTCCCAGGCTCATAATGCTCTGTGAGAAGAAAAACCCAAGCAACCACTTAAGAATGAGAGGAAGAAAACAGATAATCAGAATGTGCTTTGTAATCTTCACTTGACTAGGCAGTGACAGGAGATGTGTATGAGCAGCTCTCGACTTAAAGACAGGCTGGTGCTGGCTGGGTTTGAGCTATAGTCTGCTTAATAGCAACCTGCTGTTAGCAGTGGTCCAGTAATGCTTTCAGCTGCTGTGAAAATGTGCCCAAAATGTACCTTGCCTGGCCTCTGAGGACAAATCCAGTATAGACTATTCACTAAACATAAGTGTAGTGCAGGGCTGTCAGGGGAGGCACCTGGAAATGGGATGAATGGAGAAATGTAATATTTCAAAAGGAAAGCCATGTTACTAATTAGTACTTTGCATTTCCATTCCAGCCCCCTTATGCCACAGGATGAGTTACCGCAGGTATCACTAGGAAGTGTAAGGAAGCTGACCATTGTGCTTTTCCTCAGTTCTGGTTTTGGCAAGTGGAGGTGATGGGCAACTGCGATTAATGGAGAAAGAATAGCCCTAGACAACTGTCAGAATCCTGACAAAATCCAGAAGTGCTGCCCTAACACCGATACCTGCACAGAGCAGGGTCTCACCAGAATAGATAGCCTGTGTAGGCTGAGAAGGGTTCTCACTGCATATGTAGGGAATTATTCTCAGACATCAAAGCAGGCAGTGCTTTCATTAAGTGGAGCTTTGGATGAGTTGAGCAGAAAATAGTTTGCCTTGTGAAATTCCTCCCAGGGTCGGTTTCCTCTTCTTTCCTTTGCTAGGGATGAAAACACTGATGGCAAAGGTAGCAGGATCAACCTGAGATCCACCTGGAATTAGGGGACGGTTCTTTTGAGTGTTTTCTTTATGTTTACTTCTGAAATGCCAGGGTATATCTGTGCAATGCAATGCAGCATGGTATGAAAGAAACCTGAGCAGGCTCGAGAAAGCTAGAATACCTGTGGGGATCAGACTGACCCCCTGGGGCAGCCAGCTTTGATCCTTGAAGAGGCAAAACTGGGTTAGCGCAGTGCTTGTGTGCCTCTAATGTTTCTGGTTCCAGAACTGGTTACAGGGAACTTTGCTTGGCTCTCTGCATAGCATGGCTTGTATTTCATAAATCAATCCCTATACGTTACATTTTAAATTTTTTTCTCTGTGGCCAAGAAGGATGCTTAGTCTCTCACCAGCCAGTACTGGAGGAGCTTGAGCTTTTAAGAAAAATATTCTAAGCTAAGAAAGTTAGACAAAGGGGTAGGATAGACCGTAACAGCAAATATTGTTCCTTTTAGTTTATGCTTTCTGGTAGAGCAATGCTCTTTTTTCCTACCAAAGTCCTAGCTATGTAATCACCTGTTCCCAGAGACATAGCACATCCTGAGTGGATTGCACTGCTGTTTGTAATGGTGAAGAACATGCTGCCAAGCTCTGTACTGATCTCTTGAAGGTGTTAAAGCAGAATGGTCTATTCCTACTCCTCTGCATTCATTGAAGACTTCCCCTAGGGATGTCTCATTTTCCTAGGAAGGCAAAGGGATTGATGCAGGCTTTGGGGTGAAACTTTTAGCCTTCCCCCTGTAATCTCTCTTATTTCATCTGGACTGCATCAGCCTCACAGTACAGCAACCAAACTCCTCTCATGGGAGCTAAGAGGGCTCCTTGAGTGGAGCATTGCCTTCGCACTTCCTCTGAGATTACATGCAGGTGCTGAAGTGCAATGGGGCAGAGTGCCTAATGACCCTCTCTGCCCCTTTGCAGCTGGGAAGGACTTCTCCACTCAGCTGGGGTTGGTGGTAGGAGGAGGGGCAGCTCTGGCAGGGTAGACACTTCATGTGGTCAGTCTAAGCCTTGACCAGGAGGAAATGGAGTGCGTAAGAGTGTGTTCCTGTCAAGGAACTAAGGGTCTCAGGGCTCTTCTGCTGCAGTGATGAAGGTAACAATGTTTTCTTTGAATTATCTTAGCTACTGTTTCCTCCTTTCACCACAGAATAGATTCTCCTGCCTGTTCTTTTTCTGGTGGCTGCAGGTTCTGATTGAAGAGATTCCACTAAGTTGCTAGCAGTAGTATACCTAAATCATAAATCCAAGTGCTGAATGTGTAGTTCAGGTTGTTTTTCTTCTCCATTTTCATCAGAATTAAAGATGTCCCAATGTCTGGTAGCACTGTTTGTTTTACATTTCTCCGTAGCCATCCTGGCAGTGTTGCAGTATACCTGACACGGTAATGAGGGAGCAAGATTGGAAAATAGAAGGAACTTTTTCCATGAAAATTTTAAAAGGCAGAATATGCAAATAGGGCAGTACACAGACATCAAACGTGGACATTGCATTGTATTTGCATAAAATCTAAGGCTTTCTGGACCTTCAGTCTTAAGATAAACTGTACTAAAGGAACTCTGGGGGGAAGCTGTGTATTTCCTGTCATGGAGGAAACCAGATATAGAGATCGGATAGGAGGAGGTACAGAAGCACATCTGAGGCAAGTGAGCAGAATTGTTTTTTAATGGGTGTCAGGGAAGGAGTGACAGTGCTTTAAGAGTCAGTGAATGGATAAACAGGGAGAAGCACTGCCTGAAGGTGGAAAGGGAAGAGGATCCGTTAATAGTTTTTAGAGACACCTGTATGGCCAGAAGGAGGTAGGACAAGAAAAGTAATGACAAACAGCTATGTTTTGCATGTACTGGAGAGTCTCAGGGAGGAGGTTCCAGTAATCAGGGATGGAGGTGGAGAGTGGCTGGGTGGGAAATTTAGCTGTGTAGGCAAAGAGGGAAAACTGGATTTCAATCTCTGATCGCTAGGGAAGGGAGAGAATCAGAATATTTCCTAGGCTCTATTAGGGGGCCAGCCATTCAGATTCGATTTACTTGGAGCAGTACTTAGATGGTACAGATGGAGGTGCTTTAGGAGAGCCTAAGGTAGTCCCTAGAGAATGGATGTGCATGAGAGAATTTATGAAATCTTCACATTTTTCTATCAATGCTTTATTAAAATCTCAGTTCTGAAAAATGTTGATTGGTACTAACAGCTTGATGGAAGCAGTGAGGTTTGCATATGGGTGGAATATGGCAGAAATTATTGCAGGGGTCAGGCACCATCTGGCCGTGATGGGAGAAAGCTGTGAAAGCTTAGATCATTTCTGTCTGCAATTTAACTGCTAGGAGCCAGATTTCCAAATGGTTCATGAGTGTGCCCAGTTGCTGTGTGTACATCTTGGATGCTATCTGCAAGCCAGGTCTTTTTCAGGCCTATTTGCATGTGTAATGATGATGTGATTTCTGTTTGGGGATGAGTTTTTCTGGTTGGAGTGTCACAATGGGGAGGAGGCTGAAGGTGCAGATAGAAGAAGGCCTAAAACACGGAGGCAGAGAAAACCAGCCCGAGTGTGAAAAGGGCAGAGGGAGGAAGCTGCAGTTGTAAGAGCCCCTCCCTAACAGGGAGATCAGATAGCCCAAAAGCTTTTGGGTGCCCAAGATCCCCTTCCGCAGCAGTGATTTAACAGAGCCCCAGGAATGCGTAAGAGGAGAGTCAGGAAGCGACAGTGTGGGGAATTTCACTGATGTGCTGCGGAGGAGGAAGTTACCATGTGAATGGCACTAATTGCCTGCACATGTTGGTCTGACATGCTGCTCCAGCTGCTCTATTGTGTTTGGACTGGTCTGTTTCCTATCTGTATTAGTTAGTGAATTTAATATTTGAAAAAGAAAGGGAGGGGCTAGTGGCACTGCATAGAAGCAGACAAAGCATGGCCAAAGGCTGAATATGATTCCTCTCCTCAAAATATGTCTTGTTCTTAATCTTGGTCTCCCATTCTCTGCCAGAGCATCCCAAATAGGCCTGATGATGACAACCCTGATTCCTAAACTTCCAGATCCAGAGGCTTGTGAAGTTTTTGGTTGCCCCTCACTCTTAAATTTGCAATTGCATTACTGCTGCTGTGGTGGATCAACGTCCTGCTGCAGCTCTAGGCTGTGAGTACTGAGAGTCAAGAATGTCTGTGCATTTTCTCTGTGTGTCTGCAGAGCATCCAGCACAAGGCCTTCATCATGTTTTTGAGTGCCCTTGTTGTAGAAACATAACAACACAGTGGCTTGAGAGACACAACAGGGGAGATGTTGGCCAACATTTTGAGCAGCTCCTGCTGAAATTGTTGAAGGTAATAAGAAAAAACATATTTCTGGAAAGATTTAATTTGGAGGTGGGAATGGAGGCACTTGGAAACTGAGAGCAATATGATACAAGGCAAGATGCTGAGAGAATCCTGAATAGACCAATAGATGGGGAGGGCAAGATGGTAGTGTTTTCTCATCAAGTAATACTTATAAGCTTAGTTCCTGGACTGGTTTGCATTTGGTATTTCTGTATTAGCTCAGAGTCAGAAGGGATATATGGTTGGACAATAGAACATTTCCCAGGCTGCCTGCTGGCTGCCAACACATGTTGGATGCTTGGGCATGAATCCTGCAAGACTTTGTGGTACGCAGTGAAGAATACCTTGTGCTTTCTGGTATGAGTGTGGAACATGACATGAAGCCAAGGTGAGCAAGAGGCTCTCTGAACTGAGCAACTGAAAGCTGAAGCACCTTGCCCATCTATCTCTGGGCTTTTTGACAGCACTGAAAAAGAAGCAATGTTTTGAGGAGGATTGTTTTTGAACAAACATTTTCATCTTACTAGAGGAACTTCTGTTGCCCTGCCAGATCTCTGCTGTGCTGCCAGAAGGAGTGGCATTGTGCCTCCCTTGTTTTGCTTGCCCATAGGTTTACATGCGCACACCATCCTATAACCATAAAAGATAAGATCACACCAGCCTCTTTTCTCAGGAATACCTACCAGAGTGAAATTTACCCTACATACAAGAGTAGGAGAAAATCTATAACACCACTTATGTCAAACCAGGCWTAAGTAAAGTAAGTCTTCTGTGGTTCATGGTCCCAATACTAATATTTAGCAGAGTGATGAATGTCAGCTTCTCTGGAGAAGGCACTCGATTCACTTGATTTTGCTAGTGGCTTTTTTAGGGAATCATTTAGCAAGGATGGGAGAAAAGAGGAATGTTTGTTCTGTGAACCAAAGGCAAGGCAGTCCTTCCAACACGGAAAGTCTACACCCATACTGTGAGCCAGGGAGAAAAGGAGAGAGCGGATGCAGATTTCTATGCAGTGTCTATGAGTCATGGGAGATGAAAGGTCAGAGGTAAGCTTTTGTGATGCAGGGGGAGCATGCAGAGAGGAAAGCATCCTGTGGGTACAGTAACACAATGTCAACATTTTACAATTAATTCATCTGAATTCAGGTGTAGAGGAACAAACTACCTAGCAGTCCCTGTAGTCTCTGAGCTTGTTCCTATTTAATACTCTTTTGAGTGAATTCCCTTAACTTTCCCCACTTCCTAAACACCAAGAAAGTAGAGTATCCCAGACTGGGAGCTCCCAGGAGAAACTCAGATCAGAATGTCCCAGTCAGTTTGACATGACAAATGAATATCTTTGGTTTTGGAGTATATTTGTGTAGTGTCTAATGTTTTTTTTTTAAATTGTGATTCTTGTGAATGACAAGGATCTCACACAGAAAATCCAATGGTACGGAGCTTGATGCACTGTGACCCTATACTTAATAAATACATGTACTAAAAGTCTAATTCATAATGATGAATAATATTAGCTCATAGGACCCTTTGTCTGAAGAGTTCGGTAGATGGCTTTTCAAAGCAGCCTCAGAGATTTTGGCTTCTTTCAAACCTTCAGCTAAAATACAATACCAAAGGAAGTAAATGTCATTATCCTCTTCCTTCAAATGCTGCAACTGAGGCACAGATGTGATGTGACTTGGTCAACATCATACAGCCTGCTGCTGGTAGAGCAATAGATAAAAGAGGGACATCCTACCTATCGCTCCATCTCTTTTTGTTGCTCTTTCTCCTGGCAGGGAGAGCCTGTGTCTTCAGTACAGTGTAAGAGTCACAACTGACTGATGTTCTTACTGGAGAATACTAGATGTTCCTGGAATTACTGCAAATTCTGGGGAATTTTCTTCTTTACCAGTAATATTTACCAATTTCTTCTTGTTTTATCCTTGATTTCTTTATATATTCCTGTCAAGCTGACAAGGGGATGAGCGTGAAAAACAAACTTCGGAAGATTGCACAGGGCATATATAGGTTACATCAAAAGAGTATCTTAACTTACCAGCTGAACTGTTGCTGATGGGTATGAAATGCCCCCCTACTTTCTCTTAAGAGTCAGCTCAGGTGAGGAAATGAAGGAAAAATCCAGAACAGACCCTACTCCCAAGCAATCAAAGTAGCCAAAGTTGAGGCTGGGGACTGTTCAAATTAAGTTCAGTCCTGAACAAACAATTGGTGTTGCAGCTCATTTTTGAAAGTGAGCAAGGTCTGATGGGCATTTCTCTGCTCTGTGCTGTTTCTGTTGGATTTCAGTCCAAGATATTAGGAATTGCATCGTAAGTGCAGTGTATCTTAGGAGATTTCTGCCATGTCTGACCAGAGTGGGAAATGATCTTCCAGTTATGGATCCAGTTAAAACTTAAACTTCTACTGGATTTGGGGAGACTCTTTAATGAAGTACATGTCACTCTGCACATTCCAGAGGTTAATATTTCACTTTCTCATGTTCTCACATTTTCAGTAAGGATTAATGGCCTGGCCCACCGGAACTAAAATCAGTAGTCTTGTCAGGTGTATTAGTGTGCTGCCAGTGCTGCAGTTTTGCTTTAGCTAGGGAGTTATTCAAAGCCTCTTTTCCTTACGTAGCTCAGCCCTTGCCTACCCTACAGAAGAAAGATTTCTGCTAGCTTTATTGCCTTGCCTCATGCATGACACAGAAAAGAACTTTGTCAGCTTGGCTTATTTGCATCCATAGCAAGAGTTTTGCTGGCATAATGATATTGAATGAGGGTTTGTTGCAAAATAACATAAGCTAACCTCAATTATTGATCAATCTCTTTCATCAAATGTTTCTGACCACATAGAAAGTGGAAGAGTAATGTACTCATGACATGTCCGTAGAAAGTTTACTCATGACCTGCCCCTATATCCATGGAAAGTATTCCTGTTAAGCAGGAAAACAATTTGAAATTGCCTCATGAAATTAGTCTTTAGTGAAGGAATTTGAGTGTGAAAATGAAGTGCTAGAATTACTTTTCAATTAGTAAAACATGGGAGATCCAAAGACAGAAGCTGAAGTTTCAGCTGACTGGTACAGCAGGTGGAGGAGATGTTATTTTATCATCTGTGTACTGAAACAATCACTAGGCTCCTAACATTTTTTCTTTAAGGAAATTCATATAGCAAAGGCTCTAGAATCCTACAGCCATAATGAACCTAGAAGTACAAACTGTTTGGTGTTTGGGTTTGTTTTTTTTTTTCATAGCTCTGTCCACAAATYAAACAAATACAGGTTCTAGTAGAGATCATATTTATTACAATATAGTATCTTGTTCTCTGGAACTCTTATCAGTAGGCAGAGAGTGGCTTGCAGGTGTTCTAGGTCAGCCCCAGCACACACATTTTGTTGGGGGATTAATTTAAAGGATAATTCACATATCAACAGTTCAATGGCATTGAACTCCTAAAGTTACTGCACTCTTAGAAAGTTTACAAAAGTAGTTAATGGCCAAAGTCTGATTAATAAAGTATATATGTAGGTTGAGCATACATTTTAAAGCAAGCATTGATGAGCAAACATAGATACTGAAACTTTCTATGCAGAAGGCGTAAGAGGCATCTTTTTGCAGGGCTGTTTGAACTATGTAACGCCACCATGCTCATAAGCTAAAGAGAATCGACGGAGCTGGAACAAAGTGCGGTCTAACCCAGTCTGACTCTCTCCAGCTGCCACTGGAACAGGTACCTAGGGAGGAAACCAGCAGCAGAGGTTGGTGTCACCACTGGGCAGGGTAGCCAGCAGGCTGATGTGTCGCACCAGTAATAGAGCACTCCACGGAATCCTGACTGAGCCATCTGCATGTGACCCTCAGTCCCGGTGCTATGGCCATCTGTGCTTGCTTTGTGGCAGGACCATCAGGAGCAGGCTTTTCTTTCCTGCATAATGAACCCGACTCCTGCTGAGCTTTTGTACCTGCAAGGGATGTGCCATGTGCTGTTGTTCAGAAAATGAGAGTGTTTACAGGTGTAGAACTGTATTCATATAGGCAAATTCAGAAAACATAGTGGGGATTGGAGCAA
Organism: Phoebastria nigripes; assembly: GCA_035582835.1. Taxonomy (NCBI): domain Eukaryota; kingdom Metazoa; phylum Chordata; class Aves; order Procellariiformes; family Diomedeidae; genus Phoebastria; species Phoebastria nigripes. The sequence goes on along the minus strand of JAYKAV010003039.1, from coordinate 442,364 downwards.
TATAGCCTGTGCTTTGGGCATATAATAAAGTTAATTGGTAACCCACGCCCTAAAGAATGGAAATATTAAAGCAGCAATCCTTGCACACGTATGTGATATAATCCATCTCCATTCAAGAATGAGCAAACTAAGACAGGATACAGAGTATTGATGGACAAACATAGCTAAGTCCACAGTCATCAGCAGAGCAGTGGTGATACTCACGGAGGTTRCTGTGTCAAAGATTTCTGGTTGTCTTTTTCTTATTCTATTAGCTAAATGTGGTCCCATCCTAATGGATGCTGTGATCTTAATTTCAGCTGTCCAAAGCCTGATGTTCTCAGCTTACGATAAAAGTAAATGAGCTTCTTTTGCTTTGCTGGGCTTTGTAGTTCACTGAGCTTAGTAAACTCTTGGTTTGGGTGAATACTGAGAAGAAATAGGAGATATACTTTTATTTGTCGTTTCTTATGTTGCATTAAAGAGATTGCTAAGGATCAATCTTACACTGTCAGATAGAAATACAGACAACAGTAGTTTTGGAGAGTCAGGACCTGCTATATGCTAATATTAATAAAATTATAGGAGAGAGAGAAGTTGCAAAACTGTGCTGTTTATGTACATGTCTATAAAATAGGCACTTTCAGCCTAGGAGTGAGTGGGATGCTCATCACCAAGGAAGGTAAAGAGAGAATGTACTTACTTTTTTGGCATTGAAAGCTTGGTAGGCAGAGAGTTAATATAATGGAGCATGCAAGCTTAATGTATTCTCCAGTGCTGTGATACGCCCTCTGACTCTTGACATAGCTGTAATAGTGATGAGAGAAGCACCTTTCCTTCTGTATTTGAGTACCTGCTCCAAGCTCAAGAATTAAAAGGACTCTGCTCCCTATGTAACTGTGTCCCCCAACACACTTTCTTTTAATAAAACCAGTTATGCTTCGTTTGAAAATATCTGCTACCTTTACCAGCAGGAACAGGCACCACTGGGTTTGAGGCTAGAACTTCTTCTAACTTATCCCCATTTCAGTCTGACTTTGGGACTGTTAGCGAGTCCTCAGCCTTCTCGGTAATCATTTTTTCTCCTGTTAGTCTTTTAATTTTATTGCAATCTTCAAATATGGAGGTGCCCAACAGCGAATATTATACTCTAGCTGTGCTTTCAGGTAAGTTGTGGTCATTCAATCATGGTGTGCAAGGGCTGGATCTAGATTTTTAGAGCTTTAATTAGAGGCTGTAGTAGCTTATTTCCTGCTTGACAAGTGTCATCTCTTTGGGAGCAGCAGTCACTATATAAATCTTCTTGCCTGACCCTGAAGGCTAGACTATTGCTATGAAATGTGCATGTGTGTGTGTGTGTATTGTGAGTGATGGGGAGAAAGTGAGCTGCTGCTACCCACCACAAAAAGCCAGGCTGCTGCAGCTGCCAACAAGGGAGGCAAGAACGGATGATGAGGTTTGAATGTTGAGCGGGTGGGCTGGACAACTCCTCCCAGGTCTACCACTCCTCTGTAGCAGTGAGCCAGCTAGCTGTCAAGTGCGAGTAGGACAGGAGGAGGCAGGCAACTAATGGGCAGCATTTGTTACTTGAACTGCATGGGAAAGGCAGCAGGCTTGATATGATACAACCAGATTTTGTATTGTCTCTGATTTTCTTTCTGTTCTAATTCTTTGCCATTTCTGCTCTCTGGCTTTGGTCTGCTCCTGTTGATGTTGCCCGTTGCACTGAATATCTGTGCTTTGGGACTGTTTTCTCTCCCTCCTTCCTTCAAACAGCACAGGCAGAATTCATTTAGTTCAGAATTAACAGTGGGTGTATCTAGATTCCTAAGCAATTCAATGGGAATAATACAGGTATATGGAAAGATGTATTAAGCTCTGAATTGTTTATCACAAGGTTTTATACTCTTTGAGCTACAGTTCCATAAGTGGAGGTGTTAGAAATGGTAATATCAGAGCATAAAGGTGAGTTAGGGTCTGCCCCCCATCTGTCGCTGCTTCTTGTAGCTATCTAGACATAGATGTAGTAGCACAATGAGATGAATGGTGTTTGTTTTAACAGGTCTTAGGGGAACATCAGGAGGATTGCTGTATTGCATGCCGTGGCTACTGGTGACTTCACATTGCCAGAAGGGGGAAAACTCAAATGCTCCTACTTCCTAAGCACAAATCTTAGCACTTGAGCACTTAACACTTCAGGGAGAGCATCAGTTGTTTGTAAGCTGCAAGGGGCTGATAACGCACAACTGAACAGTAACAACTGCATCCAGGAAAGCAGTGATGCATAGTGTGGGAGTCACCAAGCTCCTCTGGCCAGAGCAGAAGTGACTGAGAGGTGGTGTCTCAGTTCTAGCACCCCGAGAGGTAACTGTGAGTGATGCCAGCAAAGCTTTCTTACTGTATCAGTGTTAGCAAGCAGAGGGAACACAGAGGTTTGGGAATGGTGGCAGAGATGAAAAATGGCATTTAGAAATGGGACTTGAGAATGGCATAATCATTCCTGTAAATCTGTGCCTTTCTTTCTGATTATTAGCCATTTTAAGTGGAATGGGTTTTGCATCTAGAACGAGTCTCTGAACAGATGATTAATGGTTTTATCTGTAATAACTTTACATTTTATAGAACCCTGCTAGGAGTCCGCATCTGGTGAGCCAAGCTATTTAAAGCTGTGTTAATTCTGTTAATCGTTCTATGTCTATTTGGATTGCTGGCACCTGCGGGCTTTAGGATAATGCAGCGGGGGGTATATTCTCTCCCTCTTTCTAGCTGAGAAAAATGGAGAGGACCATTTCCTCAGCTAGGAACAGCAACCTTGGCAGAACATACTGGCTGGATTGGTTGTCCTTGAGGTTTCCCTCTTTTATTGTGGCTGAATGCAGTGAGATGCCAGCCAGAGGCAAGATGTTCCCTTGATTGGGGCAGGAGGTAGGCAGACAATCTGCTTTTGCATGCACTTGCCATCATCAGGCAGTAGCAGCAACAGGGAATCAAGCCAGTGATTTTTAGAAAGCTGATCAGGTCCATCCCATTCTGATCCTGCTTCTCAGCTGCCTTCCAGTGTTTGTTTTCCAGTTTGGTTTTGGTTGTGAAGTGCTCAGTAGGTTTCAAGCCCTGAACAGATGTGAAGATAAGTATGATGATGCTTTCTGAACTTTTGTCAGAGAAAAGATCCAGCAGTAGAATTCAGAACATTTGAGGTGACTAAAACATTGCTGTGAAATGCTAGGAGGGCAGCACAGTTGTTTTCATGTTTGCAGTTGGAGTGGACAAACCACGGGCACAATCCGGACCAGGCTCTGATGACAAACTTTTTCCCAGTCTTTTGCTCTTCTACCTCTGGGAAGATTCTCGCACGGGCAGCAAAATGGGGAAGCAAAGGGTTTCACTTGCATTGTTAACTGCTGACTTAAAAGTGCAGCAGATCCTGAAAGGCTTGGTACTTGGAGACTTTTAGCTACTATGAGCTCACTATGGCTGTTATCTGCATGGGTAGGAGAAGAGGTGGCTATTCTGGTTTATGTAGGTGCCAGTTCTCTCTCAGACCTCTGATATGGGTTTCAGTCTACGCTTCAACTTTGACAATGCTAGGACATCTTCCCAACAAATCAGACGATTAATTAAGAAGATCTGTCCACACTCTGTTACTTGTTCTATGGCTGTTTTCAAAATCGCAATTTTTCTTGAGAAGACCAGTGAGATGCTAGGGTGAAATCTGTCTCCCTGATACTGACGATGTGACCACAGTTGGGTTTCTCCAGCTACCCTATAACCCTTTATGGCCACTGACTAAATGGGATGTTAGTTGTAGCCTCCCAAAGGAGGTTCCTACCCAAAGGAGGGGCTGTCACATCACCCATCTCGAAGGTGTAAAGAGCTGCAACGGAAACCACCTGTAGCACAGGGGAAAGCTTTCTCAAGAGTTTGACAAACCATGATCCTTGTGACTTGTCATTCCTAAAGGACAAGACTGCTGTGTTTGTCATCTCTCTCAAGTAGAAGCTGTTACTGGGGATGTCCAGTTCATTTATTCTATCCAGGTAATGGTTAAACAATCAATTGCAATATTAAAATTGGTTACAAAGTAAAGCTCAAGGGAAGTATATGCTGTTCTCATATTTAAGAATGGGTTCTTCCTCTGCAGCTTCAGTGTTCAGCTAAGCAGGCAAGCTGTCAGCTGAGCCCTTTCCTCCATTTCCCTGGTTTATATTCCAGGGCTGATTTGTCCTGAAGTTGCCTTCATCTGAGATAACAAGAACACTGAATGCCTCCATTCTCCTTTACCTGAGCTTGGTGTGCTTGCTTCTCTCTCCTTGTCTGAGCTTGCTTCCTATTATTCATGACTGCACACTAGGACACCACATAGAAATGCAGCGTTGTCACTTCCTCTCTCTTCTCCACTTTTTTCTTAATATGTATTTCTAGTATGTTCTCTTAATTAGCATATGCTTAGCTCTTCTGGCTTCAGGCTAGTTTTCCTGTTTACAACCTCTGTGACGCATTTTGTTAGAACTTCACAAATCATATATCACAGGAGAAATTAATTATGCATGTAACTTATTAGGTTAATAACTTTCATCTCATTGTGAGCTTCACATAAAGTCTATACGTTACACATTAATAATTCAAATGACAGCTTTGACATTGAGTGCATTTTCTAAATTGCTGCTTCTATCCCTTCTTAGGAGTTTTGGGTCTGTGTGGAAACCACAGCTGTTTTTTAAAAAGTTGATTCTAGCTCTGTTTCCCCATTCCTCCTGGAGGCTGGATTTGCCAGTGCATCCAGCAGAGGAGGGCAGATAAGTGTTGGTGTCCCCTTTGGTTTTGCAACTGGAGCTTATGGGAAAGAGTTGGTTTGTATAAGGACACCTTTTGGTAAGAACCATAGAATCATAGAATAGTTTAGGTTGGAAGGGACCTTTAAAGGTCATCTAGTCCAACCCACCTGCAGTGAGCAGGGACATCTTCAACTACATCAGGTTGCTCAGAGCCCTGTCCAAACTGATCTTGAATGTTTCCAGGGATGGGGCATCTACCACCTCTCTGGGCAACCTGTGCCAGTGTTTCACCACCCTCATCGCAAAAAATTTCTTCCTTATATCTAGTCTAAATCCACCCTCTTTTAGTTTAAAACCATTCCCCCTTGTCCTGTCGCAACAGGCCCTGCTAAAAAGTCTGTCCCCTTCTTTCTTATAAGCCCCCTTTAAGTACTGATAGGCTGTAATAAGGTCTTCCTGAAGCCTTCTCCTTCTCCACGCTGAACATCCCCAACTCTCAGCCTTTCCTCATAGGAGCGGTGTTCCACCCCCTGATCATTTTTGTGGCCCTCCTCTGGACCCACTCCAACAGGTCCATGTCTTTCCTGTGCTGAGGGCTCCAGAGCTGGAGGCAGTACTCCAGGTGGGGTCTCAGCAGAGCGGAGTAAAGGGGCAGAATCACCTCCCTCRATGTGCTGGCCACGCTTCTTTTGATGCAGCCCAGGAGACGGTTGGCCTTCTGGGCTGCGAGCGCACGTTGCCGGCTTGTGTCCAGCTTTTCATCCACCAGTACCCCCAAGTCCTTCTCGGCAGGGCTGCTCTCAATCCCTTCATCCCCCAGCCTGTCTTGATACCGGGGGTTGCCCCGACCCAGGTGGAGGACCTTGCACTTGGCCTTGTTGAACCCCATGAGGTTCACACGGGCCCACTTCTTGAGCTTGTCCAGGTCCCTCTGGGTGGCATCMCATCCCTCAGGCGTGTCGACTGCACCACTCAGCTTGGTGTCGTCTGCAAACTTGCTGAGGGTGCACTCGATGCCACTGTCTATGGCATTGATGAAGATATTAAACAGTACTGGTCCCAATACGGACCCCTGCGGGAYGCCACTCATCACTGATCTCCATCWGGACATTGAGCTGTTGACCACTACCCTCTGGATGCGACCATCCAACCAATTCCTCACCCACTGGACAGTCCACCCATCAAATCCATACCTCTCCAGTTTAGAGAGATGGATGTTGTGGGGGACCGTGTCCAAGACCTATATCTGAAAACCATCTCCTCAAATACCCAGGGAAGTCTAACAGAGCAGCTGTGTAGCAATACTCCCCTAAAATCATTTCACAGACTCCGCTGATTTGGAGTGCAGCAGATGAACTTTGATGGTAGTGCCAAGGACTTATGAATAGTATTGGCATTGTATTTTAACTGTGGCAACCAGGAGCTTCCTTGGATTTACTGAGGCCTCAGTAAGTGTGCGGACAAGAGAGTTTTGGTAAATGTAGCCTACCTTTCAAGAGTCTTTCAGTGGGGTGTCTCACCAAAAGGCTCTTCAAGAATTAAAAAAGCAATGGGCAAAGAAAGAAGGTCCCTGCACAGAGGAAGAACTGGTTGGAAGGTAAAAAACAGAATGTAGGACTAAACAGGCAGTTTCCCCATGGGAAGGCCCCAGTGGAGGAGACCTCTGGGATCCATACTGAGGTTTGAAGATTCATTAGTGGAATTATAAACGGAAAGGGATATGGATGGAGAAGGCACACATTTTGCTGAGAATATGAYAGTATTCAGGTGAGGACCGTCTGCAGAACCTAGTAATGCTGAATGACTGGACAAAGAAATGGCAGATTAAATTAAATGTATGTAAATACAAATTGAGATATATATATATTGGGAGGGAGGGAAAATAATCCCAATTTTCCATATGGTCCTTCAGTTGATTCTGATGTTTTAGTAAAGAATTATTTGAAAATACTTGCTCGGTAGTCAATATTGGTCAAATAAGCACATCTAATGTTAGAAATTTTTAGGAAGGGAATAGAGAACAATACAGAAAATATAATGATGTCGTTAAATAAAACCACAGTGGACACTGTCATTCTGTCCTTTTAATCTCAGAAAGGGGAGAAGGGCAACAAAGATCATCAAAGGTCATAAGAGAGACTTCTATACAAGGAATGGCCAAACAGACTGTGGCTCTCCATAACAGAATTGATGAAGAAAGGATATGATAGTGGGGCATAAAATCATGTGTGATGTGGGAGAGGAATCAAAGGGAACTGTCGTTCAGTTTCTTTTCAAATAGAGGGAGTAAGTGGCATCAAAAGACAAAGGCAGAGCAAGCTTCAGGACAAACAAAAAGAAATATGACAGCAATTAAAGTCATGGAAATCTTGCCGTGGGATGTTATTGTGACTGGAAAAACTCACAGAAGAAAAATCCTTGATGGTATATAAAATACAAAGACATCAGCTTCTGCATGCAGACTCTCCCAGCCCCACAGAAGTGGAGTCTGTGAAATGGTTTTAGGGGAGTATTGCTACACAGCTGCTCTGTTAGACTTGCCTGGGTATTTGAGGCCGTGGTTTTCAGATATAGGATGCTGATCCAATGTAATATGGAGGATTTTATGTTTAAGTATTTCCTGGTGCGGCTACACTGTTTCTAGGCTTCCTGTAGTATTTTCAAGTAGATATTCCATTTGCTTTGCCTTATATTAACTACAGTGTGCTGCAACCCATCAGAGGCCATGATGCACATAACCCCTTCATTGCAAGTATTGTGTAGCAAGGTAATGTTCCTGAAGGCTTGCACACAGCTGAGGGGGGAGGCAGCTGAGCAGCAGGATATCAGAGGAGCAGAGAGTCAATTTGGTATAAGGTCTGACATACAGGTTTGTGCAAAATTAGGCAGTAATGTGTAGATGTGGAAGTGAGATATGTGTGTAGGAGGAGCTGGAGGAACAGAGAGACGGGTTCAGAGAAGGCTGGAGTGCCACGTGTTGATCGGAGGTGTAATGACRTGCATTTGAATGAAAACAAGTGTTCATGTGTGTGTCAGGCAGCCTACATTTGAGGAAGTTGCTTTAAGTGAAAAGAGCAATAAGGAGGACTAGATGAATCCTGGATGTTTGCAGAGAAATGCAAGATAGGTTGGCTTCTTTCACCATTTGTAATTATTAAGGCCCCCGAAACAATCGATCCAAAATGAGGTTATTAACAATCAGAGCTGTAAAACTGCCTCTGAGCTGTGTTGCAAAGGCATCTGCCTTTCAGTACTGAGTGATCTTTCCATGTATGGAATTGGGAATTCTGTAAAGGCTTGGAGGGAGCATTTCCAGTAGGGAAATCTCTCCAGATCAGTATGGGCTGCTGTAGCAGCAGACAGCTCCCAGGCTTTAACTTGGGCTTGGCAATCTTTCCATTCAGGACTAATGTTCACGTTGTGATTATGTGTATTTCTTTTCCTGTGGCTGCAACTGTGGAAGTAAATGTTAAGAAGGTTTATTACTGCCCAACTGGGCCCTTTTTCTGAGTGCTGAATCTAACTGGGGTTGTCTTTTACAGGAGACTTAAAAACCAAGGAGCGTTTTTTTTTACTGCCTCAAAAAGGTAGACTGGTGCTGTGTAAAAATGGGATAAAAAGAGACTACCATACTGGGACAAACACCAGAGAATCATAGATATTAGAAATAGTAAACACGTATCAGGTCACCTTGTCCATCTTCTCCTGCCAGGAGTGCCATTGTTCCCTTCACTGTATTAACTTGGAAACGTTTCTACAAAGAGCCGTTCACCATGGGGTTGTGCTTGTTGTTTTCTGTGTTCAGTTTGCTGCTGCTAAAGATGACTTAAGGACAAGTAAGACTTCTCCTCGCACCTGGGTTTCTTTGCATTTTGGGTACTGGAGACTTAACAATAAAAATAAATAAAAATAAAAGCGCAACTAAAATGCAAAGAATTATTATTTGGAGAATGAGATGTATTAGCGATATTTAATTAATTAATTACTGACTTCCTCAACTAAGAGATCATGAGAAAAACTGTCAAAAGTTATCCGACAGACAAGTGGCAGGATCAGGAATAGAAACCAGGAACCGTAACTCCTGATCTGTTGCTCAACTCGGCGGAAAACAAATGCCTGCTACTCAAAGTGAATCTGCAGTCATCTGTCATGTTGCTAATTGAGTGATTTGTGGCATGTAAGGGTTTCAAAATGTCAGAGACTTTTAAGACCAAAAGAACCACCATACGCAGCTAGCATAGTTTCAGAGTGTTCATAAGCCTTAATTTCTCCTACTTCCTCCGCATTAAATCTAATAATTTTGGGCCTCTTTTGGGGAGTTGTGTTTTAACCAGCCCTGGTGTGAAGGCCTTAAAAGACAATCTATTACTTTCCTTGGTAAGTTGTTGTGATGTTTAATTGCCCTCTACTTTAAAAAGAAATTAGGCCTCACATCCGTTTGGAATTTGTCTTACAATAGCTCCCAAATGTTGATTTTTGTGATGCAGTTCTCTTCCGATGTTTCCTAAATTGTTTTCAAAGTCACAGCTTTGCAGAGTGCAGCTCTCCCGCAGCTTCCTCTTCCTGGTTCTGTAGTTCATGGTCTGTCTTCTATGTTCATGAGCTCGTATGTTTTAGTATTCAACTGTTTTAAAACTTGCTTGGATTGAAAGGGCCTGGACTTCCACGCTCTATGAATCACTCCGTATGACTGCTCTGCCTTTAAAGTTATTTAGTGCTCTGCCAAACTTGGTGTTACCTTCAAGTATTAGCTTCAGTGCTTTTTATATTTACTTCTATGTAAATGATAAAATATTTAATACTTTTGCATCAAATATGGATTCTTATGGTGCATTAGAAATGCCTCTTTTCAGTAATGATACCCCACTGACAACTACTTTTTGAGATTTGTCAGCTGAGGACTATCTAGCTATCTAATATTATGTCCTGTTTTGTTCTTGTATGCTGTTAATTTAAGCAGAGCTGTGTTCAGCTGGTGTTCAGTCAAATGCCTTAAAAAATGTTTCATCTGTGCCTTTACCATTGTCATTCAAATGATATCAGGTTTATTTAATGGAAACTCCTTTTACACAGGAAATTTAGGAATGACATTAAGTATTGTATTTCTATCCTTTAATGTTTTTATTAAGCACTTCGGAGAGAAGCTGTTGTGCTGTTTCCTCCAGGATTGATGTTTCCTGCAGGCTAAACCCTTCTACAGTTATATATCTTGTCCTGTTTGGCTTTTTAAAACATTCACACAACATGATCATTCTTTCATTCTTCTGTTATCTTTCTGTTATTCCAAGATTAAAAATAAACCTCAGTGGATCAGAAATCTCCTCACTCAGCTCTTTTAAGACTTTGGAGCAAGTGACCCAGGTCTGTGAAATTAAAAATAAAGCATATTTATTCCTGGTAGGTGATCAACATCCTCTTTTGTTCTCATGGATTGCAAAATACTTTGTCATCCTCTTGTGATTATAAGCACTTACGTTCTTCGTGTATTTATATCTGACAAAGAAAAATCGTTGCATATTTCATAAATTTTATAAGCTGAACCTTTTAAAGAAACCATTGCTGCCTTGGGGTTTTGAGGGACTTCTGTATCAAGATAGAACCTTTTTTTTTTTTTTAACTACTAATGCATTCTATTGTGTTTTAAAGACTTCATTGGTTAATTAGATCACTAGGAAAAATTGCACATTAGTTCCAGACTGAATAGTTGTGATTTGGCTAGCCACCATATATGATCATGCTTTTTGTCTCCTAAATTAAAGCAGACCTCCTCTGTTAGTGAACTTCTTCCCATGCAGATTCCTGTACTATGTAGATTTGGATCAGCTTGTAACCTACCTTTGAAATAGACGGAATTTATTGGACAGCTCACCTAGCATAGTATAAGACTGAGACTTGAAATTACTGTTGTACTTTTCTGTGCTCTTCGAAGTTTTTTTAACATCTTTTTAAAAGCATAGGCAAGATAACAGGCCACAGTATTATTAAATGGTTTCACTAATACTATATACGTAGTCAGTATCTTCTCTGTACTTTCTTGATAGTTTCCTACTTAGACACTGAAGAATCACATTAGCCCTCTTAGCAACTGCTTTACAAAGGCATTTCATGTTCAATTGGTTATGCACAAAGACACACGCGCTCTTTTCATAGTCACTATTTGCAAGGCTTAGATACGGTTCCCATTGTGTGAGAGTTACTTACAGTCTTTGATCCTAAATCTGTAATCTAGCACTGGGCTGAACTGAAATGAGAATGTGTCTGGGTGTGTATTATTATATGCATGTCAAAGTGATAAGTAAACTGCATTTTAGATACCTTCTTGTCCTTTTCCAGAATGCACCTTAGGTGTCAAGACCGCTTTCCAGTATCTGGAAGTTGCTCAGTGGTTGTAATTCAGTCATGCTAGGCCTGAAACTTTGGGCATTGGCCCTTTCCCCAGTGTGCTGCCTCAGTCTCTCTCTCTCTGGCACCTGGGTAACACTTCTTCATAAAATCAGAAGCAAGGCTTAAAGCAAAATATGCCTGTTTGCGTATTTCCTCTTACTGCCCTTATTTTTTTTCATGCAAGGGATCCTAGGACATTGGAATGAACCTCCAGTTCTAAGTTTTTGGAAAGTGGTACAGGATAATCCTTATGCTTCTCCATGTCAGAGAAATCCCTTCAACTGCCACTTGCTACCTCCTTGCTTCCCCGACCACACCAGTGTCTCTAACGTGTAATAATCAATAGTAATCGTAGTAATAGTAATACTAATGTAATAGTAATGTTCCATTACTGGCATAGGTTTTATGTTCAGCCTGGGAAAATGAAACTTGTTTTTAGAAGGCAGTGATTATGCCTCTTATACCTCTTACAGGAACATGCAGGCAAACTTTGCAGGGTGCGATTAACACAAGGGGGTGTATTCTCTTGCTTCAAGCTAATTTAAGTGTTTAACTTCCTCGGGTATACGACTTCTACACAAGCAAGGAAGAATGTGGCAGGAAGCTGATGATCTGCCTTTAAAAGGCATGTTAGCCTAGGTAGGACAAAACTAGTTGGTAGCACAGTGCAGAAACAGCAGTTCAGGATTTTTGGCTTCTCTGTGGCTTTATGAGGGACTAACAGGATCTTGGACAGATGTCTGCAACCCATCTTTCCTTTTGGAAGATCTTGGGAAATAATTCTTAGCCTTAGTGACACCTGTTGATAGACCCGCATGCAAATGGTGGGTTTGACTGAGAGGCGTCAGGCTTGTGGCTGCCGGAACAGTATGAGATACTTGGACTTTCAAGGGCAAAGGAATTGTATTATAAAACCATACAGACCCTATTGACAGAGTGACCGAGGAGTTAGGGAAATAATTTGCCTGTTCTGGTTACTATTTATATTGCTCCTAAAGCAAAATGGGGAAGTGTGGGGTAGCTGAAAAATGCAGCCCTTTCAAAGTGTAGTGCTCTAGGGGAAGAAAGAGGAAGAAAAGAGCAAAGTACAGCGTAGAAAACAGCAGCACTTTCAGTGTGCCGTAATCATCATCACTAATCCTCTCCTTTTGAATGCCTTATGCATGAAGGACCCAAGCCAAGCAGAACAATTCCTGCCTGGGAATATCAAGACACAGTGATGCTGGGACGTGTCATGGGCTGAACATACATTCTCTAGCAACGTACTTCTCAGCATCTGCCTCATTATATTCTGCACACTGGGCTTTGTATGTGGTTGTTGTGGGTTTTTGTTCCTTGTTTGCCTCTTTAAAGTAGTAGAACAATCAGAGCTGACATTGAGTTATTTGGGCTTGGAAAAGGACTGCAGGCAAGAACATGCCCAATCCAGGACAGCTTACGTTAGAAATACTCCACTTAGAAGTCCCTGTTGTCATTTTCTTTGCTTCCTCCCTTGTCTGTGCTTCTTTCAGGTTTGACCATGCCACGGTGACAGAAAAAGAAATGCATGAAGGAGCATGCTTAGCTCCTGCTAAGTCCCATTCAGCACACAGTCCAATGTCATGTACAGCAAAGTTAGTTGCATCTTCTGAACTGAAATCTCACTTTAGATACACTGGAGGGTGTGGATATGCAAAGGCTGAATTTGCAGTCACAAGGATTCAGGTGTAATCTCACCTCCACCAGTCTTTTCTCTTGGAAATGGTAACTCCATCCTTGTGTAGAGTGTTTCATAAAAAAGATACACTCTTGCTTTCTGAGCTACCTTCAGAATAAGAGAAGGATAGCAGTTACCAGAATGGCAAGCAGTTTGTTGGCAGCACACCTGCATAAGAACATACGCATGTGGGGATACACATGCAGACGGTGTGCATTCTTCTGATGCTAATCATAAGCACACTAAAGTTTACTGTCCTGGAAAAACATGTGCATTGCAGAAGAATCACAGGTGGAGAGATGAGTACATGTATGTACATATAGTAGCGTGCGTACAGGTACTGTTTACAGATGTGTATAAACCCATACATATGCCCTTAGTAGGTACCAATGCAGAGATCCACCGTTCAGATCTATATGTGAGTATGTAAATACATATGCCTTCTTATGCATGTATGCACAGTGTATGGATATGTTTATGTAAATGCAAATATACATAGGCAGATATTGGCAAACAAATATAGCATGTAAGTTGATTACATGTCCAGACATCAGCAACCAGTCCTGCACTGAGGAATACATATGTGTTCTTACTTCCAGGATTTTTTTAAAGTTTTGAGACTATGTCAGCCATTTCCTCTTATTCCCCTCTTTTTTCCTTCAGCAGCCAATATAACACACAGTCAAGCTTTCTTGGTATATTAGAAAAAGAATGGCTGACTGATTTCTTTGTATTTTATGATTTTTGACAGTGCTTGCTCTATGCAAGGAGAAGAAAACTGCCATAGAGGAGAAACACTTGGTTCTTTTAAAGTGCCAAATAGATGAAACAATCATTTCTATCATTCTGGTCAACATCGTCTGGGTAATAACAAGAGCAGAGCCCCTTTCTCAACCCCCTCCTCCAAAGCAGGTGACTCCAGAAATGGAAGTTCACCATGTTCTGAGACTGTTTGCTGCTGCTGCAGTAGTGTCTCAGTGCTCAATAAAAGTATGGAAAGGTTGTAGGGACTTGAACGACAAAGTGGATGGGCAGTCCAGTTAACCAGAAAGGATTAAGAGATTTAAATGGAGAATTTTGGCCAAACAATGGCTAAGGCGGCTTTTCTGCTGGTTCGTGTTTGAACAATATAAGCTCTATAGCTCTGCTTAAGATCTGCTATAGATCTTTCTTCAGCAGTAAGATAGTACTGAGCAATACAGAAAATGTAAGATAATATTGTAAATTAAGCTTGTATCAAATAAGCTTTCTTAGATGTGAGATCAGTCTGTCTTCCTTATATGTAAAACCAAGCTCCACACAGAGGAGATGGGAACCCTGTGCCTGGATGCATTAAAATGGCATTGTAGGAAAAGTAAACAAACTGAGGGAAAAGTTTATTGCCATTTCATATTTACATTATTGAATTTCAAAGCTGAAAGAGGTTAGGAGATTATTTACACTGATCTGTGTCACCAAAACATTTCCTCCTGCTATTCCTTAGGCATAGGGTAGTAATGAAGAAGAAGAGATATTCTTTCTGACCATCTATTGACTTGCTGTGTGAATTGGCCAAGAATATTCAGTTCCCTCTGCTTTGCTTACTAGTGTGTTTCTACAATGGAGAGATGTATTTTTTCTTCCACCTCCCTTTGGGGAAAAGCCTGCCCCCCCCCCTTTTTTTTTTTCTTTTTTTTTTTTTAAGAAAGGAAAAAAAATACATAGTGATAGGCCCACTCCAGAAACAAAATGGTATTGAGAGCTCCCTGCATTTTGCAGAATCAGGCCCAGTGTGCCAGGAACCAGCTAATCAGCTGCCTCTCTTGCCTGGTGCTCAGTGCTGACTCCAGCCCTGACCTCTCTCCTTACCAAAGAGCTCTCGCTGCTCCTGACTGCAGCACCCCACTTACTTTGAGAAGGAAATGCGATCTGGTGCTGAATGGGGTGCTTAGGCTCTCATCTGTCTCTATTTCTGCTTCTCCTTTCAGCACTTCCACTGGAAAATGTCACCCTTTTTTTGCTTTTGTTTCTTTCTCCTTTCCTGTGCTTTCCTTAATGCTCTCTCATTGCGGCGGCAGCATTCTGGCTGCGCTGACTGCTTCCCCCTCCCCTCTCATCCCCCAGGAGCAGCTGGACTTACACTCCGTGCACACAGCTTCCAGATCAATGCAAGGCATGAAGGTGAAGTTTTACCAACGGCCCCGGTGGGCTCTGGCAGCGCCACTGGGCTCTTTGCACTGTTTTAATACTATTCCCCAAGAAACCTGTAAAGATGGTGGGGGCTGGGAAAGCAGTTTTGTCAGTAGGGGTTGCTCTGGAGGCCAGGTGAGACCATATGAGCAGGTGGGGGGGGCTGTCCCATTCCCAGCCTCCCTTTATTGTTCTCAGGCAGCGTTGCGCTGTGCACTGAAGCTGTGACTGGTGTAGCTGGGTGGCTTCTGAATGAATAGATGGACTAGACTTTCTGGCATTGTGTTAACTGGGACTCAGTTCCAAACAGAAGATAGATTTTTTTAAAAAATTTTATTTTATCCCCCCCCCCCCATTTTGTTAGTGCTGGAAGCTGTAGAGCTGGAGGTCACAGCTGGGAGAGTTTTTAGGTACATGTAGGAGAAAGATGTAAAAGAGTTTCTGGTTCTTTTTCTAGCATCAAGGTGGGGTTATAAGATGGTCTCTTGTAGGTAGGGAATTGATTACATTAATTGCTGCCCCCTCCAGCAAATATTCAAGCAAATATTTAGCTCATCACCTCCCTGTTTTCGCACAACATAAGGTCCAGTGCAGATAAATGTCTGGGGAATCCTACCTGTGGAGGGTTTGAACTTTGTTCCATACCTTGGAATTTGAACAGTGGTGAGCAAAGAGATCCTGGAGAGATGCCCGTGTTGGCAGGTTTTTGCACGGAGCAACAAGAGAGGCATTAAAAAAAAAGTTTAGAAACCCATAGTATTTCAGTCTAGACATACGGAGACAGGTCCTCCTCCTCCTCCCCAGCCTATCTAGACCTGTGTAGTGCACTGTGACAGATGGTGTCAGCCGTGGGATAGTGCCATCCTGCCGATGGCGTTTCTTCAGGAGACCCGGAGAGTCTTTTCTCCCTTGCAGGAGGAGAGCCTAGCTGAAGGCATACCCCTTAGTCTGGCTGCTGTTGCAGATGGAAGGAGATGCCAGTGCCCCTGCGACCTTTGTGCTAAGGCTGAGGGAGGGAGACACACGATGGGATGCAGCACCCCCAGCTGCTATCATCCGGCTACAAACAGTGACACCATCCTGCTACAGTGACACTGCTTTAAGTTTGTGGACTAAGTCTACACAATACTAACTCCACTAAATACTTCCTCTGTTGCTCTAATTGCATTGTTATTTGAGCAGTGCTCACTTTTAAGAGTGTGCTCTCCCATATGTAATGGTAAATGTTTTTTATTTGTTTTTTGCTGGACAAGTGACAAAAACATAGAAAACGCCACTGCGGTTGGCACAATTTGCCTAGCACATTGGAAGCCTAGGCAGTGAGACTAATGCTTGACTGGCATATGGAGACTGAACTACCTTCTTGTACCTGCCAGGGATATTCTTGTGAAGCAGGCTCAAGGCATATTGGCTAGGGAAGATAGGTAGTGGGGAAAAACTGCATATGTGTAAGTGAGCAATATCTATTCAGTATTTTCACAGAAGACTTCAAACATTGGTGTTCTCATTAAAACACATTTTATCACTGAAATGAAAAGGTGAGAGAAATGAACAGTTTCTGTCCCAAAGGAGGTTCCTCCAGCCCACATTTGTTTTCATTGCTGCTGGTAAGATTTTTTTTTTTTTAAATGGAAATCCCTCAGAACTTCAGAATTGAATTCATATGTAACGTTCTGATATTCCCTGAATCAAATTATTTCATATTAATTATTGAGCTGACCCCAAATACTCTGGAGGCAGTTTAACAAGAACTGTATTTTCCTATCCAGTGCAGTTCCATGTGGTAGCTGTCCTGTAGGGCCCTTGTGTCCCATTCTCCCATAGGGGCCAGAGTATTTGGTCAAGCTGCTTTGTGGCAAAACCAGTCATGTGTCTCTTCTGATGTCAGGTGAAACACTGACATTGCATCATGTGAAAGTATTTCCCTAGAGAGTGCAGACCAGAGGTAAAAATGGGGACCACTACTGAAAGTAAATGCAATGCCTGGAAGGTACTGTTTTGTGTTATGGTAAGTTCATACAAAAGCTTTTCTGTTAAGTTTGATGAAACTAAACGTGCCATTTTGGGTTGCAGTGGCTTGAAGTGAAGCATTTCATTGCTAATTCTCTGCTAGGAAAATGGAATTCTGTGTTAGAAAGCCATCCTGATAGAAACATTCACCCAGCCATACTAAACAGATCTATTTCCTGAGATAGGTCTTTTGTACTTGCACAACCTTAGGTGGATTTGAAATACAATGAAATCGCTAAGTGGAGTGTTATTTGCTAAGTCATTGTCTGATACGGTTTTCAGTGTCTTGTGTAATAAGGTTCAAGCCTTAAATGATCAATGGGGCCATCCTAAAATAATTCCTCTCTGCCTTTCAGATGAAATCCTTAAGACACTTGACAGTAATCATTTCCTCACATACTCATCACTAAACCAAGCTAGACAGATTTAGCCTGTGCTAGCTAGACAAATCTGAGATTTCAGGATGCATTTGGGAGGAGCAGAGTATTCTCTAACTGGTGAATGCCTATATAAGCTCAATACAGAACTGAATGTAATTGAAGTCAACTACTGCATGCTGGTAAATAAGCTTCTGTGATAAGGATTTCTTTTTTTTCTTCTTTTTTTTTTTTTAACTAAAAAAGCTGTCAAACCTTCATTAGCTAGGAAGTTCATTTGTAAATTTAAGCTCTTCAAATTTGTGAGATATCAGAATTGTGTTAATATAAGGTTTATTCTTCCTTTCAGTGCACCGAACACTAGGAAAGTCTTCAGCTACATAGTAATTTCTCCTTTCTCATGTCCCACCCCTCCCCACCCCGCCCCCAACACAGAATCATATGAAATAAAACTGGAATGGACCATGAGAGGTTATTTAATACTTCCTCCTTCCACTGTCCCAAGACAAAATCAATTACATATATGTGAGTCTTGACAGCAATTTGTTTAACCTGTAATTAAAGGTCTCCAGTGATGGTTGCTCCTCAGGCGATCTCTTCCAGTGCTTCACTGTTCTTAAATTAAAAAAGCTTTTCCTAACATCAATTCTAACACTTCCTTGCTGTAATTTTTTCTTGTCCTTTTCAGCATAGATACAAAGAACAGATTGTTCCTTTCTGCTTTGTGGCAGCCTTTTTATATTTGAACCCTGTTATAACGTCTCCTTGCAGTTTTCTTTATGTTAAAAAGAAACAATACTTTCAATCTTTCTTCTATTTTCTAGACCTCTGGCTATTCTCATTGTTCTCCTCAGGACTCTTTCCAATAGTCCCACTCCTTTCTTGAAGTGCAATTCTCCAAACTGGACATAATCTCCAGCAGAGTACAGCACTGTCTCCTCCTATGTCTCCATACGTTCCAGGATGCTTCATTCAACCCACCCAATGAATGATTTTCTGTGTGTAGCTATTAAGTGTTTCTTCCGTGTTTTTTTTTACCTCTGCACTATACAGGCTCAGTGTAGAGCATAGAGTTTCCTCATTATTGTATATGCCTGAATATTTGTAAAATACTGACATCTCTCCTCTATGCCCTTCTTATATCCAGAGCCATGTCCAAGGTACAAGTTGCTTTTCAGGGCTTGCATGAGGTATGCCTGTGTCTATGGCCTGTGGCACAAGTAAGGAGCATCATAGCTGGCTGTCTTGGCTTCCCAGTCCTGCAGCTTTTATTCTTCTCTGTTACTAGGCCAAATGGAAGTTGAATAGAACATGAAGCAAGAGGGAAGTTCAGGTTTGTGCACCTGAATCCACAGTGAAATGCCTTAAACGCTTTGCCATGACACAAAGGTGAACTCTGCTGCTGTCAAATATCAGTCAGTTAATTTTTGACCTAAATATTGACAAGCATCAGCTAGTTTTTAGGAACAGACTGAGAAATCTAAGTCTAATTTCTCAGAGCATTTCTTTTAGCTTTAGCAGTAAAGATGAAATCTCTCCTTGTCTTCACTTACAGCTTTTGGCTAATGAGCACTTCTGCAAAACAAATTCCATGACCTCAAGTTGGCCACCATGATGTGAGGGATATACTTCTGAAAATATTTGAGTTTAGGTGGCTTTCTCACCATTGCTTAGAAAATCTGTGGAAAAGTGGTATTTTAAGAAATCCAGAAACTATACCTTATTTCCTGTGATCCCTTTCTTCCGTTATTGCAGAACTTGAAGTTTCTGTACCAAGGAAAGAAGAGGACTTGACACTTCACTGCAAAAGAGCATCCTCAAATCATAGTCCATGCTACAACCAATTCTACTTAATCTTACTTCTGCTTATGCTGTGCCTTTTCGGTAGCTGAGGAAATGACTTTAGTCTTTGAGGCTAATATAGAATCCTTCAGCAGCATTTCTCTTGCAACTATAAAGGCTTCTCCCCCCTCTATAGTGTCATGCCTTTTTTCACAAATAAATATATATAATTTCTAATATTCCCATCATGTTTGTCTCAAGATGCAATTGTGGGGTCTGCTGTTCCCTTCGAAATCAAGATTTTCTTCAACAGTAGACCAAATGAATTAGCAGTCAGTGTATCCYAGTATGGAGGATGCAGAAATCCACCCATGTGATAAAATAAATTCTGTCCTTATTGCTACCTGTAAAAAGGAAGGAATCCAAGAAGTAGGTCATTTCACAACCCTGCTTTTCTGTAGTTTGAATGCTGCAATGCAACACCAAGAATAAGTAAGGCTGAAGAGCATTTGAAATTTTAGTCACTTAGCAATATTCATAGCTAACTTAAGAAGCAGCAGGCTCAGTATATGCAAAAACATTATTGTACAGCTCTAGACACATATTAGAACTTCAATAAATAGCTGTAAAGCAACTTTTTTCCCCCTAAAGTTTGGAATCTCTCTCATTCATATATTTGGTTGCTCCTAAGGCAAAAAATCTTAGCTCTTATTCCAAAAAGGCATAGATAGAAATGTTTGGTCTTTATCTTGGTATATTCCGGGGTGAAAGATGAGGCAGCAAGATGGACCTTGATCTGCCTTAATCTGTTTAAGCTTGCTCTGGGATACCCTGTGAATGATTTGGGTTGGTATTAACTCTGTAGTAACTGTGAACACACTCCGATGTCCTGAATTCTCATGAGAAGCACGGGCTTATTTTTTGGCTTAAAGGATAGTTGTGACCACAATGAAGTACTGGGTCCTTTGTCCTCAGTATCTGTTATGGAAACATTCTCACTAGACCGGTTGAAGAAATTCCACCCTGCCTTTTTCAGCCCTTTTTTACTAGCACCTTGAATCCCTTTTTTTTCCTCTTTCTTTATATGCTACTTCAGGGAGTGCTTCTCTGTATCTTCCTGTAAGTCTTCTGAAACTAAATCGATCTCTTTTATCTTCTGGAGGTTTCCACAAAACTTGAAGTTATTCTGAACCTATAATTGATTTGTAAGGTGGAAAAAATTTTGTAGGGAAGCTTGAAATAGTTCTGCCTTATTGTTTAAGCATTCTACTCACCATATTCCTATTTTTAGCTGGGTAAACACATGTTCTTTGTTAAACGTTATTCAGATGAAATGTAGGATCACATTACTTCAGTCAACATAGCACAAACCATATTTGAGTCTTACTTGTTTGGTTTCAATTACTTATCATCAATGTTCAATGTATTGTTTTTCATGACAGGTAAATTAACTCCTTCAGTGTGGTGAATGGTGATTGTGTTTGTTTATTACCCGAATACAGTCGTTATCCCAGTGAACCATCAAATACATTTAGACCAGTGTGCAGTCCACATACAGTTCTTTAAATAAGTATAGCAGCTTTAGTTACCCACCACTGAAGCCTTGGATCGCTGCATACATAGTCTGTCCCAAACACAAAGTAAAGCGCTGTTAGTGGGTGTGTTTGTTTCTATTTGCTGGTTGGGGCAGGCTAGAAACACGTAGTTCTGGTAAACCAGCTGATAAACTGTAATTTATTAACCAGCAAGAACTTGTCTGGATCAGTGCAGGTGCCTTTAAGGATGTCTTAGAAAGGCTCTAGGCTGAATGTCTCACAGTTAGCCCTTCTCA
Organism: Phoebastria nigripes; assembly: GCA_035582835.1. Classification (NCBI taxonomy): domain Eukaryota; kingdom Metazoa; phylum Chordata; class Aves; order Procellariiformes; family Diomedeidae; genus Phoebastria; species Phoebastria nigripes. The sequence continues at coordinate 421,361 of JAYKAV010003039.1, read as the reverse complement.
GAAGTGATATGGGCAGTTGGTGAAGGGGGGCAGCCTGTGACAGAAAAAAGCAATTGGTGATACACAGGATGCAGTAGGTGAACAACTTGGCTGAACTTCAGAGGTGCTCTTCCTAGCTAGCTAAACTTACACAGCCGTCAGGTTATTGCCCTTTTTTTGTGATGGTTCATGATGGTCATCTTCTAATTCGCCAGGCTATCAATGGCTATTGCCCTTTGGAGCATGCCTGTGTCCAGCCTGCACCAAAAACCATGTTTCCTGCTTAATAGCACCAACTTGGAGAGGAATTTTTATATTGGCTACTGGCCAAGTCTAGAACATAATTTTTCCTCACTTTTGTTGCTCCCTCTCTATCTGCATCTTCACTTGATTGCAGAGAGACGCTTTTCATCATTGTGAAAAGCCATCTGATTAGAGCTCTCATTAACCCATGAATGAAGCTTCTTATAAGTTTAGCTGGATAAATTCCTTGAATGCTTCAGAATTGCAAAGTTGCCATTTTTAAGAAACCTCAAAACTAGATTGCCAATTTGTTTTAGCTCAGCTTAAAACAAACTCTTCTTTCTCAGCGGATTTAAAGGAAACCTAATTTACTGTATATCTCTTTATCCCTCAAAATGTCTCAGATGTCATGGAATTCTACTGCTGATTATCAGAGACTGTGTGTATCTGGACTATCCTGTCCCTGACCATCCATCTATACTGGTCCAATTCATTAAAAAAAGGCACTGAACAGTCAAAATATTCCTTTGTTAAAGTGTATTTAGAAACAGTCCTCATGGAAAAGGAAAAAACACTTTTTTGATTGTTCTAATTGCATTTTTGGAATATAAAGTGATTTTAAGATTGGAAGCATGAAGGTTACTTTTCAAATGGTCTGTGCATAGCTTTTGCTAGTCATTTTCTTCCCCTTTCTCTTTTCTTCCTTCCTTCCCGGAATAACTGTAAAGTAGATGTGTATGTCTGTACCAGGAATCATCTCCTTGACTCCCTTAGGTCTCTTGACCTTCTCTGATATACATATCAGACATGGGATGAACTCAAGCTTGTCTCTGTTTAAACAGGCAAGATTGGCTTTGTTCAGAAAGCCATCTGATAAAAATGAACAAATTTATGGGCACTGCTTTCATTGCTTTGCTTACTTCTAAGTTGTTATGGAAGCCATGTCCCAGAGTGGCACTAGAAGACTATGTCCTAGTGAGGGACAGCTCTCTGAGTCAGTCATGGCCTCATTTGGGCGTTAGAGGTGTGGGTTTCAATTGGTATTTTGGTATATCCTGAAGAGCCCTCAAGCTAGTTCAGAGATTGCTGGTAAAATGAGACTACGAGGTAGGAAGTGTTATGCAGTTGATAGGTTCTACTGCTGGCAGACAGCTTCCTCAGTGAAACATGAAAACGTTTCTTCTCTGTCTTGCAGCAGGTCACTCTGAGAAACTATTTCTTGAAGTTCATATATTTAGAACTATAGAATCAAGATTTTTGTCCTAGACTTTTTACTTGCCTTCCTTTTTAAGGTAGGTTGCAAGGTAAGTCTCACTGAAAGCACTGGCAAGTCAGACCAGAATAGTCACAAGCATCTTTTCCTTTACCAGGCAGTTTTAAGATTTGGGAAGGATGTGTTTCATCTATCCTGGGAAACTGCACTGAAGCAACTGTTGATTTCATTAAAACACAAAGATACATAGGATATGAGGCCAGAAAGAGCGATTATGATAATCTAGACTGATTTGCTATATAATTAATTCCTGTCTCACTATGTCTTTTAGAGAAAACAAGATACTATTTTAATTTGAAGTTTGCCAGTAGCAGAGAACAGACCATAACCTGTAGTAAATTATTTTAATAGCAAATTACCCTCATGTAAAAATAAGTCATAATATTTTAAAATGTGAATTTCTCTAACTTCAATTTCTAGCCCCCGGATCCCATTATTCCTTTGTCACATGGATTGAAGAGCCCTCTGTTGCCAAATTCCATTTTCTGCACAGGTACTTGTAGATTGTAATCGAATCACCCTTTAACCTCTGCCTATAAAACAGACTAAATTTGAATGTTCTTCACTATGGGACATGCATTCCAGTCATTTAATTATATTCCCTTTTCTCATTCTTGAACCTTTGGTTTAACAATTGAACTATCGGAAGTGGATATCAGAAGCTGCCTTAGCGTTTCTTTGCCCAAGCCAGAGATGCTGTTGTCTCTCTATTCCTGCTCAGGATTCACCTTGGTTTTACACCCAAGGATTATTTTTATCCTTTTGTCTACAGTGCTGAGAGTTTTGGTGTACCTGATTATACATCAAGGTCTTGATGTCCAAATGTGGCTGTCAATGATACCTCGTCAGCTATGTGAACACTTGTACATTTTCCTTAAACACAGGTGCTTTTTAAGTTTCTCAAGCTAGGTTGTGGCTTTGGGTTTTTTTAAAGAAGATGATGTAGAACAACAAACACTTGAATAATAGAGATTCAGATTGGGGTGGATCTGTTTCTTTGAAAAGACTGAATTCAGAACTTGTATCTATTCAGCACCCTTTCTTCTCTCTTCCCCAAGTCTTCCTTTGTGCTTGCTTTCTTGGTCCTTTCTTTCAAACTTGCTCTCAGATCCTTCATTGTTAGTGACTTTCTGGGTTACAACTGATTCCATGTAATTTTCTCTAGATCCTTTGAAAGTCATCTGTCTCAAGGATTCTCCAACTGCGGTACTGGTATGACCAATGCAATACAAGGCAGTCTGCAGGAAACCCCAAATAAATGCAGAGGCGGACCCTCTGCGTTTCCCCATAAGAGATGGGAATTGTTACTCAAGTATCAAATACGTGAAGGGGGGAGATGTAACCTGTATGTAGCTCAGCTGAGAGTTGGAAGCTGCTTACGTGTATGTGATCATATTCCTTTTACCAGCAACCTGCAGAAAGCAGATCGCTGAGTCATAGCTAGATACAACCCAGCACCAGCCATCAATCATACGTAGGGTATTGTGCTACCTGTCTGCTCCTCTCATATGTGGAAAGGCTGGGTCAAGGTACAGTTTAGAGGAGTGTTGGTTTGAGCAACCGTTAGTAGTATCTTATAAGGGCAGTTCTCCTATGTTAGGATCATTAAAGTCACAGTTCATTCAGGCCTGGCATTCTCTGGCCCACCAAAGCAACTCCATACTGGGGTGAAACCAAAAATGCAGCGTTGCGCTGACGTCATATCAGTCAGGGAGTCCCATATGTATGTGCTGGAAGAAGGACTCTGTCCACAGGAACCCATTTCCAATTACCCTCTTTCCCAGGCTGTCCCTGCATTGGGACAAGGAGTAGGCTGTGCACAGCCTACTATAAATGTAGATTCATTAAGAACACGAGAAAAGCCCTGGTGGGCCTGAAGAACAGTCAATCCATTTGCCCGGTATTCTGCCTCCAATAGTGGCAGGTGCAAGTGCTATTTAGGGAGAGCGTGAGAGCATGGCTACCATCAGTGGTGCATTCCCCTTACACTCCCACAGTATCCACTTCTATTGGATTAGGATTATTAGAAGGTCCATCCCTTCTTTTTCCCTTTAATATCAGTTTGTGGACTTGCTGTCCATTTATCTTTCTGGTTCTTTTTGAGCCTGCTGATGCTCTTTGCTTCCATGACCTCCTGTGGCAGCAAGTTCCAGAAGTTCACTACCCTCTGTGTAAATAAGTACTTCTAAAAATCCATTTTAAACTGATATCCTACAAGTTTCAGCGAGTGCCTCTTGTTCTATTATTGCTAGATTTGGCAAAGATCAGTTCTACATTAACCTTCTCCATCTTCTGTAAACTTCTATCCTATTTTTTCTCAGTCCTCTCCAAATATAGGAGCCCTGGCCTTTTCAGGCTATCCTCCTAAAGCATCCTGCTCCATCCTCTTAATTATTCTATTTATTTTTCTCTGTACCTTCAGCTCCTCTGTTTCCTTGAGATGCAGAGACAGGACTGCATGCAGTGCTCAGAACTAGTGTTTGTGGAAAGCACTGGACTTGCTGCACACACAAAGTATGTGCAGAAGTCCTGGGCAGTCCGGATAGCTGCACATGCATGGAGTACATCTCAACGCTTCTTACCTGTGCCTTTCCTGGATACAAAGTTAGCTGCAGATACAAAGGTCTCTGCTGTCTGGCTGAGGTGCACCTCGTTGTCTGGCAAGAGGGGGAGGCTGTAATGCACAGCCTTGCTGAGTCACTGGAAGGAGGTGTATGGTCTGTCTAGCAAGAGCGTTTGACATGGTTAATCCATAGAATGAAACTACTACAGTCCCACAAATTTAAAATATATTTTATTCCTGTTGCAGATATTAATAGACTTCATGTTTTTGAAGTCTGTGCGAGGGCAGAGTGCTTTATTGGGATTTGGAGCAAAACAAGCTATTGTGGGTCAATACTGTCCTCTGCTGGGAGGAACTACAGCTTTGTGCCATGACTCCAAATGGGAATTAACAGCTGGCTTCTCCTTTCACTCTGATGTAGGGCGTTTTGCCTTTGCAACAGGAAAATCTGATCCTGTGCTGGCTGCACTGCGGAAATTCTCCTTTAATGCTTACCAAAAGCTGGAAATTCTTCACTTGCTACAAATGTGTTGAATTGTGATTTCATTTATTTTTCATCCTGAGGTCACCTACTTTAGAAGCTTATCTCTCATTCTCTCCCTCGTTTGCCTTTTAATATTTACTGCACACTCATTTCTCTGACTTTCCTGTCCTATTTGTAGAATTAACAATACATATCTCCTTTCCCTTCTCTTTTCATAGCAAATTGCTGACAACTCATCCTGCTAGCATTTAGAAAGCAGAAATCAAATGTGTGTGTACGTATATGCTATATGTAATAGACACAAAGTATTTTAAAATAATAACTCCTTTGAAGAAATCAGAGTCTTCAGTAATGTCGCAGAACATGAATTCAATCAAAATTGTGCTAGTTGCAGAAATGCTTTTGCTTGCTTTATGTGCCAGCTCTGGGTTTAGGAAGCACGGAAGGTGGTTGAGAGGAAGTACAGTTTACAAATATTTCAGTTTTGTGCCTTCTCCAGTCCCTACCTCTGTGAGAATGGCATGGGATAGAGAGGAGTCCTCTTTGCAAGGAATTAATTCTGTACCTGTGAGAAAGAGAAGGGCAGGAGGTCTTGACTCCTGAGCAAGCCAGGCATGCTCAGGAGTGCTTGTCTGTTTGGGACTCTTCTCTTGGCTAATTTCCATCTATGTAGCAACACAGAGTCCAGAGTTCTGGTCCTTAACCCAGGGAGAGTAAGAGTCCAGGCACTGAATATGTACAGGCTTTTATGTGTTAGTGCAGAGCGCGTAGGTTTCTTGAAGCGAGGGTAAGCTATGCAGATATCTCCATAGCAAGTTTGTGCCTGTAGTGATCTAAGATTTCTTGGTCAGAGAAATTGTAAGTCTTTGTTTATTTTTTCTTGTAGCTCTTTAGGAGCCACGGGGCAATCACCAACAGTTCACAGCAACTTGCTTAAATTTTTTTGCTTCTCTTTCCTAGTAGTTAAGTGGGCTTATAGGAGTAATAGAGAAATGACAGTGGTGGTAGAGAGTTCCCTGCTGTGGCTAGCAGAGGTGGACATGGAGGTTACTCTTTGTTATATATTTTGTATGGGATTTATGCAAATATAACAGCATGATACCAGACACACACTGTATTTTATGTACAAAAGCTTTTACAGCAAAATGGGCCTGTGGTAGAGTTAATTGTTCTCACTGTCCTTCAGTTAAATGTTCTCTTCTGCCTGCTTATCTGATCTATAGTCATTGCAAAGTACCGGTTGCTGTCATTTCTATACAGACTCCTGGTTGCGCTCTCTCCCTCTGTCATCATGTCAGACTCTTGCGTGGTCTCCTTTCTGCTCCCCACAGCCTTTTGGGAGAAGTTTATCTCCCATGGCTGAAAGTAATTGGGGTATTTGTACTGTATGCAGGATTGATGTATGATATTTTTCCTTGTGTCTGGCAGGTTGTTTATAAGAATAATGACATTCGTCTGGAGCTGTCTCGCTTGGCACGGATTGGTGATACTAAGATGAAGATCTACGGGGAAGTGAAATTCGTATGTGAGAATGTGGCTACACTGGATCCCATCAGCTTTGAGACACCTGAGGCCTATATTAGTCTGCCTAAATGGAATACCAAAAGGATGGGCTCCATCTCATTTGATTTCCGAACCACTGAACCCAATGGACTGATCCTTTTCACCCATGGCAAGCCTCAGGAGAGGAAAGATGCCAGGAGCCAGAAAAATACAAAGGTAGACTTCTTTGCAGTTGAGCTTCTAGATGGGAATCTCTACTTGCTGCTGGACATGGGCTCTGGGACCATTAAAGTCAAGGCCACCCAGAAGAAAGCCAATGATGGAGAGTGGTATCATGTGGATATTCAACGAGATGGAAGATCAGGTAGAGTGATGACTTTTTCTTAAGTAGATTCATCTTTCAGATCCAGACCTAGGGCTATGTATTAATTCTCAGAACCTTCAAAACCTGTTAAATATGAGTCACCTTCTTAGAAAAACTTGGTGTTACTCCAGTGATGTTTATTCAGCAAAGCAAAGATGTGAATGGCTAGTTTTTCATTAAGTGTTTAGTGTGAACTTGGGATAGCACATCACAGAGGCAGTCTATTAATATTTTATTCACAATCTTCAGATATTCTGGACCTATCTTCGCAATTACATACATAATTATAGTGATGACTTCTTTGTAGGCCACGATAAGGTTTAAGATCCTTCAGAAACATTATTATTTAGTTCTTGGTTTGGGAAATTCTCACTGATCTACTTTGGGTTTCTGTTAAAAAAGAAACTTAGTAGAAACCAAATGAAAACTTATTGCTGTGACCTGATATTACCATCTTCTCCTGGATCTTGTGTCTTTAAAGAGCAGGGGCTTGGGATCTTGTCATGAGGAAAACAAAAGTGATAGGCACAACCAGTGACAGAATTATGGCAACAAATCAACATTTTCATCCTAGTCTGTTTCCTTTAGTATCTTGTAGTTTTCAGTTAGGTTTCTTTACTCTCTCTTGGATGCCAAATTCTAGTCTTAATATCTGAGTCAGCATTCAGTGGCTGTTCCTTTTTTTCCTCACAGCTTCTCATTTTCAAAAATGTGTTTTAGTTTATTTGTAATAATATACCTACTATGCAATTACCAAGAGGTATATTGTTTGTTTCTAGTGCTGGATATCAAGGTAACATACTCATGATGTACTCTGAAATTGTGTAAGGAAACAAAATGATCAAATACTGTAACTTCATCTTGAGAATATCTGAACAATTGTACTTGAATTCTTCCTGAACCATTGGGATCTCAAAGCCTGGCCATTTATCTCTTCAAAGGGAATTTTGCTTACATTTGCAAGTGGATTTGGGATTTGTCTGGTGATCTCCAGATGATAGCTTTAGGTCCCTAATTTTATGTTTCCAGTTGCTGAGTGCCATCAGTAGAGAGAACACAGTGCTAGAATTTGCTTCCCTTGAGTTTTCAGAAGAGCTGACTTTTAGATACCATGCAAAGCCTAGCTGTTTGAACAGGTCTTTGCCTGAAGCTAGTTTTTTCTTTGATGATGTGAGGAATTTCTTTGTATTTGGCATGGTGCTCTACTAGGACTTAATATGTGTGGTTATATATTGCTATCTCCTAAAGACATCGATAAGAACATTTTATAAAGGAAGCCATAAATAAATAAATGGAGCTTTGATTTCTTTAGAATTGCTAAAATTTAATTAACTTCCAAGGATAAACTCAATTAGTTGCATTCAGTACTGCCTTCAGTTTTGCTTGCTCATTTGGGGACTGTCTGGTCCCTGGAGAGGTAGCTGCAGAAGGAGAAGAAACAGAAATGACACTAAGCTCTCTGCTAAGAAAGTTTGTAAAAACCTAGGAAGAGGGACACACGTTCATTTGGACTAGGAGGGTGTGACAGACAGCATTGCTACTTGGTGGATGAGACTGTAGGACTGAGTTGTTTGTCACTTGGCAGGGAGGTTTGTGATGTTCTGGACACTGATTAGAGACAGCAGATTTTAAATTAAAAGCACTTTGCTCAACAAGAATGAACACATTTGTACATTCTTGTCTTCTCTGTTGTTTTTTTTTTTTTTAAATCACATTTTCTGCTGACGATGAGTACTGGGTTAATGGTCCTAGTGACTGCTGTCTTGTCTCCCCAGAAAACGAGGATACTGGCATTGATTTCTTCACACCATACCTTTAGCAAGCATCAACCACTCTTGTCCAGTGGTGCTTTTGGTAGGTGTGGGAAGGAAGTTCAGGATCTCTTCTTGTTTAGTCCTTGGCGTTTCTGCCACGTGTGGACCAGAGAACAGTTACACCTTGGAGATTTTTTTTTTTTTTTTTTTTTTTTTAAATGTGGATGCCTGTCATCTAGAAACTGAACTGAAATAATGAACTTACTTGATGTAGGCTACAAAACAGCCATTTGGGTTTAATGAGCTAGTGACCTAGAGGTTCTGATTCTCATTACTAAAGCAGCCAGGCCTTTATTAGGTGTCATCTCTCCCCTTCTTCTTCCCATTTCTGTAACAGTCCAAAACTTCAGGCTCTGCTGAGCTTAGTAAAATAGCCTAAAAATCCAAATATTCACTACTGCAATGTACTAAGGCAGGAGCGCAAATGCTGGGGAAGCATGGCAGTCGTGCTCAAATAACCTCTGGCACCTCTAGTCCCCTTAGGCTTTGTGTATGCTTTGGTCTGTGTTGGCTGCCGGAGCAACAAAAGCTGTTTTTTCTCTCTACTCTGACAGAAGCTGAGAGTGTGGACATTGACACCTAGCGTCCTGTAACCTTTCTGTCCTTGGGGAAAGCTCCTACAAAGTGTCCACAAAACCTGTCACAATTCTAGCTGGGGAACACTGAGCATGTTACACAAGACAATGTTTTTGGCTGGTCATCGGCTACAAAACACACATGTTGTCTCACCCACTCAGACATTAAAAAAGGTTTGGTCTATGGTTGCATCAGTGCACTGCTTTGTATACCAGCTCTGCCCTCAGTAACTGGGGCCTTTTGGTCTGTTTGTTCTTTAGCCCTGCACGAAGTGCCTAAGAGACTGGAAAGGAAATGCTTAGATGCTTCTGATTTCTCAAGGTGGGATTCGATCTACCTACACAGAGTTGCAAACATGGGATTTGGGGAAGAAAAAAAAAAAAAGGTTGTTAGCTCATGTGACTGCTCCTTCCTAGGGTCAGTTCAGAATTTCTCCATCTCAGCAGCTTGGTCTTAAAAGTGCTGTGCATCTGAGCTAGTACTATCTCCTTACAGGAATAGTTGCAGGGTACAAAACACTGGCAGAAAGTTTAGGCTGCTATCTAGCCTATTTCCTTTCATCATCTCATGCTCTTTCTCCAGGTTTTACACTTCTCCTTGGTATCCAGTATTTCTTCTCTTTTGGGGAGTTTCTTTACCTTTGTGGCTTTTGCAGGTGGTGGTTGTTTTCTCCATAGTAGCAGCTGTCTGGAGCTCAGCCCTCCAGTATTTTGGTTTGTTCTAGTCTTTTGAGTAATATGTGCTCCACACGCTGCTTTTGAGGAGTAACAGCGGAGATGCTGGAAGGGGGGCTGTGATCCTGTGGCTCCGTGACATGCTGCCTTTACGACTGTAGGTGTATTGTCACATCTTCTCTTTTCTTACTTTCTAAAAGGGAAAATGTCTGCGGTGCTGCTGCTTGTTTTTACAAAATGATTCATCAAATAACCCTGGTTCTCTTTGAGCCTTTAATTTGTAACGCCTCTGTTCCTTCTGGCACTCTGCTGCCTCTGACATAATTCCTAAATTATTACTGAACATCACACACATGAAATACCTTGTATCTGTGTCATACGTGCTGTTCTCTAAGAATACACCTATTATAACCAAAGAAAAAACGTGTACACGACGGCACTTTCTCACAGAGACACAAAATAGAGCTAACTCCATTAACTAAACTCTCCCACCTTATCGTAGGGGTGTATGATAAAAATGCAGTGATGTGGGATTAATCTTAAAGCCTGGATAGTTGTCTCTGAGGACAAGACTATCTTAATGACAAGGCAATTGGATGTGATGATTTATAGCTAGGGAGAATGAATTGCTGATTTTTAGCTGAGTGTCTGGTGGGCAGATGTCCCTATCACGAAAGCTGCTGAATGCTTTTCTGAAGAGTACGTGGCTCTGGGATGTGAGACACCTGCGTTATGTTGCCTATTTTTCTTTGGATGCACTGTCTGACCTTAAACAAATCACTTTGCTTCTCTGTACCTGTTTCATGTGTTCTGATTATATTTCTGTATTATATGTTCTGATTATTTTATGTGCTGGGACAATTTCTTGAAATATATAGGAATGGCCTCAGTGCAGTATGACCACATCTTGCTTGGAGCATATGGAAGCTACTAGTTTTAATAATAACTGTTCTTCAGAGATAATCTTTATCTTTCTCTACCTCAATTTTCCAGTTTGTAAAATGGAAGTTAGAATACTTAACTTTCTTTGTAAAACCATAGAATAATTTATTTTGGAACAAACTTCTGGAGATTTCTAGTCCAAACTCTGCCGAAATCTAGTCTTTCTTCAGGGTCATGTCCAGTTGTGTTTTGAATGCCTTAAGGATGGTGATTCCACAACCTCTCTGAGGTTTCTGTTCCCATGTTTGACCACCCTCATGGTGAAAAATGTTCCTTTCTATGGAGTTGGAGTTTCCCTTGCTGCAACCTGTGATCAGTGTCTCTTGTCACCGCAAGTGCACACTGCTGACTCATGTTCAAATTGTTGCCTGCCATATCCCCAGGTCCTTTTCTGCAGAATTGCTCCTGCCCAGTCTCCAGCCTGTACTTATGTGTGAGGTTATTCTGCCCCAGGTGTAAGACTTTGTATTTATTGTTGTTGATTTACATCAAACATTTCTATCAGTCCTTTGCTCCACCTTCTAAAGGTTTCTCTGAATGGTAGCCCTGTGCTTCCTCCAGTGCATCAACCATTCTCCCCAATCTGATGTCATCTACAAACTTGATGAGGGTCTATTACGTCCATCATCCAGGTTCAGCTTTGGAGGTACTGATGAAGTGTTTTCTGGAAGAGCTATGTAGTGTGAATTAATATGCTTTTACTTATCTTTTTTCTCTCCAGTCCTGATACCATCAAACTCCTGTATGTTCTCAGTAAGTCTTTGCTTTGCTGGATGAATACCATTGAATAATGCTCAGTTTTTACATGTTATTATTTAGCCATTGCATTGTTATGCTTGTGACCTTATAATGCAAGTTGGGATACAGACACATGATGATCAGTCACTGCATGGAAGTACTTATGGCCTGTGGTTCAAGAGGAGAGGGATCTGTGTGGGAGACACTGTCTCTGTTAAGACTGCGTTTGGGTAGGGAGGAATCTTCACTTTCCTGCACTGAACCTTAAACCTCACTCAGTTATTGGAAAAAAATGAACGAGACTGAGGCTGTAAGTGAAAGTGTTGATGTCTCCTTATCCTCTTCATTTAGGTACTATATCAGTGAACAGCAGACGCACCCCATTCACTGCTAGTGGGGAGAGTGAGATCCTAGATCTGGAAGGTGACATGTACCTCGGTGGGCTGCCTGAGAACCGGGCAGGACTCATCCTTCCCACAGAGCTCTGGACAGCAATGCTGAACTATGGGTACGTTGGCTGTATCCGAGACTTGTTCATCGATGGAAGAAGCAAGAACATCCGGCAGCTGGCAGAGGCACAGAATGCTGCAGGAGTCAAGTCCTCCTGCTCCCGCCTCAGCACCAAGCAGTGCGACAGCTACCCCTGTAAGAATAATGCAGTCTGCAAGGATGGCTGGAACCGCTTCATTTGTGACTGCACTGGCACTGGCTATTGGGGTAGAACATGTGAGCGAGGTAAGCTGAGTTTTCTGACCTCAGTTACACAGAGCTGAAGGTGTGCTGGAGAACTAGAACAAAATCCAGTGTTTCCATGAGACTTTCTCCTGCCCTTGTTGGTCTTCCCAATGCTAAGTTCCACTCCCCACACTAGGAAGGCTTTCTTCTCTGATTGTTTCCTTCCAGTCTTTTCTGCCTTCATTTCATGAGCTTACCTTCTTCATCTGCCACTTGACTCCCTAAGCCTTCTGAAGAGCTTGTCTTCAGGTTCCAGAGTTTCTTTGCCTGAGTATGGTTTGTCTCCTAAGGCAGAAAATGCTGCTGCATGTGAGAAGTCTCAGGCAAATTACTGGAAACAGTACCAAGTGTGAACTTGAGTTATGGGGATTTTTCTTGCATGGGACTGATGATGTATCCCACTTCTGTCTAGTCTTCCTCTATTTTGCATGGTAGGATTTCCTTGATGGCTGTTTATGGGTAAAGCCAGTTAATGAGATAGTGTTAGCAGCAACGTGTCCCCAAGTTCACCTCTGATAAGGCAAATCTGTAGGAGATGGTGGGATATTCTCTGCATCTTATTCTTACTCATTCTGACTAGTGATTTAAAGACATATGATTGGAGGTATGAGGCACAAGTAATGCTGGTACAGGCAGGCAAAACGTATGTGTTCTAGGCCACATGGAAATGAATTTACTAAGATACCTGAGCTATATATTTCTCAAATACCAGGTGGTTCCATTAGTAGTTGTTATCCTTATTGTGCTGGTGCCACACTCAGAATGAGATAGGTGAGTGGTTTTAAAAAAAAAGATGGGGCTAAGACCACTTAGAAAAGAAAATACTCCCTAAAGGGTGTTTTCTTATATTGAAACCAATCTTTCTATTAATATTTGGCCATTAGCACTGCATTCTGGCTGAACTGCACCCACGGTACACCTGAGAATTAACTGTAAATCATTAGCAGTGTCTTAGGACTTTCAGCCCCTTCTTTCTATCACCTTACTTGGCACCATGGCCTAATGGTTATAGCACGTGTCTTAGAATTGGAAGTTTGGATATTTTTGAGCTTCTGCCATAAGTATTTGAGAAGCTCCTTTCCCACTCAGTGTCCCCGCTATGCATTTTTTAATATTGATCATAGTACCATGCCACTTATGAGAGAGAACGTGAAAGTTAGGTACAGTGCATAAAATATTAGGCAGAATTGAGATTTGTAATTCATTGTTGTGGTTTAACCCAGCAGGCAGCCAAACACCATACAGCCGCTCGCTCACTTCCCCTGCCCCAGTGGGATGGGGGAGAGAATCGGAAAAAAAAGTAAAATTTGAGATAAAGACAGTTTAATAGAACAGAAAAGGAAGGGAAAATAATAATAATAATGGTAGAATATACAAAATGAGTGATGCACAATGCAATTGCTCGCCACCCGCCGACCGATGCCCAGCCCATCCCCAAGCAGCGATCCCCCTCCCCGACCAACCCCCAGTTTATGTAGTGAGCATGATGTCATATGGTATGGAATACCCCGTTGGCCAGTTGGGTCAGCTGTCCTGGCTGTGCTCCCTCCCAGCTTCTTGTGCACCTGGCAGAGCATGGGAAGCTGACAAGTCCTTGACTAGTGTAAACATTACTTAGCAAAAACTAAAACATCAGTGGGTTATCAACATTATTCTCATACTAAATCCAAAACACAGCACTATACCAGCTACGAGGAAGAAAATTAACTCTATCCCAGCTAAAACCAGGACGTTCATTCACTCTCCAGGGATTTTCTTCTTTGCAGGAAGTTTTTGTTAATGACCAAAATTCTTCCTGTAGACCAGATGCAGTTTTTAGGTTTTACAGCACAAGATCTATGATCATTCATAAAGCTTCTCACAGCCAGCAATTTGTAGCATGCTGCCCTAAGTAGCAATAGTAGTTAATTGCCAGTGGTCCTTAAAACAGCTGAAGCATCAACACTGCCATCCGTGCTGTGAGGACATGGGTGAAAATGTAAGATTTGTGGGCATTGGCTATGCCAATGTCAGCTCAGCAGTTCTCTCTTATAGACTACATTGGATTAGAAGATTCTGGAAAACAYCAGAGGTTTTCTCAACCACAGCCTTGGGAATTGTTTTGGCCAATTGTTATGTGATTAGGTTTTGGACAGACATGATAAAAAGAAGCGCTACCATAAATGCATTGTTCCCCCACAAAATTGCAGTTATGCTTGCCCTTTTTCTTTATTTAGTATTAGGAGTGACCAGCTCTGTGATTCAGGACTTTCTGGACTCTGTCTCATGTCCGTCTCCTGGACCTCACTCTCAGAAGACAATCCAAAGCTAACCAATGACGTAAAGAACAGGATTCATCTCATGTAACTTTAGATATCTATGGTGTTAGCTTTTACTCCTTTTATTATCAGTGAAAAGAAATCAGTATGTTAAGAGCATGTAAGCATTTTAATTTAGGAGAAATGAATCTCAAGTTTGGCCTGATATCCATAACTTGGCCATGCTCTGGCCAGCATCAGTATGAGTAAGAAAGATACATGTATGAATGCATGTCTACTGGTGTGGGAACTTGAGGGCCTAATAAATATGTGTTAGAATCAGAGTGTATTTAAGGTTGACAAAACAATGATGTTGTAGTTCAGGTARAAGATGTATGCAGAGGTCCTAATCCTGAGAAACTCATTTTGTCTATAACTAGAAACCACAGACCCCTTACTGGTTGAGGCCCAGTGTCAGGCAAAACGTGGCTTTCATGCCTGAGGTTCCTTGGCAACATGAGAAGCAGCTCACAAGGAGTAAATATCTGTAGACTGGATACACAAAAAAAGTTGTGCAGATTGAAGTGTATTTGACTCCACAACATTTATTGTGGTGTTACATAGCAGCCTCATACTTCTCTGATACGACAACTTGATATCAGGCAGCTGCATTAGTGCACAGTGATTTTTGCCTCCATGAACAAAAGTATCGCAGGCTACCAACGATATTTCTCATTTTCATGGTCTGACACCCAAGGATTATTGCAAGTCCTGACTTCAGCTGGCCTGTGATCCAAATACTGTTGGAAGGAGAAATGTTGAGACAGAGACTGGGAAGGGAATCAAAGTGAGAGATGCTGCCATGCCACAGTGGCACTTCTGCATAGCGACTAAAGAGCTGCCACAGGACTTGGGGGAGCCAGGCTGGTGTGTAAGGGGAGGAATGAAGAAGGAGCAGGCTAGCTCTATTAAAAGAGACAGCTACTGACCCACTTTTCCAGTCTGCCATCTGTTATCTGAGAAGGGCTGTCTCACTCACTTTTTTCGGTCCTTAGACTTCTGTCCTGTTGAAGGAGAGTGTAACTCTTGGAAGGGGTTTGCAGCCCAAGATGTAGGGTAAAGGGTTAAGGGGCAGGGGAGCCTAGAATAAAGAATCTTCTGTGCCTGTTGGCTACCAGGAAAATCACTCTTTATCACAAAGCAAAGCACATACTTAACATTTAGTTAAGGTACTAAAAATACAAAAGACATACGTACAACTCCGGGGAGAGAAGCAGATGATTCATTTGTTGTTGATGGTAAAGTCTATCTCCCACTTCCGAGGTATAGCATTTCTACATTTTTAATGCTGTATTTCTCATACGTTTTATACTTTGCCATATGAAGGACTGTTATACATCTAAAAGGGACTCGAAAGGAAATTGATTGTGTTATAGTTAGAAAAGGGGTTTGGGTTCTTTTTATTCATGGTGAAACAATACAAATACATGGTACTCAGTATGTCACCTATATCTAAAGCCTGTGGGAGTTTGTCCTGTCAGTGAAGTAACACCTCTGTATATTCAGCAAGTTACACTGGATGCAACACACTTTGGTTGCAGTGATCTGCTCAGGCAGTACTTCTGTGCAGATGGAGAAACCTTGCTGTGGCTGCAGTTTGATAGGGCAGAGAACGGAGAACTGCTGCCAAGACCTTAAATTCATTCTTACAATTCCAATATCTAATCGGTCATTCAGTATTGGCAGTGATGTAAGCAGACAAAGGTGTTTTCAGTCTTAAAGTGTCATAGCTTCTAGCAGTAATGTAGTCCCTCCTTGGGGTAGTTGAAATTGCATAGAAGAGATGGGGTGAGACATGGCAAAGACTGGTTCATGTCTGATATGCTTCCCACCCAAGGCAGGGTATGTCAGGGAGTCAAAAGTGCTGGTAGGACTGCTCTGGTTCTTTTGGTAACTGTTTTTCCTGTACTAACTAGGAAAGAATATTCTTGGGAGACAAATCTTGAAGGCTTCTATAGGTCTATTTACATTCAAGTCCTTGCCATAGAAACTAAAGTGAATGGACATCAGTGTTTGATCCTCAGAAAGGCTGAGACAAAGTTCTTCACCTAAACAAGACTCTCCTCAGTCTTCATAAGTTTCACTTGATCTGCTTGTGAGATTGTGTTTCTCTCCAGCTCTGTAGCCAGTGGCAGGTGACACAGGAGGGAGAGGAGATCAAAGTGCAATGGGATTCATGGGCCAGAAGTGCTCAATGCCAGGCTGTGAGGCTAACCAAAGGCAGAAGCAAATGCTGGCAATTAGGTAGATGTGGTCCCCATTTCACAGCTTCCACCAGAGGCTGTGCTGACCAGGTAACACACCCATTAGTTATTTATTTTCTTAAATCCTTGAGCTTCCCATTCTCTATCATCTTTCCATGATGGTTCTCTATTACCCAGTCTAACTCAGTGTGACAATGTTGGAAATCATATGTGAGAAGAGCCTTTTCGAGCCACTTTAAAATTAAGGAGTTGCTATAAACATAGCAGCATTTGGACGAGTTTCTGAAACTTCAGAGACTCCACAGTAGCTGTTGGAAGGGAGCGGTGGTGTGGCTGTCCACCAGGCTAGGAAATAAGACCCTGCTGGCTTTGCAAGTGGCATGAATTCAATTAAAGTAGTATTGTGACCTCCTTCTTTAGATGCCTCGGATAAGTACTCTAACATTAAAAAAGTAGAAGCCTGGCAATGAGGACCTGTGCTAAATGTCTACGTTCCCTGTGCAGTCAGTGGAAGGAGGTAGGAGGAGAAATTCAAAGCAATAACATGATCTGCTTGCCTCCTTTTGTTGATGTGGCTGTCTCCTTTTATTGATTATGTGGAGATTCTGGTCTGATAATTAAGTATTGCTGCACTCCAGAAGGTAACTGTGTCTGTGCTGCAGAGGAATTGACAGTGCCAAACTGCCAAGGCTACCAGACTGACAAAAAAGAGGATGTCTTGTTTGGGGTGGGGGCATAAAGCAAAGAAAACAGAAAAGAAGCTAATAGTCAGGACACAACCCCTCCTACAAGTGATGCTCTGAGTGCCTTGTAATGTGGTTATCGATCTCACCTCCCCCTGCTCCCTGAGCTCTCCTGCACTCCTGTTATATCTGATTAGAGTATATATGGTGGGGAGCAGGATTTAATCATGCCAGAAGGACTCCTAAACTGAAATGCAGTTTTTGGGTGTCTCGGAAATGAATGGCAGGCACAGCAAAGTGGATTCATGATGGAAGTTATGACTGCAAGTATATATTGAGGCTTTGTACCGAGTTTGCTAGGTCTTGGGTTGTGGTGTGTCAGGCATTAGGGAAAAAAACCTTGGAGCTTGTATTCTTGGTAGTATTTAGTCATTCTTGCATCCTAGGATTTTAGAAAGAATAGAAGTATCAGAGAACAGTGTCTGCAGTGCAGCCTCTCTGTTCTAAAGTACCTTGTTCCAACAGGTCTGCTGTTTTGCTAGTTAGTTTGAAATAAAGGACATAAAATATCTGAAAGCCCATGGGAATTCTTCCCAAATGCTTTCCGGTCATCAGACCTAGGGCAGGCTTTGGGAGAATTGACAAAAAGGATCCTCCAACGCAATGGGTAGCATGTTTCCTCCTGTTGCATGTGAACTACCTTCTCATACTGAACCCGGTAGAAATTAGGGTGAGTTGCAAGTCTGGTCAGCAGGAAGGGCTGGAGGGCTGTTATAGACATGCAGGAAGGTGGGAAGAGTGGGTTGGTGCAGCTACTGTGAAGGATCTTTAGTGTTTTTTAAGTACTTAATGTCTTCTGTACCCTTTGGCTTCTAATTTTTTAGTATTTGACATCAGTTGCAGCATCAGGTCACTGCAACCCCCTGTTAATTGCACTTAAGGTGTCAGAGGTAGGAGTTGGGATCTGACTCATGGAGGATGATGTACTACTTTGCTGTGATAACAAAGTACCTCCTCACAACCCATGGACTTTTCTGAAAAGGACCCCAAAGCCCTGGCATTAAACAAGCAGGAGGGGAATGTGTGTTGTATTCACATTAGCTATTTTCTGTAGCTGCAGTGAAAATGCCATGGGCTCAAAAAGGTGCACAAGGTCTGTTGTTCTGCAGATCCCGAAAGCTCTTTGCATGCTTTCCTTCTACTGAAACACTGCGAGAGGGACTGCAGAGGGCAAAAGCCCAGGAAGGACACAAAGCAAAAGACAACTGAAAATCAGATTGGTTTAGGCCAATGAAAATCAAGTGTTGYTGATGACTCACTTTTTAATGCATTCTCCTACTTAATTGCCTTGATTGGAGGGGTTTTTTTTATTAAGAGGTATATACTGATAAGATTAGAAAAGGCAGGTTGGTATGAGACTGCTGGCCATTAAAGACTGAAATAAAAGACACTGAAGTTTAGATTTTAAACCTTTGAAGTTAATTGCTCAGAACTAGACATAGCCTGAGTCCTTTCCAGGTAAGAAGAAAAAAAAAAAAAAGTCTTGTTCCAGCCCTTTCATTTTGCTGAGCTGCACCCAGTGTTCATTGCAGCAAGACAGAGATAGCCCACTCCAGTTCTCCTCCCAAGGGCTGGAACCAGTGTCCCCTCCTGTTTGGGTTTGCTCAACAATGGACAATTAACACCCTGAGCAAACCAGGCTTTTTTCGTGTTTTGTGGCATACCGTTTGTGAACAGCAATGTACCTGCTGTTGGCAATGCTGATGTTGAGCATAGGGCTACACATTTTAGCAATGTTTGCTAAGAACAGTTTAATGACAACACACATCTGCCATTATGTATCCAATAAACGGAGATGTAAAATTACTGGTAATAAGAAATGCTACAAAATCATTTAATACATGGTTTAAGTGCTGCATGCTTTTCTGTCTCAAGCACAGGTAGCAGCATAGAATTTTATTTTAGTGAAGTTGTTTGATGATGATTACGTATTTTAAGGTTTGTTTAAAAAACCTCAAACGTGTTCATGCTTTTTGGACTGTCCAGACCTTCTGAGTCTGCAGTGTAATGCTAGATAACTGCTAGAATAGATTTTCTTATAGGACCAGGGGTGCTGAACACATTAGGAGAAAAACCTTTGCTGCGGTGTTTTAATGCTTTTAATCCATGCTGGATCTTGAGTATTCAAAGACTTTAGGAAAGTCAAAACATCAGAAAAATTTTTATGATTTCATGAGATAGTGAAAGATGTTAGAAATCAGAAGCTCTGTTCTAGAGCTCATCTGTTCATTGACTTACTAGTACCAGATAGGTCCCTATTGTATGATTTCCCACAATGTCTCCAAACTGCAGAAAAACAGATTCCACCTGAATTTAGAAAAAGAGTTCATGCAATCCCTTCACACCCATTTTAATTTGTTCCTCACTAATTTTATAGTAAAGTCTCCACTGAACATGATCTGAGGCATGTTAGCTTTTGCTAAGGGCATTTGTGTGAGAAGTTAATTTTCTCACTTGCCGTCAATCCATTTGTAACACCTGTGGCTGTTCCCTCTATGGCTGGCCCAAGCAGCTACTACTGTGGTATATGCTGTACACAATTCTTCTGCTCAAGGAATGCAGGCCTGGGCTTTCTGTGCTTAGCTCCCTTGTATCTCTCCCTAATGACTGGGTGTCAGAGTAGAAGGCTACTGTTGGTTGCRTAAGTGCTGGATTATTCTACTGTATTAGGCTTTTGTGTATCGTCCATCTCTGCATCCTTTCCTTGCCTTCCATGGGGTAACTTCTGTTCTAACATCCAAACAATTCCCAAGATGCTCATGAGATGATGTGCTAGCTCCAGTAAGGACAGTGCAGCCAAGGYTGGGCTTGTAAGGGAAGAGAAAAAATATGAAGGAACAATTTCAGATTCTTTCACTTCTGTGGATTTATATTGTGATCCTTTCCACTCGTCATAACTTTATTGTCCATAGATGTATATATTCAGTCAAAAGCCACTCTGAATATATGTTGTTTCCAGGACAAGTGATGGCATTTGTTGCTTTGTAATGCCTTTGTGATATCCTCAGTACAGAAGAGTGTGCAGTTAATTTTGCAGTCAGGGTGATTACATCTTTTTGGGAAAAGATCATTTCATGGTCTTTAGGCTGTTGAACTTTAACTTTGAAGAGTCTCATTGATGTGACAATCTCCAACAGCATCTGCTGAGCAGCTGGAAAATCTGAGACCATATAAAAATCAACTGATTGTCTCTCCTATATTTTATAATGACATGGGTATGATTTTTTATGTGTGTTCTGTCCTGTTTCTTCATCCTGTCTCCATCATCATATGCTCTTGATATTTAAGGCCACTCCTGCCTTCCATGCTGCATGTGAATTTGTTAGTACTCCAGGTGCTCTTTGTCTCGTCTGAATATGGTAATTGATGGCACAGAAGAAGATAATTTCTGCTGGTTTTCTCTAAACTTCTGTGTTTCTGGCTGTTTATTGCTGAGTGTAGCTTTCACAAGGTCCTCCCAGTTCAAGAAATATGATTATCCAAAACTGTATTAGATTTTGTGCTACTGTCAGCTCCTGTAAAGAGCACTTGAACAACAAAAAAAGATGTTGATGGGTTGATGAGTAAGAACATTTGGTTAATGCTTTTTAGCATCTTATACTTTTGTTAGTATAGGCCTCTTCTGCAGGACTAATATTGTAGTGGCATATTTGTTTATCTGCTGGTTTATAAATGGCAGCTCAGAACAATGGCTTCTCCTTAATGCAAGCCATAAAATACACCCTATCTATAAGTCAAGGCACAATGCTGCTCAGATAACTCTTAGGTTAAAGGACAGCTTGTCATAGCAGGTCAGTTTTGCCTGAATCACACTGTATCAGGGGAAGGTAGAAGTTACTAAAACTTGGATCATCTGAAGCGGTAAGTCACCATGAAGAAAGGAAATACTTTTCCACCTTCTCATCCTAGCTTTCCCAGGTAACTCCCAGCAAGACATATAATGGCATTGCCACATGTATGATCCAGAATGGACTTGCTTACTTTGAGTATGCACAATGTCTGTTGTGATCTGTCAGGTGTCTAGAGATGAACTGATGACACTGGGTGCAAGAGTCGCTTCAAACTGTGTGGTATCTTTGAGTCTCTTATTGCTCAATGGCTGATCTCAGTCCCTGTGGCTTCATACCCCCCTTCCTTTCCATACCCTCGAATCAGACCAGTTTGTGTTTCTGCTGAGACTGTCCGTTGTCCCTACAATTAATGGGAATATCTTGATGGAAGTGGCCAGCATGAAATAGATTCATTTGGCATGAAAAATTATTTCCAATATTTAAAATTACTATATAGACCTTGGAGATGTTATCTTTGAAATTAGCTTTCTCTATCTCTCTGCTTTGCCAGTCGAAGCCATCAAGCTGAAAGGCAGGCACTGGCACAGTACATTTTCTGTCTCATTTCTTCTTCTCTATTCATCTCAGGGGGAGAGGAAAGACTTGGCATTCATGATGCTCCCTTAATTGACTCTCTCTCCATGTGGAGATAGGCAGTCGCCCCCTGGACACTTTGATTGATTGGATGAGGCTATTATGTGATATGGAAAGGATATGCAAAAGCACAAAAAAAAAGGATATGCAAAAGCACAGTCATCACCACAAGCACGGAAAGGTCCTACTTGCTGGTGTATATTGGCTCACCCAGATCTGCCTGGTTTGTCTGCCTTCCCTCATGTGCAGTTAATCCACAGAATAGCTCACAGGGTGGTCCTGGTGAATCTGCCACCACTAAATACCAGACTCCAAGGTATGGCTCTCCAGAGGGAAACCGTTCTCACTCACTCTGCTAAAGGGTCTGAGAAGYGTAAAGGAAAGATAATTTTCATCATCTTTATTTGCTTCCTTACCAACATCTTCATTTTTTTCTGGGTAATCAAGAACAAGGAGGTTAAAATTGGGAGATAAGGTGCAGAAAAGGGAAACTGTATCCTGATAAATCAAACCTTAATAAGAGTTTCAGAGTGACTTCCTGCTTTGTGATGATTGTAGGTGGTGAGTAGGTGGATAGGTAAAATGTAAAACTCAGGAGATATCCATCACATTAATGCAAAAGTCATCCCGCTGAAGAGACACAGCAGCAGGGAGGATGTACAAGRAAAGCAGCCTCATAATAAGTGCTGTTGGTCTCATTTTTTATGGCCTGCAGCTGTTGACTTCTGAAGTTCTGCCTGTTAAGGCAAGGTCCTCTTGTGGTCAGCCTGGGCCCTTTGGGTAGGGGTTTCCTACCATCCTAATCTTGTGTTCTTGTGAGCAACTTAGCATTTTTCCACTTCCGAACAAGGAAGAATTGTAATCCTTCATGTTGCGATACTGCTGAAGGGAGCAGAAGGACAGGGCAGGTTGGAGGGGRTTACTGTTGGAAGTTGTATCAAAGCACCAGAGTTTAGGATTCAAATGGAGTCATGTGGAATCAGACTTTTAAGTCTGACTACCCCAATACCCACAGGCCCCATTTCAAACTGCTGAGAAAAGAAAAATATGGTATTTTAAATAGTGAATTTTTATCCACTACCTTTCATTAAATGAGTAAAAATGTAAAATGACAATTCAGCCCTCAGCTGAAAAGCATGTTAGATTGACAGCTTTGGGAGTCCTAGGCTTGTACTCAGAATGAGAAATATATACAGAGTAGCTATCCTTTATATACCTTATTCGTCTCCTGGAGGAGTATTTGCATTAGAGATTAGAAGGTAGGTCAGTCTTCCTGACCTGCCTGGTCTTTGGTAGAGCTGCAGAGTAGAGTGGTGAAAGGAGGAACTCTTCTTCTATAGCTCTGATTTCCTCTCCGTTGCTTGTGTGACTGCTGAAGAGAGAAAGAGCCATGAGGCAGCTTAGTGCGCCCAGCCCAGGGAACACAGCAAGGGGTTTTGAGCTGAGCAGAACGAAATTGAGTTTGTGCTGCATGTATCATCTGCCACATTAGGACAAGATTTCCCCCTGAACAAGTGATTGGCAAAAGGCGTGTGCTTGCTAAATAGGGAGAAGGAAGCAAGAATACAGAAACCGTCTCAAATATTTTATAGTTTTGTTATTGTTTGGTTTTTTTGGTTTTGTTTGGCTTTTTGTGTGGTTTTTTTTTTTTTAAATCTCTCTGTCATGAATGTTTGTGACTGAAGAGAAAAATAAGGTCAAAGGAAAGACTCTTGACATATTAAGAAATTTCAAAAGATCTAGAGTCCTTACATTAATCTCAGTGTACAGGATCTGGTTCCTAGACATGGAAGCCTAACAATTCAGTGCCTAGTCATGGAAACATCCAGGTTTTCACCATTTTGTTACCACATCCCCAATGAAGTTCTCTCCTGTGGCAGTCTGGCTTTTTAATGTAAACCCCAAAAGTCACTGCTACTCCATTTCCGCTGGTCAGCTCTCATGTCCAATTTGTGCAAATCTCCTTTATTCTGCATTTGCATTTGATTGTTCTGTCCTCTTGGAGGACTGACCAGCGCTGAATTTTAGCCTTTTCCTCCCTATCAAGTGTTACTGGAGGATGATTTAGAACTGCAGCCAAGGTGCTTGCCTCAAAGCTGTGTTTTTAATAATGCCAGCTTTTCTTCTTGTTGAACACAGGGTTGGTCAGCTGAGGATGTGGATAAAGTAAGGCACAGGTAATAGGTGGCAGTTCACTTTTCACTAGGCCCAGTCTGATGCTGGGAGCACCGCTGTGGTGTGAAGGAGCTGCCATTAGCCACGTTGGTGAAGGGGGTGGAGATTGTCCAGAGTTCAGCGGGATGGAGATTTGTTCCTGTCCCAGTCTGTCACTCTCCTTTTTACTGAGGCAACATCACAGTTCTGTATCTTGTTCAAATGCTTGTATGCCATTCCCCTAAGCCTGCCGGGTTCCCTCTGCCACCTCACCTTCCAGTCTGATCAAATTTTACTTTCTTGTCTGGTGCAGAAGAGCAAGGAATGTCCTGGAAGATTTCTTGGGATGTGGGAAAAGGGGACAAGGGAAGGAATGAATACAGCTTTGTCAAACAAAAGGCTGATCTTTTTCTTGTGTCATTTTATAGCCTGTAACCTTTTCGGGTAAAGCAATTAGACAAAACAAAAAGGATTAGAGTAAAGAGAAACAGAAATGATTTATCATGCTATTTTTTAAATGGCTCACTTTGTTTTTGCTTTATCTTTTAATTTTTTATTTAAAGACAAAGGCACTTGGGCTGCTTTAAAAAAAATCAAAACATAAAGGAACACCACAAATAGCCATGTTGAAGAGTAATGAATCCAGCAGACAGAAGGACTTGTGTCCAAATAAAAAAGGCAGAAAAGTGTAGGCTGGAATTGGTATTGACTGTGCAACATGCACAGTGCTAATGGACCTGCAGAAGAAACAAGAACACTGCAGCCATAAAGTGAAAGCCTGGTCCGCTGTGAATACAGATGAGAGTGGGAAAGACAGTGCTTTTATGGGGCTGCTTTTGCACAAGTGGCCTCTTGAGCTAACCTACTTATAAAGTCAGAGTGGCAGGATGTAGATTAGCAATCAGCATCCTCATTTAGCCATTTCTCCCCAGGTTGATTTACACTGCTGTGATTTCTCTTTTCTTTTGTCTTTTCTTGCTGGCTGGTGACTATTTGCTGAGCCCATCTATTCTCTTTTACACTGKTTTTTTTCTGAGAGAAGCCATAAAAGTTAAAATGCTGGTCATTTACCCTTCTTTGTGTGTGTATGTGTGTGTTGCCTACAGTTCATACTCTAGTCTGTGCCACCAGCAAAGCCTCAGTCAGTAAGTCTTCCAGGAGAAGCAGCTTTGAAACAGCTGCTGTGTCCCTTCTGCTGAGAGTTTTTTTTTCCCAGACATGCTATCGCTCAGATTAGGGAGGGATACTGGCCTGTATCCACTGGATCAATGTGCTCTATCAAAGCGTTGATCAACAAAATCCTATTAAAACAGTGTGGCACCCATAGCTTTCCTCTCCCATGTGGATCCCTTGAAAGGGAGTATCCTGTTAGGCACAGAAGAGATTGTGCATGCCAAGAGCTCTAATTCAGCCTCTGTTTGGGTGCCTGCAGATGTCTGTGTATTATGTTTTTTCCTGCTTCAGCATTGCTCCTGGGTTACACGCTTCAGCAGCTCCTTGGTGAAGGCTACCTAGGAGGGCTTCAGGGCAGGAAGGAGGACGACCCAGATATAACTGGGAGGGGAGATATGGGGGTCCTGGTGTTAGACTTGTTTGTGTTTGGGACTGAGATGTGTTCAGTACTGAGGTGAGACAGAAGTGTTCAGGCAATGAATTGTAACCCATCTGACACTGTTGATCATAGAATAGTTTGGATTGGAAGGAACCTTGAATGTTTCCAGGGATGGGGCATCTACCACCCCTCTGGGCAACCTGTTCCAGTGTTTCACCACCCTCATCGCAAAAAATTTCTTCCTTATATCTGGTCTAAATCCACCCTCTTTTAGTTTAAAACCATTCCCCCTTGTCCTGTCGCAACAGGCCCTGCTAAAAAGTCTGTCCCCTTCTTTCTTATAAGCCCCCTTTAAGTACTGATAGGCTGCAATAAGGTCTCCCCGAAGCCTTCTCTCCTCCAGGCTGAACAACCCCAACTCTCTCAGCCTGTCTTCATAGGAGMGSTGTTCYATCCCCCTGATCATTTTCGTGGCCCTCCTCTGGACCCACTCCAACAGGTCCATGTCTKTCYTGTGCTGAGGGCTCCAGAGCTGGAGGCAGTACTCCAGGTGGGGTCTCAGCAGAGCGGAGTAGAGGGGCARAATCACCTCCCTCGACCTGCTGGCCACGCTTCTTTTGATGCAGCCCAGGATACAGTTGGCCTTCTGGGCTGCGAGCGCACATTGCCGGCTTGTGTCCAGCTTTTCATCCACCAGTACCCCCAAGTCCTTCTCGGCAGGGCTGCTCTCAATCTCTTCATCCCCCAGCCTGTATTGATACTGGGGGTTGCCCCGACCCAGGTGGAGGACCTTGCACTTGGCCTTGTTGAACCTCATGAGGTTCACACGGGCCCACTTCTYSAGCTTGTCCAGGTCCCTCTGGATGGCATCCCRTCCCTCAGGCATGTCRAYYGCACCACTCAGCTTGGTGTTGTCTGCAAACTTGCTGAGGGTGCACTCGATGCCACTGTCTATGGCATTGATGAAGATATTAAACAGTACCAGTCCCAATACGGACCCCTTGTTGAGATCATCTTTGCACATTGGCAATGGATTTTAGGCTATTCTCTGCCATAGTGATGTGGGGCCTGCTAAATCTCACAGTATTACCCCTCTCTCTGTAGAAGCCAGAGATGGGGGCTTGGGTGAGTTTTTGTAGCCTTGCATACAGATAACACAAGGGGGAGCTTTCAAACTTAGAAGGAACAGGCAAGGTCATAGCTGGGAGAAAGCCAATAAGTTGCTTACCTCTCTACCTGTCTTTGGGCTATCAGAATAAGCTAAATAAATCCACATTAAACTGTTTATAAGGGTGCAAAATGATAATCCTATGGAAACAAGTGCCATTTTTGCATATATGCATAGTATTTTCAAGAAGAGATAGATATTCTTATCATTTTACGTTTTGGGAAACTGTGATACAGAGCAATTAAGGTACCTACAGTGAGATTCAAGATTACAAATGTAATTAGCCACAGACCTGGGCTGAGGGGGTTGCATTTACTTTACTGGGATTTAAATGTCTGAATCTAAGATACCAGATAATTTAGTCATTAGACTCTTAGGTCACTAAGCTACTTTTTCCACCTTGAAAAAGCTATCTGATGTCTCTAAAATAATACTTGCAGATCTCTACAGACATGGTGATATAGTCATGGGATATTTGACTAGCAGTTCCTAGAGATAAATACTTATATACTGTGATAGGATAGAGATAATTAATATCAGAACCTGAGTTCCTACATCTTCTCCTCCTCTCCTGTTTTCCTACTCAGAAGAGCGCTGATGAATCACTTTGGCCTTTCAGCCATGCAGTAATGAAAAGCTGATTACCGTACAGCTCCCCACGGGTCAGCCTCTCTCTTATCCAGCATTGCACTCACTCAGCTATCATTCCCTGTGTGCCTGGCCAGAATCCAGGGGACTCCAACTAACTAATACATGGAGGAAGATAGTAAAGGTGTGCTTATAAGACAAAACTGAAGTTGTACAAGCCTTAACTTAAGAAACAAATGAACATTAGGGAAATGTTATCTGACAGTGAGAGTTAAAAGACACAGTGATTTCCCCTGGACTGGGGATAAAAGCACAACGAATGCTATTACTTGGAAATCTTTGCAAAGCTGCCTCACAGGTGCTATTCAGAAAGTGTGTTGCAGTATATTGGGCACAGAGCACCTCGTGCTACAGTGTGTGCAGTCCTGTTTGCTCTGCAAGACTATCCACTGACTGGTCCAGTGGCAGTACCTGCAGGTGAACTGTGTGAGCACGGGCAGTTGTGTCATGTAAATTCAGCATCACTGCTGGGCTAATGAGTAAAGTTGATTGGGGCTTCTCACAAAACAAGCCTTGATTTATATATGGGACATCACTAATTCAGTGCTTCACAAAAGTATACAATATAGACATGCCTTGGGATTCTCTTTCTGGCTTATATCATTACAGACAACTTCATTTTTCTGTGCCTTATTTTCCCCAGCTGCAAAAAAACCCAGATACTTGAGACTTTCCTAAGTCATAGAAGGTTTGCAAGGTGAAAAATTCATGAATCGTTAAGAGCTTCAGATTCTAGGATGAGAAAAGTTGAAGACCAGCAAAATGTTAGTTTTTGTTAATCTTTGACCTTCCGTTTCATAGTTTTTCTTGAGCTTAATGAACGTCCTGCCCTGAGAACAGGTAGAAAACCTGACCTAGTGATTGATGTTTATTTTTGTGTTATCTAACTCATTTTCCTATTATTGCTAGTTGACACGTAGCATTTTATTTTTCATCAGTACAGAAATGTGGGCAGCTTTTGGTTTTGTGTATTAATAATTTGAGTTTATATCCCCAAAAGAACAACATTGCCCAGACCCACAATGTTTATTAAAAATCCTTAAAGGTCAGAGATTTTCTTTTAAAATAGCAGTGACTTTCTGGCTTGTGCTACTTTTCTATACCTGCAATGCTAATGCGATCCTTGTGTGGCTGTTGAGACACAGTGCTGGATTTTTTTGAGGTATACAAGCAACCTTTTTTAGATCAAATRCCGTAGTACTTGAGCCACTCAAGGGGAAAAAACTTTCTAGTTTCTTTGGCATTGAAAAGGTAAAATTATTCATTGCCCTTTATGAAGCACTAAACAAATGATGAGATTTTGTATGGTGTGTCAGTGACTGGCTGAATGTATTTAACTTGATAGTGATATGAGATTTACAGAGCACACAAGAAGGGAGCCTTAAATAGTTTTACCCATTGACCTTTGCCAAGGTAATAAGCCTGAATATCAACTCCTCACCAGTTAAATTGTTTACTAATGAAGTGACATTGGATATTCAGCTACAGGCACGCTAGTGAGAAGTATTCCTAGTCACATGAGTAGAAATGTGTATTCAAGAAATGTGAGTATAAAAAGTGTATTCCCTTAACAAGCTTCCATGGCTATTTCTTATTAAAAAAAAAAAAAGTGTAAATAGAGTGCTGTTGAGCAGCTTAGACTGAAATCCAACAATATGAAGGAAATTGGCAAAAAAGTTGAAGTATAATCAGGAGGCTGAAGGGAGGAATTATGGAGAAAGATTAGAAGAGTTCAGTACGTATTGCTTGGTAAAATGATAACCTGAGGGGAGGATGATGAATCAGCTCTGATGGGAGGATTGCCTTCCCAAGGAAGGGGAATTGTTTAAGGATTCACAGGACACTAACTGTGGAATATTAGGTTAAATTAAGAAAGGAAAATGGTGAGTGTCATAGCATCCTGATAATGAGCTGTATTTCTTTTTGCTTTGTTTTGCTATAGCAGGAACCCTAGAGAAGGGATGGAAATCCCATCAGTTAGGCACTGGAAATTAGGATGGCTAAAACAGCAGAGTATGGCCAGGCTGCTATMTGCTTTAATGAAATGTGCTTTGTAAGAGGGAAGGAAGGGAAGGGAGCTGCATGATCTAGCCAGCTTTTCTGTTTCTAGCTTATATGGATCTGTGAAATGTTTGCCTCAGAATAATGAAAACCTGCAAATGTCTTCCAACTTCAAAAGACCTATTTTTCTTTCTAAATCCTGCTAATGACTGGATATGTTTTCCCAGTTAGTGAGAACATGAATAAATTTATAAGATATGCAAGACACTGATTCCCAAAGTATATTTTGTTTGATTCTTAATGTAATTACTTCTTATAATAACTCATACTGAATTAGGAACAGTAGAATAGTTTATTGTGTAAAAATAACAATGTTTTGATACCTCAGCTTCTTTGCTATATCTTAAAGAATTGTGGAACAAACTCCATGTTTAGGCAAATTAGAAACAATATTATGTAGCATATGTTATAGTATCAGATGAGAAAAGAATGTCATTAAGGAAGGTATTGTCAAATACACTGTAGGAAAAAGCTGTTGCCAGAAAACTTCAAATCCCAAACTCAAATCTCAATTAGAGGAGGTATTCACAGACTCATATGAGAAAGAGAAGCATGGGGAAGAGTAGCATGTGTCCAAGATCTTTCCAGGTTGCTGGTAAAGGAGAGCCCAGTGTAAGGCTCATCCTCTCTAGCCAGTGTATGAGCAGAAGCAAGTGAGTGTAGTGCTAACTGTTCACCTTTGTGGGCTAACTGTTCACCTTTGTGGCAGTGGAGGACAGAGGCTTTTCTGACTGCCAAGCTGTCATCCCAAATATTGCTCATCAGCATAAAAACCAAAAACAACAACAAAAGCATAGTCTGCCATTTAGTTCACTTGCATTTAGTCCTGCTCTGTCATGGACTTTGCTTGATCTTTGGCAAATCAATCAGGTTCTGATGCATAAAAGCAGTAAATCCTGACAAACCTCAGGGTTGCCCTGCGTCATGCTTAGGGGCCCATCAGCTCTTAAAGAAAAGTCCCAAAATGTAAGTTATGTGCCTATGGTGTGAAGAGGCCATTAAGTAAGGACGGTGTTCAGGACAGCCAGCACACTGCCAGTGACTGGGGGATAGCAGGGACAGGGTTCAGGTAGCCAGTAATGCATGCCAGGTAGAGGATGTGACAGTCCCCTTTCCTAGGTGCAGCCTTGATCTGGCTGCAACCTTGAGCTCGATGCCCACATGAATATGAAACTCACATTCTAAAACCCACTTCAAGATTTAGATGCCAAATAGCATAGTATGTGGTTATACAGCTGCAGTGTGTTGATGAGGCACTTCGGTGCTCTGCCTAGTTGCTCTGCTTTTACATTCCCTTCTTTCCATTAAACAGAAACTCCTTTGTTGCCAGACTCTAAATTACTTGCAGTTCTGTGCCTTGATCTCTCCACATGTCTAATTGCTCACAGGATGTCCTCTGCTCTGTCCAAGAGTTTTGCAAGTGACTGTGCACCTAGATTCCTGTATTCTTTGTGTTGGCAACCTTGTACCTTGTGGAGGAAATGCTAGTGCCATGTTTAAAAGCTGTGGAAGCTTGGGAGCTTTTCAGGCTGGCCATCTATTACTGGGGTTTTTTAAATTAGATTAGTGTTGTTCTGTTGAGCTGTGTCAGGAGTGAGTGAGAAAAGCACTGTGATTTCCTCTTCCAGATGCAGATGAAATTAGGGAAGTATGACAGTACCGCAGCAATCCTGCTGGTTTTGGTGCCTTTGTTGGAGCACAGCTGTGCCCAGCAGCTGGTCTGGAATCAGGGAACCAGGAAATTTGCACAGTTAGCAGATATAAATAGAGAATCTGTAACTATGAGAGATGCTTAACTCTGCAGTAAATAAATCCTAGTCCAAATAAAAGGCTAACTGAAATCTTAAAAAACTGTCTTGTGCCTCAATTCTTCCCCTTTTGAGTCTCTCTATCTGCAGAATTTGAAAGAGAAACAGGTGTTATATCTATAGAGTCTTACCATCTATGTTTCAAGTGATGTCAAGAACTGTCCCCTTTCCCTTACAGATCTAGGTTATTTTTAGGCTTGTGGATTATTTTCCAGTTTCCAAAGGAATTATTGGCCTCTTCATTATTTTGATTTGTTTGATATTCTGAGAATTTTTCAGGGCCTGTCTGATGAAGAGTACAATGAGGAGTGGCAGGTAGCTCTTGGTTCATCCAAAAAGGGGGGAACAGCAGCCCAGTGGTGGTGGACCAGTAGGTCAGGGCATTGGGTTGTGTCCCTGCACTGCCCTGGCTTTGCAGTGTGACACTGGATGAACTGGCTCCTATTTCTGTCTCAGTTTCTGCTGCAAAAGTAGGCTAATTCAAAAGGCATTCCTGAGGGCATCTTAATGCTTTAAAATTGTGCTGAGGACTTCAAATAAYGGGAATCGAGGACGGGAAAGCCATCCCATTAGGAGACCTACCCTTTCCCCTGTTTGGTGAGAGTATGTCAGCTGCTTATTTTAGAAAACAGGATGTTCTTTGTGGTGTGGTGTAGAGCTTGTGTTTAATCCTTTCCAGGTGTAAATTAGGAAAAGTTTCTTCTGAAACAGCACTYGCTCATCCAGAACTCATGCAGACATGAATGGAAACTTGGGACCTTGCCCAGCGAGTGGCGGTGAGAGCTGGTGGCAGTGACACTGTACAGAAAAACGACTGGGATTTGCTGTGTGTCCTTGCTTTCTCTTCCACCCCAGGAGGAGCCACACTGCTGTCCCTTGAAAAAACACGTAACAAGTACTTCTCAGCACTAGTGGCATAAGTGAGGAGTCAATTACAGCCTCCTCTGCCATCTGATGGCCTCAGGCAGCACTGCCACCTGCCCCTCACTGTGCCCCCAAAGTGTCTGAGCAGGTGCACCAGTCCCTGGGGCCCACGGCCTCTGCATCCCCATCGCCTGCTCTGCTCACCAAGCAGCTGCTGGCTTGCTTGACTTGCTAAATTCCTACAGGCACCCCCATTGGGAAAGAGCTTTACACTCTTTTTATCTTCAAATAGACTTGAAATATATACTGAAATGTATTGTTTCCTTAATATACCTGAATACACACAGCTTTTCCACCCCCCGGGCTCCCCCTGTACCCTTGCAGCCCCTCCAGGAACCATTAGGAGAAAGCAGAGCACGCTGTACCATACAGATGTTATACCGCAAYTCTCAGGAACATGACTGAGCCCAGTGTAAGAGCCTATGAATCACTTTATATTGAAAACAGAGTGAAGTGGCTCGCTCTTCGTGCAAGAGAGGCTGCATGTCTGCTTCTGCGGGTGAAGAGCTTAACATCCCTTTTCTCCAGAGGTATGGGGATTGATGTCTCATGTATTAAGCTATCAGTTTTTAAACTCTTGAATGACTCTGTTTAAGATAATAACAAGTTGGAGAGAGTTATATGAAGGAAGCATTCTTTCTATATGTATCCTAGGTATTCGTCTTCCATCACATCAGTCTGACAGCTTTCACTGGCCCTCGCTTTCACATTAAAAAGAGGAGTAAATTGAGCTGTCTTTGGTGATAGTGTAGAGTTAGACTCCGATGACCTGCCAGAAGTGGATTCCAAATGTGTCTATGCCTGATGCATAATATCCTCAATACAGAGTTGATTATGTTTTATTTTTCTGTTTGCAACCTCCTTTTAATATATTGGGTTTAGTTTTGTGATGACTTCTTAAGCGAGAATCTAAAAAGATGTTGTTGAAGAGAGGTAAATGACACTCTTTCCTACTTTCAGATCAAATAAAGGAAAATCACAAAGAAGTGACTTGTTGAATAGATCTCAAGAGTCCTAATTTGTGTCCTTCTGCTTTAGATAATAGGCCAACATTATTAGAGGCTCAGTGGAAACTTAATAAAGAGGTCCTATTAAATATTGTTTTAGCAAAGTGGAGATGGAAATACTGACCCATTTGGACTAGATTCCTCTCGCTTTGGTGCATAGCAAGGCCACAAATTCTGCCCATACTTGAGTCACTAAGGAAAGTGATTTGGGAGCTTTACCACCAGATCATGAGGCAAGTGATAGGTCACTGAAAGGAAAGCGCTTTGGTTCTGGAATGGATGAAATGTCCAGTAAATCAGTATCAGTGGAGTAATTTAGCTGGTTTAGCTCGGTAGCATTTCTACACTCCTCTAATGCTGGTAGTTTGCATCAGAAGTTAAGATGATGATATCAGTCCTCAGAAAATACAAGACTGAACTTTGGCTTTATTATATTCTTTGTTGTGCAGTCTCTTATCTGTGGCATAAAACTGGGAATCAAATCTGGCAGTTTGAGAAAGTAATCACATCCCTGATGAAGATACATTTTGTCACTTAAAACATACACTTTTGCTTCACCAGCAGCCAGTTCTGTAGGAAGCAGCATATAATTAAATGTTGCTGAAGAAGGTGATTGTCAGTCAATCTGAATTCAAGACATGCAGGTCAAAGCAGCATTTGTGTCCTTGTGTGCTGGCTGCTAAGCCTGCTTCAGAGTTACAGGTTCACCATTAGGTGGCAGTTTCACTTACTCTTGTATTTTCTCAATGTATGTTTTAAGTCTGAGAAGTTGCCTCTTCTCCTTCCAAACTGAGGAAATCTTAACTCTGCTTTGCACACCATAGGCACCTCTGTGAAATTCAGTATCACAGCAGATTTATACTGTATAGGTAAGATCAAGCTTTTTGCTTTTTCAGGACCCAAGAAACAGAGAAATCAATATTTCTTCTTAAATAAATAATGTAATCTAGTAATTAAAGAAATGAACTGTGATGCTGTGGAAAGTTAGAACTGTGTGAATCCATCAGTTTCATCATTTACTGAGAACTGTCTTCAATATTTGAATACTAACCTTTGCCCTTTTATAACTTTCTATTTTTTTCAGAGAAAATGTGCACACTCCCAGGTTCCAGACTGAGGGAAATCAGTTAGTAGTTCTCCTTTCTTGGTTTAAGTATGTTCTCCAGCCACAAAGTCCATGTTCTTATTGCAATCTTGTTAAACGACTAAATTTCCTGAAGAGCTGGGACTAGAATCTGTAAACAAATTGTTGTGGTTTAACCCCAGCCAGCAACTAAGCACCACAAAGCCGCTCGCTCACTCCCCCACAGTGGGATGGGTGAGAATCGGAAGGGTAAAAGTGAGAAAACTCATGGCTTGAGATAAAGACAGTTTAATAGGTAAAGCAAAAGCCGCGCACGCAAGCAAAGCAAAGCAAGGAATTCATTCCCTACTTCCCATCGGCAGGCAGGTGTTCAGCCATCTCCAGGAGAGCAGGGCTCCATCACGCGTAAYGGTTACTTGGGAAGACAAACGCCATCACTCTGAACGTCCCCCCTTCCTTCTTCTTCCCCCAGCTTTATATACTGAGCATGACGTTACATGGTATGGAATACCCCATTGGCCAGTTGGGTCAGCTGTCCTGACTATGCTCCCTCACAGCTTCTTGTGCACYTGGCAGAGCATGGGAAGCTGAAAAGTCCTTGACTACAGACAACTTAACACACTGATGTTTTTAGTTGTTGCTATCAACATTCTTCTCTTACTAAATCCAAAACATAGCACTATACCAACTACTAGGAAAAAAATTAACTCTATCCCAGCTGAAACCAGGACACAAATTTAATTCTGAAGTGTTCTGCTAACACTGAGGGAAGTTAGACTTTAAAAAAAAACCAACCCTGAGGTGCTATTTCAAAGATCACATCATAAAGACCTTGTTTTAAAAAAAAGGCAAAGAGAGGCTAAAAGCAATGGCTGCAATCCCAGGCTTCAAAATGTAAAATGTAACTACATCCTGGGAATGTTTAGATTGATCCTTTAAACTTTATCTCATGAAACTCTTAATGAACATTATATGCAGATATTTTTGTGAATTCAGGGTTTAGAAGCGAGAGACTGGCTTTTGCTCAGCATCAGTTTAAAATTGCATCTGAGAAGCTAAGGACTGAACAAGCTTCAAAGCCTGTTCTTCCTCTCAAAGTACAGTACCTCTAAGCCAAATCTGAGCCAATGACTGAGATATTATGGAAAAGGTTTGCATTTTGTAGGATTTTTATAGTAAAATGGCACCTGCCTGGTGCATAGCACACAGATTTCACTTCGTCTGGTTAATGGTACTGTTGATCAAACCCCATAGCTGTCATATTTTTAGTTGCTCAGAGCTTGGCTTCTGTTTAGGAAAGTGAGAGCTTTGCCTGTCTTCCTTTGGTTATGTTTTTCTGTTGTGTTCCTCCCTTTGTGGAGGTGGTATTCAGTCTAGCTGACACAGGAGGAGTGTTTATGCAGTGTAAAGAAGCAGCTATATGCTCTGGAAGACCAAGTGGCTGCAGGTGTAACCACGTGTTTCCCAAGAGAAAGGGTACGATGTGACTAGATACAACCCTTGTTGCTTTAATAACATGCAGAATGTTGTTCCAACATGATAAAATTGCTGTTAAGGCGAAGTCAGCCCCTTAACTCCCATTGAAGATAATGATATTGTGTGTTTGGCAGCACCGTGCATATTCTGTTTTGTTGTTTTCCAAAGTTGGTTGGAAATTRGAAGGAGAACAGGTTTGAAAAATATCACGAAATTTGATTTCTGTTTTACAGGTAGGAATTATCTGATGTGCTCTGTTTATTGCCTTGTGCAGGTACCTGGGTGGTTTTCCTGTTTTTTGTATAGGCCTTTTGAACAGTAACAGGAGAAAGAAAAATATGAAAGATGGGGAAAAAAGAAATGCTGTATTATGATGCCACAAACAGTAGGAGGGGGAAATCTGACAGGTGAAGTACAGACAGCTAGCTGGTTTTAGATTATGTTTTGCAATGTACTTAATTTCAAACTGAAGGTGTCCCAATAGGCAGCTGTTACATTTAGGCTCAAACAGTTCCTGTCGTTATGAAGTAATTTTTGTCTAAATCATTTCTGAAACTGTACAGGATCCTCTAGAATGTAGAAACCTCCGGACTGTAAGTTCTTCTGCTTCCTTACATTGGCTTTGATTCAGCTTTATGTCTCTTGTGGGAAGGCTTCCAGATGGGGTTATGAATATTTTCCAAATTGGGGGCCATCTGAGGCCATCTGGGACACGAAGGCTTGATACCAGTTTCACATGCAGTTCCACTAGCATGCTTCAGCGCCAAATAACAGCTGTGGGCTTCCCCCACCACTCTGTCCTTATTGCAGAGCTTTCACTGCTTGTTATCTCCTGTGCCTGGTTGTGTGACTCCTTTGAAACGTGGGCAGATGTGAGGGGYGCATAAGTGGAGCTGCTCCTATCTGCTCCTGCTTGCCTGAGCAATACCTGAACCCTGCTCCCCGCAGCTGAAGGCTGCCTTTTCAGAGTTGCAGCCCGGCTTTCTCATCCCTTTCCTATGGGTGCAGAAACAGTAGGGGTGTAGACTGCAGAAAGCCCAAGAGAAGGGGTTAGATATCACTGGAGCAACAAGTTGTTGAAAAACT
This sequence comes from Phoebastria nigripes, assembly GCA_035582835.1. Taxonomy (NCBI): domain Eukaryota; kingdom Metazoa; phylum Chordata; class Aves; order Procellariiformes; family Diomedeidae; genus Phoebastria; species Phoebastria nigripes. Next base: position 384,837 of record JAYKAV010003039.1, on the reverse strand, counting down.
AAAAGAATGCCTTCAGATGTTGTAATTACATTTCCGCGCCCCCCCCCCCCCATTTTCACTGGTAATGATTAATGGCTTTTATCACTACAGAGAAATACCATTTGAAAGAGTAGAAAATGTCAGACTCTCTCCCCCTGCCCCTTTTTCCAGCTTGTATAATGAGGGAAGAGAAAAAATTTTATCTCTGAAGTAAACACAATTAGCTGGTAGGGCCAGTTCTAGTCAGGCTGTCTCAGAGCCTGGAAAACCTCATGATGGATTTGCCACAGCCTTTATACAAAGTTAATCTGATAGCCACGCTCCCATCTGCTTTTACCATGCTCTGTTAAATTGTGCTGGGCTCCGTTCTAATAATCTCACTTTCTCTGGTACACTTTAGAGGTTTGGCCAAGTAATACATGTGAAAGCATTCTCCAGTCCTCCAAACATACATTCTAATGTCTGGCCATCTCCCAAACTTACCTTGGCTTCCATCTTTGAATGTTCTCTTTGTTCTGATTCATTCCTTTCCTTTTGTTACAGAGTTAACTCTTACTAGGTACCTATTTCATATTCACATCAACAAGAGCTAATTGCTGTAAGAGAATTGTGCATCTAATTATCTTTATGGGTAATTTTCAGCAAATAGCTAGTGATTAACTGTCCTGACCTTACCTGTGATCCCACTCAGCTAAATGGGATGTTTTTTGCAATTTACTCTCCTAGTTCCATCTCTCCTGCACTTAAGAGCCTGGGAGACATTTTGGGTGAAAGCAAACCGTTCTTTCCACTGTACAGAGCATTAAGGCTGTGGCTGTTGACTTTTTTATTAAACACCTGAATTTTTATTAGAATTCAGAATCTATTCTTAGAAATTGAACTTCCTGTCTGCCACCCAGGTTAGCAAACATGTCATACTTGTGATAGGTAGCTTTATTCCTCCCTCTGTCCCAGACTTCCTCAGAGCACAGGCAGCCCTGGCCCTGCAGGTTATTCTAAACAGCGATTTTAGGATGTGGAAAAACCTATCTTTAGGTTGAGACTACAAAACTCCTGTTTTTCTCTGTCTAAGGTATTTCTGAACTCTGGTCTTTAGGAATGAGTGGTTGATGTTTGAATTCTTCACCCCACCTTTGGGACAGGGATATCGACTGTATCGTCCTTACTGCTGTTCTGAACAGTACGAGGGCTAACACTGATGCGGTGGGGGAACAAATTCTTCCTTGCTATTAGTCTGTGTGACTTTCAGGTTTAGCACATACAGAGGTTGTTCAGGAACCTAGAGAACCTGAGAACACCATGGTGAAATGAAGCTTTTTATTACCTGCCCACTCATTGCGAAGTTCCTTCCCAGGCAGTTAATTCTGCAGGTATGCTGTCCAGCATCGAGTGAAGAAGATGCACAGAAAGTTATGTCATGCAGGAGGTGCAGTCACTGATAAGCAGACACTGAATTTTATGTTTGAGCCAACTTACAGGTCTGAGGAAACCCTTTTCCCTGATGGGCTGCATTTAATCTGGCATAATTTGATCTAATGGATCAGAAATGTTGTAACAAAATACATCACATCTGGTTTGCTGCTAGCAATCTGGAGAGTAAATGTCCTTCTGGACTTTATTACAGTGGACAGAAGTGCTTTAGACAGGATAAATAGCAGGTTATTCACCATCAAAACTCTCTTAACTCGGCGTTTTCCATTAGGTCTAGTATAAAGAGAACAATACAAGATGTGGGTACATTCTCACATCTTATCTATAAGTGGATGCAAATGTCTTGATATGGGGTGATGATGTGACTGCTTTCCAGTTTCAGTTAGGAGCAGGAGAGATCCAAGCATTTCAGCAAAAGTCATAGATACCATAGAAGGTGATTTGAAAATCTTCTGCACAGAAACAACATTTTCAGTCTAAGATACCTGGTGATTTCAAGATTTGGTCTTGTTTTGAATCGGAATAGACTCAGGCCTCAGGAACCATCTCAGTAAGTCTACTGATAGAAGCAGCTGAAGAAGATTCAGCTTTACTTAACTGTGGCATCAGGCTGGTGCTTTTGGAGTATGACACTCTTCACTGTATTCTGACTGCTGCCCTGAACTTCAAAGTGAATAAAATAGGCAGCACAGTGGTGAATGTGAAAGTTTTAGGGTCACAGCTGTTGTCATAATTTATACATCTACAGTTCTTTTGACTGGAGGATCTCATAGAATTTGCCAACACTGACTAAACCTTCACAGCTTCCACAAGAAGTAGGATTTATTATCTTTTACAATTCCCATCAAGATAATTGGAGGCTCTTGGAGCTCAGAGAAGAAGAAAAAGATTAATGGAACTCTCTTGTCCATGAATATAAATCTTTGAGTTTTGGATGGAGGGTTTGGGCTGGCTGCTGTTGTATGTAAACCCATCCATTGAATGCTAGTCTATGCACTTAGAAGATCCTGCACCACAGCCTTTGGCATTTGAGATAGACTTGTAGGAGTTTAATAACTGTATGATTTTGCATAATTATAATCAGTGTTTTGGACTATGAATTGCTAACTCTGTCCTTATGAATTGATACTGATTTTGTAAGAGAGAAACTGCACTTAGTCATGTTTGGAGTCAGAGGGGGACAGCTCATGGACATTCCTTTAATTGTCTAAACAAGGAAATTCTGGGTAATTTGGGTCATCATTAGTACAGAAGCACCATACATGCCTATATAAATTATTTTTTTCTTCCTTTTTTATCTGAAATTCCTTTTTTTGTAAACACATTTCTTTACAGGTACCAGAGTCATACAGTGGAATGTGGTCTGCAGGACAATCATGTTTTCAAAAGGCAGTGCCTATTACTTGAAAGCAGGACTTACTTTATCTGCTAGTGAAATGTACAGGCTTGAACATGTATCTCTTGCTTCAGCCTTCATGATCTTGGCAATATCAACTGCCATCCCATGCCAACTACTAGTTTCTGCTTCTCTTTTCCTCTTTATCATGGTTACAATAATTGGACAGTGGTTGCAATTAGCTGGGTGAGCAGCCCTGGCCGTTGCATCTCTGCTGATGACTTCATTAGGGGTGGACAGAGCCTGTCGGATGCCTGGAAATCAGTGTCATGGTTTCTGCACTGTCTGTGCTGCACTGACTGAGCATTGCTCTCAGGCAGGCACCACCCTGGGATTAGTGGTTTTGCAAATGTTTTTAGGGAAAGCAGCAGCTCTGCGATAGGAGAAGAAAAGGCTCTGAAAGGACATTCCCCTGGGTCCTAGTTAGGACCTCAGCTTAGTTTATCTTATATTTTAAGTTTGGAAGTTGTAGTCTGAAACCCCAAATTACGTGTTATCCTGTATTTTGCCACAGCATGTATGCTGTTGTTACCCTCCTAATTGCTCTGTTGTATCAGGCTTCCCCCAAAGATGACCTATTTGACAGCCTTTGTGAGTGTTGTGATATTCCCGTTTCTATGAAGCTGCTTGCCTTACATTAGTTATAAATAGTTACCCAGCTCCTCTGCCTACTTATTTTCAGCATGGCAGTCTCTCACTTCTGGCACCTCCTAAATCAGAGATTTCCTGGGTTGAAGAACTGTTCAAAAACACTATGGTGTACCTGTGATTTTTGTGGACAAGTTTACCCTACAGTTTGTAGACCCATGTTTTCCCTCTGCTCCCTGTCCTATTAAAGCACCTCTTCCAGGACTTTATGAAGTTCAGGGGTTTGRGGCTGTCAGATGAGAAAAAGGAAGAAAAGGAAATTGAGGGTTGTCTGGTCCATGCTGTGAACCTTCCTTAAACCAACAGCCAGAGGCAATATGAATTACTGTTTTTCTTTCCAGTATTCAAAAAACAAAACTGAGGGGAGGTTGGTTGTGCTTTTACACAAGGTTATGAATGTAGTTCACATTACAGCCTTGCTTTTCAAAGATGGTAGGCTGGTGATAACTGCCTTTTTAGTAGCTTTCCCACATCTGTAGATTTTATAGCAGAGCCCACATCTCCTGGAAATCTGGGGAAGTAATGCAAATTTTACTGCTGAGAGCCACCCTTAGAAGCCTTTCAATTTTCACTTGAGAGTCAGCAGCCTGACTAGGAGATGTTAGCAGTGTGTGACACACCAGTCAGCAAGAGCATCCTGGCTTGTAGGAGAAAAGGACTGAAAGCACAACAGTTGGATGTGTTTAGTAATGTCATAATATGTTTGATTCCTAACTGTAATTGTTCTGAGGTGATTCAGCAGGGGTAAAGAATTTGCCCAAGGACATATGGTGCCTGTAGGAGAGCAAAGTTTTGAATCTTCTGTTTCTTCAGTCTTGAACAACATGCTGTAAGCAGCATTCCCGTTAACACGATAACTCACAAGACAAAATCTTTTCCATCTCAGATCAGTAGCAGCTTGCAGGTGTTAAGATGATGTCTGTGAAATGGTGCAATATCCAGTGAAATCGGTGCATTCTGGCACTTGTCGTAGAATAATCATGGTTGAAAGGGATCTCTGGAAGTCTCAGTCCCAACCGCCTGCTCCAAGTGGAGCCAACTTTTCAAGAGCAGAATTGGTTGTTAAAGGCATTATCCAGTTGAGTTTTGAAAATTTCCAGGGGTGGAGTTTCTACAGCCTTTCTGTTGCGGTGTGTGGCTACCCTCATTGTGTAATTTTTTCCTTATAATTTTCTGGAATTTCCCTTGCTGCAAATTGTGTTTGCTGCCTCTTTTTTTCACTGTACACCTCTGAGATGAGCCAAACTCCATCTTTGGTGTAATCCACCTTTCTTAGTGAACACTACTGAGAAGACAGTGATCAGATGCTTCATGCAGCTTGACCATGCCATGAAGAGGACTCAGAGATGTTCAAACTAAACAGAAGTCACATCACTTTCTAAACTGTATCACCCATGTAATGCAAACTCTGAGACTATCATTTTAGTAGTAGATTTCCCCATGCCTTCCCCATTACACTCCTTGGCTTTGAGGAACAATTCTTCTTCTAACCTTAGCCTTCTTGCCAGAGATTTCTTCCCAAATAGTTGTACAGAGCTCTGTAAATGTTAGAGTGACATTTGGAGTAAGTTTGAAGAGCCCATGTGCTCCTTCTTGGTTCCCCTGCGTCTCTGCCAAGCTTCAGTATGACAATATAGCCTCGCTCATCACCTCCCAGGGCTAGCAATAACATTTACAAGCTACAGTTTCCTCTGCAAATATTTCCACTGTGCTACTCAGTGCTCTTACAGTTCCTCCCTAGCCCAGTTCTTTATGATTACAGCCTGAAGAAGGGAGATGCAAAGTTTATTAGGTAACATTTACCTTTCATTGTGGATTAAAAGCTTTTTTTTTTTTTTTTTTTTGTAACTCCCCACCTGACAACACCCCTTAATTAACTTATCCTCTTTTGTGTGTTGTGACAACAGGAGGAGAGGAAGCACATACCAAGCCTGATGCTGATAGAAACTTGCTGATAGAAACTGGTACATACTTATTTGTAGGGTAGCCACAGGTTAGCCTCAGGAGCTGGAGAGTTGGTTCATTACAGAAGTTAAACAAAACTAGAATCCAGAGTGCAAAGGCTTGTGAAGTTTGTTAATGGAGGGAGATTTGGGATCCTGGATCCTAGTATGCCTTCTCTAGGTCAGTTTAAAATTTAGAAGGTCTCCATTGAAGCTTTTGTTGTAGACAGTCAAAAATCTGGTGCGATTTTCCCTTACAATGGTGGAAGCTTCACAGTTTTAACTAGTTCTTTGAGATTTCGCCCACTTTGAGCTGAAAATTCTCAGGACTGGTTTACAGGATTTTGGTATTATATAACCTCCTTATAATATTGAACTAGAAAAGCAAGGTGTTAATTCTGGATTCAGAAAAAAAAAATTGTGTAGTTCTGAAAAAAATTCAGAATTGCATCCATTCATAACCAAAGTCATTTCAATGTCTAAACTTTATTAATCAAGCTAATTTTTTTTTTTTTTTTGTCTGAGAAAGGACATTATAGTACTTGCACTGAACCCTGCACTTTCATACAGATGTGTTGCTTGGGGCTCTTAGTTTGCCTTCTTTGCCTAGATTTTTGTATGTCTTCCATTTTGTGGATACTTAGGCAATAATTTTTTCTGCAGTAATTTGATGTTTGTGCTTGTGCTTGGAAAAACCACGAAGGAAAGGGATAGGAAATATGTAAGATAGTGGAACAGGGAGGAGACAGTGGTATGGAAAGGGAAATGGTGAATAGGGTATTTATTCTGTTCTGACTTTCTAGATAAATAAATAGGTGTGGTTTGCACTTCAGGTGTTCTTCAGGAATTTCTTATTTTATATGAACCAACCYGCACTTTGGGGCTATTTTCAGACTTAAATGTGTGTTAAAAGTAATGAAATGTTTTAAATAATGTTATGAAATAAATTTTGCAAGGTTTTGAAAAAATGTGTTTGATGAAAAATATTCATCTGGATGTCATCTGGCCTATGTAAACATCTGCTAGCAATTTTTGTCTACAGCAGCGGCCTTATAAGTGACAATTATTATTACTGCTCCACCAGTATTCTTGCATCCCTGAAAATGTGATGAATGCCTTGAAGCTAGCTCTATTATCTCGCTTGTTTGCTGCTCATTTGGAAATATTTTGTACACATTGTACTGATAAGGGTGTCTTATGTAATTATTCTACTTTTAGTGTCCGTTTGGTCTTAACTGACGTACGCTATTCAAATTGGAGCATTTGCATTTAAGAAAGTAGTGTACAAATCAGAGAGAAGCCAGAGGTGAGAAGCAGAAGAGGTAAGTTTTAGAAAATAAAAGCTAGAAGTTGAACAAAAGGGGTTTACCTCATCTAGAACAGAGTGAGGGAGCTGGGGTAATGGTATGCTGAGCTTCAGGTCCTTTTGTAAAGCAGCTGTCTACCCACTGGGAGTAGCGAAGGAAGGCGTCATCTTAATTTGAAGCAAAGAAAAATTGGGATTGATGTTGCAAAAATACTTTGGTCTGTGAGGGAGATTAAGCACTGGCAAAACCAGTCCAGGTTCTTTACATTTCTGTAGTTGTATGTGTCCAAGATTTTACATGTTTTATCTTCATGAGTTTCCAGTGCATATTGACATCTATTGCTATGATGGTAATGCTATTGACATCTYGTCAGGCTGAAATCTTTAAAGCAGAATAGCTTTGTTCTTACTAGCACAATAAACCTATCAGCAGCTGATTAGTGATATTATTTGCAGGGTATTTTGCTAAACTAATAAAACCCATTCTTATTGCTAATGTAGTGATTCTCTTTAGGTGGGTATTTAAAGATGGTTTTGTGTTCTTTGTTGTTGCCCTCTCAGTGCTAGTGAATTACATTTACATCCCTTCAGATTGCTCTTTCCTATTTGGCAGGCTAAGTAAGGTGAGGTCCAGTGGCACCTACATGGGAGACATCCAGAGAAAATCCAATTTGCTGCAAAAGCTGTCATAGTGCATTTAGTAAACTTTTGTTCTGGGTCAGCGAGGAGCAGTGCCAGAGCATGGTACCGCCAGCTCCACACTGCCTGGGCCCTTAAGGCACCGACAGACCCTGCCCGGCCCCCAGGGCTCCCCCACCCTCCCCACGGCCCATGACCTTATGTCAGTCCCCGGGGGCTCCCTCACCCTCCCCACGGCCCAGGACCCCATGTCAGCCCCCCAGCCTGCCCATGGCCCAGGACCCYATGTCAGCCCCCTGGGGCCATCAGCCCCTGCCCCAGTGATGCTGCAGCAGGGCTGGTCTCCAGCTCCCCACAGCCCTGCCTGTCCATGGGCCCTGCCGAGCCAGGCCCATGTCCCATCCCTGTCACTGTGGCCCTGCCTGGCGATCACAGCACCTGATCTTAGCTTGGCCTGCGGATTGACTTCCTGGCCTGACCCTGGACCTGCCTCATCACCATGACGTTTCCTGGGCTCTTGGTTGGACCCGGCCATCACCTGCAGGTCTGTCATGCTTGCCTCCTTGGGTGTGTGGGACAGCCCCGGGCAGCAAGGGCCCGGCCCTGGGAGCCTGGCAGCTCCCAGCTCCCATCCTGCCAGATGACGTGTCAGGTCGTAACCTCTTGTGAGCACTTAAAGTTCCCGTGACATTTTTTCCACCAAAAAAGGAGCATTATCTCCTGCGTCCTAGTCAGATTTCAGTCTGAGTGATTACATTCGGGCTCCCCAAATTACTTGACAGACTTCTGTTGTTGAAGCTCATCTGTATGGAATCTACTTGGACAGGAATGAGGATTTATTTTTCTTTTTTTAGGCCTTTTTTTCAGTGTTGGGGTTTTTTGGTTTTTTTTTGTTTTAAGTGTAATTTTGGTTTTCAGAAAATCAAGGCTGTTTTTATTTGTGGCCATGTGTCTGCTAGCGGATATGGGAGGGAAAGAGGTATGCTGTGTAATGCCTACTGGAAAGTTTTGTCTGGTTTGTGGATAGAAAGCTTGGGYGCTTTTTCTTTAAGGATATTTGAATTTTTGTGAGAAGGTGGAAATGTTTGGTCTATATTCCCCCGTAGTTTTGAACCAGCATACCTGTTTTCCACACTTGCTCCTTGCCGGGTGTCTCATGCCTCTCCAGTTGGTGACACTTGTCTCTGGAAGCTCTGCTCGATGGAGTGGGTGGCGACAGCTGACTCTTGCAAATGTAGCTAGGGGGAATACGTCGTGTGCTCTGAACTGCTGTTGTTGGTGCCTTCAGCTAAACTTTTCGTGAAGGGAGGATTTTTTTTCTTCTTTTTGCACTGTTATCTTTCTGGAAGTTTCAGGAAGAAAGCTATATTGTAGTCTGGAAGGCAGGGGAAAGAGACCACAGGGAGGAACAGGAGACTACAGAAAAACTAAAAGGGAGAAGAAAGGAAAGAGGCAAAGAATGGCGATTAATACAAGAGAAAGGTTAGAAAGCAGGAGAAGGAGCATGAAGAGGTCTTGAATATTTTTCTATCTCTATTCTAAGAATACACCTGTTGCTGTCTCCCCAGGAGGTTTATGCAGAGCCTTGTGGGGAAGCAGCAGTGAATTGCTCCTTTGGATGCTAAGTGTAAAATTAAAGCTGGCAGCACAAGACTGGGAAGCTAATCGCTCCTAATAACATATTGATTTTCACAGATCTCTGGCATTATGTCAGGGCGGTTTTGAATCAGCACCTGGTTTCTTCCTCTTCCCATCTCCAAGCTAATGACAATGAAGCTTTTGGCTTTGGGATCACAAATAAATGCTGCTCTGGATCTTTTTGTCTGTACAAATCTGTGGGTCTCTGAAACATGGTTTCACCCATTGCTCCTATGCGTGTCTCTGTGAGACATCCAAGTATAATAGCTACCCTAAAAGTAGAAGGGTGGAAGGAATGTGCATGTATTTTAAACTTGGATAACTGTGCTGCTGCCTGTATTCATGGTGCTGAACAAAAGCATTACAGTCCCATTGCTGCAGATGGCCGAGGACAATGAAATGGATGCCTGTATTCAGGCAGAAGTCGCCAGCACAGGTGCCTAGGAGGCTGAGGTCACCTAGTTGTTGCCAGGTTACATTCAACCCTGAGCAGATTTGCTGTTTGCGTTGCTGAGCTGTAACGTGCCTTCCTCAAGTTTTGGGGACTGACTGTCAGGACAAGGAGATAGGTTTTATTTGTATGACTGCTACTAGGCAATAACCTCCTCTGAAAGGGTATTTTTGTAGCTGGAGGGAATGGTCTGCTTGCAAGGAGATGTGCTGAAAAAGCTCCCAGATACTCCAGATGGTGAAGGCTTGCAAGGTGAGAATGAATTCTCTTTATTTTTAAAAGATGTCAAGTGCATAGATGGTCTGAGCTGGGCCGGGCTCAGGTCAGCATAGGGCACACACAAGAACAGAAACTAATCATCTCCTATGGTTGTGTGGAGGCTGTTTCAACTATTTCAGGCTATTTAATTTTATCTGCCTAATTGTTACATGGATTCATTGCTCCCTATTTGTAGCAGACTGGCCAGAGAAGGGACAGTAATACCTGATTTAGGCTACTCTGGGATGTCAGTTGAAACACTGTCTAGACTTTTGTGCCATCTTCAGCAATTCTGAGTGTTCTTCAGGTCCTTCTTACATAAGTATAATAATAATGGTGGGATTTCTTGTCGAAGGACAGTAATTTTATGGCAATGGGATCAGTGGAGCTGGACACAAATTCTTTTTGAAGGAAAGATTCTCATTATTACCATGCTTTCAGTTTGTTGTCTTCTAGTGTCTGCAGAAAAACTCGTGTTTCCAAACAACCTAACACATGGCGCTGTGGAGAAGGAAACAGCAGAGCTGGGGCACTTGTATCAGCTACTCCCACTCATAGTCCTGATATCCTCCAACCCCCTTCTCGCAGCTATTCATGCACCAGGGCAAGCAACTGTTTCATGCAAGGCACATCTGAGCTGAAGGCGTCAAAAGAGCCATTTCATGCTTGACTGCATTTTCTAATACAATCCACAGAGAGAGAGAGGAAAGAGAGCAAGGAGGGTTTGTGTGTACATACGCATTGCCTTTGAGTTTATGTATAATATGCAGTACGTTTAGTTCCAGCTTGCAGCTGTGGGTGGCAAGTAAGAGGTACAGATGTGAGCGGAAAGAGAATTGCGCTTTGAAAAGAAGAAACCATTCCCCCACCTTGAAAAAGAAACTTTCTTTCCTTCTCTGTTTCTTGGCCAAGCAAGATGTGAGTCCCCAGGGCAGCACTGACAGCTGGTACCCAGAAGGTGTATGTATGGCTGAGTGGGCGTTGCATGTAGAGAGCTTTGTGTTTACAGACCGTGACAATGTGTGGGGAGTGCAGCTAAGAAAACTGGTGAATAGGGATGCTGTTCACAGCCATTTTATTTTAATGGTGCTCCCAGAAAAGTTTTCTGTTTAATGGATTTGTATGTCCCATGACCAGAGAGGTGCTGCGTACCAGCTATTAGTGCGGTGGGTCGCTGCACCAGCACAACCACAGTGATCCCCACCAAACGTTTTGTGACCATATACACATCTCCTTTGTCACTTTATCAGCTTGATACTTATATCCTTATTTATCACCTCATTTGCATATTTCTTACACACTGCGGTTCTGTTACTGGCCATTGTGGAGCCAGCCATGGGTCCTTTTCAGCATGGACATATGGCTGTTCCTCAGTTTCCCATCCATCTACCCTACTCTAGCATCTAACATTTAGGCATTGAGAGGATGTAAGGATGGGCTCTGCCAAGCTTGCTGCTTCCCTCTAGAAGTTCCACTCCTGTCACCATGAGTGGCCTGGCTGGGAAATATGGGACAAAGGGGTGAAACATAAGGAGAACATCTAGATTCCAAATACATGTTGTTGCAGTTGGTTAAATTAGATGGGGTGTTAGCTTTCTGGGGTGTGTATGGGGTGCCTGGTGAGAATCCCAACCATTTGAGAAAACTGTAGCTAAACTGGATGAGGCACTGGTAAGAGTGCTTTACGGAGCAATCCTTCCACGTGCCTAGGGAGCTGAACTGGTCTTTTTTTTAACCTCTGGGATTTTTATATGTAGTTTTGTGGTAGAAGTCCTACATGGAGCAATCTCTACAGCTCTGCCTTTGGTAGGGGTTGGCTGTGGGGAGAATGGGTGCTCTGATTCATACATTAATATATTTATGTAGCTTTGTAAATTTTGCAGATAAAAATGCTTTGGAGCATATTCCAGGACTGAAACAATGATTGCCATGCTGTAGTGGTTGCTGCAATTCTATCACAAGACTTTAATTCTACCCCCTTAGAGAAGAATATCAGTTTCTGCAGGCAAGACCCTGAACAAATAGAGAATGTTAAGTACTATAACTCCTTTCCTCAGCTGAACTTCCCATTTTCTTTGACATCCTCAGAGATGATAGAAGAACGTAATTTCTTTCCTTGCTGTTTTTTTCTTTTTCTGCCTCCTGGCTTTCGTTGTGACTCCATCTCCTGACTTTTCCTGTGTTTGAATGACACTTAAACTTGCAGTGGAGTTTGGTTCGTTCCTTTCTTCATTTGCATTGCAGTGCCATTGGTTGTGTCAGCAGAGCTCTACTAACGTTAGTTGTTAGTAAGGAGGGGAAAAATATAAAATCACAAACCAGCACAAATCTGGTGTAGAAAAGACCTGTTAGGAAACTTGCTTCATACAGTTGTTGTTTTTCTTTAAAGTGCTAGCAATGGAATGAAATTCCTCTCTAAATAAGCAACAGCTCTTAAGAGTACCAGCAATAGGAACTCTGAGTCTTCAAAGACAAGACCAAATGCTCTAGTAGAAGTGTTGTAGACATTATTTAAAGTAGTCATTACAGCTAGTGCTAGGGAAGGCTGGACTAATGGAGGAGATTGCATTTTCTGGAAGATGTGAAAAACGGAGGCTTTGCCAGCTCCTTATCACAAAAGGGCCCTGTGCTAACACACTTGTCCTTGGGGATTGTGTCTCCACGGGTACTGCCTCCAGTTGTGGTGAATACCATATGTTTATGTTTGCTGCTCATACTTGCCACATAGGGTTGCTGGATGCAGTTAAACAGTTGCTGTGTTTTTCCCCAGTTACATATCTTTCTGTGGTGAATGGTATGGTTTCTGTAAACACAGTGCTCTATGATAGATGTCAGGGTTCTTCAGGAGTGAAGATTGCACAGAGGTGTAACTTCTTTTCATTTTTTCCAATTGTTTGCTGGTTCCTTGCAGAGGCTTCTATCTTGAGCTATGATGGCAGCATGTACATGAAGATCATCATGCCTATGGTCATGCATACAGAAGCAGAAGATGTGTCCTTCCGTTTCATGTCCCAGCGTGCTTATGGGCTGTTGATGGCAACCACCTCACGAGACTCTGCTGACACTCTGCGCCTGGAGCTGGACGGAGGCCGTGTCAAACTTATGGTGAATTTAGGTATCGTATAAAAGCCTTCCATTGCCCCTTCACTATTAGTTTGGGCTTGTGATTAGTGTTTTTTTAAATCATTTTGTTTAATTTCTGTTGGTTTGATTGGATTGGATTGATTTCTAAAATAACTGCTGAGACCTTCATAATAGTATTCTCTTGCGGAGAGAAATTCTCTTCTGCATTGCTGCATGAAGATTTGCTGTCAGTTCTTTGTTATGGACAGTGTTGGTTTTTAAGTCTTTAAGTTTTTAAGTTTCCTTTCTTGGTCTGGGACTGGTGAGCTCTGTGTGAGACATGCTGCTTGGTCCATCTTTTGATCAGTTACATCCCTCATTCATCCAGCATCACTCAAAACAGTCAAAGCCAAACGTGGGAGGGAAGCAAAATGGATATGGTGGCAAGCAGAAGTCCTGTGAATCCCATGCCCTTTATAGAATTTGGCAGCGTTTGATACAACTTGGTCTATTTTACTAATTTGCTAATTATTTCTATTTTCTAATTGCTATATGTTTCAGCCTTTAGGTCTTTTTATATCTAGTAAAAATGTCTGGGTTTTTTTGATTGTGTCTTTATTAAAAGGAAGGCAACAATAATAAAAGTGCATCCTCCCCATCCCAAAGGATTGTGTTCTGTCTCCTTAGAGTTACACTTTCCCAGAAAATAATAATGAAAGACAATTAGAAACAAGTGCAACAATAACAACAATGAAAAAAAAATTGGGAGTGAATGTGCTATTAGATTAGCCTCAATCCATTTTCTTGCCAGTCTTTAAGTATTGTACTGAATGACAAATAGCCTTTTTAAAGAATGTAAATACATGAGTTGAAGCTTTCTTTCACTTTTCAGTGATGCAACTTGTTGCTTCCTGTGAATCCACGAATATAACTAAGAAGAGATCCTGAGTCAAAGAGGCAGAACTGTCACGATAGTGCGAAATGTTAAACCTCTTCTAATATGTAGGGTACTCTATAGGAAGATGTGTGCATGGTCTGTGAAAGCTTGTGTCAGCTTTCAAAATTCTAAGCCCCAGTGGAACAAGCTTTTGCATTTTTTGAGCTAACGGTATCAGCATCTTCAAAGCCTTGCTGTGGTGGTATCAGGAGCAAACCATGTAGTGGCTTTGTTTGTAGAGGGCAAAAAAAGTATTATACCCCCATACCTGTAGTAACGGTTCTTGCTTTTTAACTCCTGTCCCAGCTAGATATGGTAAGTTTATCAAGGTCTTGCTGCACCATATATGAGCTTGTGTGGTGATTTTAGGGTTCCTCATCCTCACCTGGGGAGTATGTTGTCCAGCAGTTGTCCTCTGGAACTAGCTTGTTTTTTAAAATTGCCTCTAGTGTCTTTTTGGCTTTGAAAGTGCAAGTCAGACCCTAATATCTGCTTTTGGAATAACAAAGTGAAGAGAAGAAGATGCATTTAAACAAGTTCATATTTCTTACAAGCAAAGAGTCTCCATCTAAAGGGCTATAGAAACCTTTGCATTATATTAAAAAAAAAAAAAAAAAAAAAAAAAAAAAAAAAAAAAAAAAAAAAAAAAAAAAAAAAAAAAAAAAAAAAAAAAAAAAAAAGAAAATGCAGTGTTACAGAGTTCCTGTTTGGAATATATATACACTCTGCTTAGCTTGACTGAAGAAGTGTAAAGCACTATTGAGCATCTAGCTAGCATAGGAGCAGTTGCTGTGCTATCCAGACTGGCCTAGAGGACAGAGGGAATAGATCAACTTCAGCTATGACAGTAACTTCTCAAATGAAGAGAAACAGCACTCTGATAGCAATCTCTGCCTGTATTAACTTGAAGTGAAGGAAAACTTCATAGATTTGCAGGGTTTCTCTGGAGAACAGCTCAAAAGAATTGCTGTTAAGCATTCTTACATATGCAAAGATAATCTTTCACAAAACTGCAGTGCGTATAGATATATATATGTGTGTCTGCATTTTCTTCTGATCTAATACAGTTGGTGCTAATAATCTGACAAAATGACATTATTATTTTCCCCCCACTGTTTCCTTTCTTGGCAATTATTGCTAGCCATTTTCTTCTCAGAGAATAAACTTAATCACTGGAAGATTGGCAGTGGCATGCTTCTGTTGGGGAAGTGATGGGGCAGCTGAGTATCTGCTTAGCTCTACACTACCCCCTTGTAACCCAGAGCCAGTTCTTTTACCTTGCATGTCTTAGTTTCTCTCTTTGTTGAAGAGAGAATACTTTGCAACCTGCCATGGATGTGGTAGTATTTTAGTAAGTGCTGCTTCTATTGCCTTTGATACTCCCACATGAAAAGTACTACAGCATGAAAACTGCCAGACTTCATCAAAGATTATCACTTTTTCTTCTGAGAAAGGTACCACTTGTTTGATTCTGTTATATCTTCATCTTCCTTTAAAATCAATGAGAATAGGGGGAATTGCTCCTTTTGGGTGTTCAGGGCCTCCTAGACTTAGATCCTATGTGAATACGAGGAGGGTATATTTAGATTACCCTAAATATACTTATAGTTTTTTACAGCTTACTCTTTCCTTTCCAGTTTTCCTTATGTCATGCTGGCAGACAGTATTTTCCCTCAGGGCCTGTCAACATTGTGTGCCTGATAGGCATTGGTCACTTCTAACACTTACTGTTACAGAATCACCTAGCCTAGAGGTGGACTGTTCAACTCTTACTATCTGGCATCTAAAAGACGTGGCTAAAGAATTGACATATGGTCTACACATGTTTGGAAAGAGATGTGTCATTGATGGTTTAATACAGGGACAAAATCTGTAAACCAAAGCCTGTGTTAACTGAAGGCTATTTTTGTGTAGTTGCAGGGACTGAAGCAATGTGTATGCCAGATTTGCCAGCTTTTCAGCTGGAAACTTTTGTGAGGTTGAATCTTCCCCCAAAAGTGGCTACAGGCTGCATCAGTGGAAACCTGTCAGCACTCTCCTTCTATGCCCGACTCAACAGAAGGGTAGTTTAGACTGTTGGAACCTGGACTGAGCTTCACCTCTCCTCTCTTCAGATTTATAAAGCTGTCAGATATATTCCTTGAAACAGGACTTTCCTTCTATCAAAATGGCAAAAGTTACCTTGCTGTTGAAGAAACAGATTTTGAGGAGGAATGACCTTACCAGAGCCATTCATTTTCAGTTGCTTACTGTAAGTCACATCTAACTCTTTAAGGAGACTGTTCATAGCCAAAATGTCACAAACGAGGACCAAATCTTCATTATCTGACCCTGCCAAAATCCCCTTACTAGTGAGAAACAGTCATCAGCACCACCTCTGAAGAGGTGCTGAATAGCTATGTGTCAGCATCCCCCTGAGTGTCTAACCCATGACAGATGTGTGCAAACAAAGACTGTTTTGAGTGGTGAGTTATTTAATTGTGCTTTTCTTATAAGTCATTTAAAATTATTACTAAGAGCTGTCTCTTTCTTCTCTTCTTTGATCTATTCCATTTGATTACTTATTATCATTTGTGTGGTTATTAAAGTCTTTCCTACGTTGTTTTTTATTTTATTTTATTTCTTTTTTTTTTTTTTTTTNTTTTTTTTTTTTTTTTTAAACTCTTCTGTGTATTTCAGTTGTAAAGCTTTCCCATACCCCATCAGCCATGGTAAATCAAAAGATGGTATTCAACCCTTCAAAGGCCTGAAGCCTGCGGCCCGCACAGCAAACAGCCCTGAGAACAGAGCGTACAGAGCAGCCTGCAGGGGCTGGCATATCCCACTCACCTCCTCAGCACTCAGTGTCCAAACAAAATAGGGGGTAGATACATCATACAGCAGGCGTGGGTGGGCACAGGTGGCTGGGTGCTTGCTGTAGAAGGTGGGAAGAAGAGCAGTGGTGAATAATCCTCTAAGAAAGAGGGGCGAGGAAGTTGTTTCAGACCTTTCCTGTGTGGGTGCCCGAGGCACTGCAATCTGCATGTTGACAGCGTGTCTCTCAGTAGTTTGAGTGTTTGTTGTGTGAAGGTTAGAAGTCCAAATGTGATACAGTTCTCACTTCTGTTGAGAAGGACTCTGAAATGGGTCTAGAGTGGAAGGAGAGAGAGAGAGAAATGAAGCAAATCATGGCTTGGAACATGCTTTGGGAATCATTTCTGATGATGAGATGATGTGCAGAAAGGGAAAGAAATGGCTGGTCCGATAGGGAGATACACCTTCACTTTTTTTCCTCCCATTGATGAGTGGGAGGGTTATAGTGTCACTGACTTTTATTAACTAATATTTCAGGTTTTTTTTCTTCCTGGCCTGGCTTATCTTCAGGTCACTGGTGACTAGAATAAATACTGCCTGCCTCCTGTTAATCTGAGTTAGTTCTCTCGTAAGGAAGTGTAATCATCCCTCTTGCATATCTTTTCCTAAGATATCTCCTCAGGGGTGTCAAAGACATCTTTGCCTCTCCAAAATGCAAAGTTTCTTTTGTCATTCCTACATACAAACAGAGCAGGCACATTTTCTTTTTTTCTTTTTTAAATGTATGTGAACTTTTATGCCAAATTTCCTTTTGTGCAATTCCTACACTCATACCTGCAAGTGTATGCCCATTCACAGTTTCTCATTAATAAATTTCTTTTCTATAATCAGTACATACAAGGGCACTTGATATTTTTTTTTCATTTGTCATAGACATGCAAAAATATTTGTCAGCTGCCAGTTAGAGGTGGGTGCACAGTCTGACTGCATGCAAGCAGAGAGTGGCAAGGAGCCACGCTATAACATGGGGTAAGAGTGTGCAGAGGACCTCATCTGGTTTCCCCATGGGAAATAACCTAGAGTGAGCTTAGAAACAGTCAGGCCCCAATTATCTTTCTTGTCCTAGTCTTGCCTTAAAGTGCTCTTCCATAACCACAAGTGGATGCTCATCAAAAGGAACAAACACTTTGTCCTCACACAACAAAGGTGACTTTCTTTCCTGATTCAAGGAAAAAACAGCCTGGGGCCTTAGCATGTCAAATAAATAACACTATTTTCAGGCACAAAGATACAAATGGTAAGAAATACAGGCCTAATTTGCRGAGACTTCTGTCTGCTACTACAGATATCTCCATTCAAGCAATGAATCCCTAGTGTTAGCTAATTGCAGTGGAGCTATTTAACCTTTTCCAAGAAGAGGGTCTTTGGCCCATTTTCCAGGTGATGTGCTCTGGAAAATCTTCCATCTGAGCACTAAGGAAGCAGATTCTGGTTTACATTAGAAATAATAATGAAAGTAAGTAACTGTAGAGGGTCTTCCCAGCTCATCCTGCTCCCCATGCAGTTACAGACTGTTTTCTCTTTACTTCTGTCCTCCAGATTCCTCATCCAGTTGCTGAGCTGGCAGGTGACTGGATTTACAGCTGTTCAGGCATACTCATCTTCAAAACCTAAAGCAAGGGGAAACCTGTTTTGAGTCAGGAATGCAGCCATACCTAAATAAAGCAAATCCCATCAGTAGAAGTTGATAACAGTGCTGAGCGCCCCAGATGATGATTACTGGAAGTCTTATTGCCCTGGTACTGTGCAGGAGGAATCCCAAGCAGTTTTTTTAATTAATCCTGAATCCCCCAGCTGTTGCTGTTTTGAGCAAAAAGACCAGGCTAAACCTGCGCCTTACTGCCAGGGAAAGCATCCTCTGCTCTGGATTTGTAGTGTTGTACTAGTTTAGGGGAAAATAGGTATTTTCTTCCTTTCTGAAATTGAGGTAAGAGGGAGAAAACAGCTTGATGTATTAATGATTGGAAATTTTTTTTGGTTGCTTTGGGCAAGGCTTAGAATTAAGGAAATGAAAAAACCACCTGTGCTTGTTCTTTGAAGGTAGTGTGGCTCTCCACACTGGTGTAGCAGCGCAGGCAGATGCACTAGCTTAGCTGCCATGCGGGATCCCCACTGACCCAGCTGGACCAAGTCTTGTTCAGGAGCTGGTCCTTCTGGAGTGTGCTTGGGCGCTTCTGCCTGGCATCCCATTGCACGGCATTGCAGAGCCTTCGTGCTCGCAGAGTCTGGAGATCTGATAGCGCCATGGTAGTTTTCAGGGCAACCCCCTCTATGGCCTAGTCTCTCATTGTCCTTTGAAATAGAAATCTAGCAGCCAGGATAAGGGCTACACTAGTTTTCAGTTTGCAACATCGATCCCTTCAGCTGGAGCAGTCAGTGACTCAGCCTGTGGGTAAGCCCTGGGACATGTAGTTATTTCGGCATTGCTGCAAAAAAATTAAAAATGCAAAACTTCTCTGCAGACATCAATAACACAACAATGGTTTTAGTTTCTAACTTTGATGAATGTTGCTGAGAACCAGCCATGTTTTCCTTTCCAGCACACTTACTGTTTAGCCCATAAGATATTGCCCTGTTGTTCCAGCTGTAACAACTCTCTTGATCTCACTTGCTTGCAGTGTGACTTGGGAGTCTCTCTCGCTCTTGCTCTCACTCTCCATCAGGTCATAGAGGGAAGTTCCCCAGCATGTACTTCAGAGCTCCCCTTACCCCACCCAACTCCTATAAGGGATATAGCCACCACTGTACGGTGATCGTACCAATTGCTCCAGGGCTGTTTGCTCCCACTTTTCTGTTGCGGTTGACGACACATGACAAACCTAATCGCACAAAACCAAACCCAGATTTTCTCAAGAGAAGTTCTGCTTGAAAACAGACTCTCTCTGGCTATGCTGCTCCTGATTGGTGTGTCCCTGCTCATTACGGCTCTTTATTTATAGACTCTTATTCCTTCCCCTCTTTCATTTTTTAAGAACCGCATTTAGTTTCAGCTGCTGAAATAATTTTCCTACGTCTGTCTGAGTAAACATAAAATTGGTCCAGTTAAGTAGCAAACTGCATTATATTCCTCTGCCATTCTGTATAATCTCTCTTGCTGGGCCATATCTCTGTAAGAAATACAACCATCCCTGCTGTTCAAAGCTTTAGTTGTCCAGACAGCGTGTCCAGTAGCATGGTGCTGTTATTCCTGGCCTTGATTTCCTGAGAGAAGGTCAGTATGGCCCAAGATATGTAATAGCACTGATATGATAGCTCTCGCCCATGTCAGACACCACAGTAATGGATGTTCACAAGGCTGCAAGTAGGCATTTATAAACGAAAGATCCTCTTATAGGTCGTATCCTGAGATATGCTGAGCATTAGTGTGTTAAATGAGAGAAGCAATGCTCAGAAGCCCTCTAGCTCAGGCTCCCCTACCGCAACTTCTTTTCTTTGTGCAGACTCTTCAGTTACCATTTATTAGATTCCAGAAGCATAACTCTATTTTTCTTTTCATGTACCCCTCTTCGTCCCTCCCTTGCCTGTAACCTCTGAACAAAGCAGGGMCAGCAAAGGTTCCCAGATCTGCCACTTCACTGTCCATTTCATCTTCTCCCTGAACGTTACGAGCATCCCATTCAGTCTTAGCGTTCAGACAGCAAGACGAGATTGGGCTCTGAGGCACTGGCAGGGCTGGGGACCTTTGAAAGAAATCCCCATTCCGCCTGCTGAGCAAAAATAAAAGTATTCCCAACCTCCAGAACTAGCTGAAATCTGGGCTGGGCGTTCGTGCGGTTAGCTGTTTGCAAGTGGCCATTTTATGATAGGACACAACTAGGCAGTATATTAACCCTTTCCTCACCTGAATGGACAGTGTCAAATGTGTCTGTGCAAATATTAAAAAGTGTTCTGGGCTGGCATTGGGGGAATGAGAAGAGGGTCTGTCTTTGGGAGAGCTGGAAAGGGTTAAATATTGCACCAACAAATCTCATAGGCTGATTTTACAAGTATTCTGTGTGGACAGATGGTGTATTTATGCAATAACAATACGAATAAATTCAAAAGAAACCAAGTGTAAAGGTTGACTTTGAGCTTCAAGCTTCTCAGAGAAATTGCTAAAGGTCTTTAAAAAGCAAAATGACACTGGAGTATGACTTGCATTTTGAGAGAGATTTTTTGTGTCTTAATTGTCAATTTTTTTATTGTAATTCACATCAGTTCATGGTCTGGAGTAGAAGATACTCTTAGATGCGTAGGTTTCTATAAAAAGAAAATTGCTTTCTCTGTCAACATGTGGGTATATATGTATATTGGTATATCTCTCTATACATATGTGTATATATATATATGTGTATATATATATTTATGTACCAGATATTTATGTAGAATATACTGTACATATACACTCGCTCCTGAACTTGTACAGACTGTATAGAAGTATAAAATGGCCACATCTCTTTGCGTGTGTCTGTCCCCGGAAGGGTGGACTGATTGTTTTTGGATGTCTGCAGCTGTTACCTTGAAGGATGCAATTTCATCTTTCATTTATTTTTCCCCATCTAGACTGTATCAGGATAAACTGTAACGCCAGTAAGTTTTCCCTCAAGTTTCATTTTGTTCTCTTTCTATATATATTAAAATAACTTTATTTTCTTTGCTGTTTTATAAGCTGTTTTTTTTCCTTTTCTTTTCTTTTCTTTTCTTTTTAAAAAAAAAATCTTCTGAAATTGAAGGGTTGGGTGGGATATGAAGCTGGGGGGGAGGAGGGAAGACCTTACGGTGATTGTATGTGAAAATTTTGTGTTAGGTTTCTCCAAGGAGGAGATGAACTGTTATTTCATAGCTTTGCAGAAGAGCACCTGAGGAACCTGATGAGCTGATATTATATTTCACTGGTAACCTGTTGTCTTTATGAAAACTTTTAAAGAACCACATAGAATAACAACAGGTACTGTATGCACTTCTCCACTACAAAAAAGGCATGCATATTTAAAAACAAAACAAAACAAAACAAAACCCACCTCAAACTCTCACTTTATTTCAGAATGGTGATGACTTAACCTGATATTTATTCAAAGTAATTTTTATTTGGGTATAGAAGAAGGAAAAATTAGATCTTAGATTTTGAGTATGTTATCACAGTTACCTTTTATATAGCATTTACTACTCTTAGGTTTCTATAATAAATTCCAGCTGAATCTTTGGGTCACTGAAGATCCCTTTCAGTCTGTAAAAGTAGGGAAGAAGGCTTATAAAATCTTTGTGAAAAATAATAGTGAAGGATCGTATCCAATTCTAGACTGATTGAGCAAACAAAACCTTTTCTGTTCTACTTCAAAGAGCTGGTCTAAGTTGATGTAGGCCTTAAAGTAAAAAGCACTTCCCAAAGAATGGAGCTGTTTAGCTCTCAAGTGTGCTTTGAGGCTTATCTTACTTTAAACCAGATTCCTGAACTGGCAGATCCTCTGTGTTAGATTATATGTGGAAAGATTTACGGAAAGCTAAACATCACTTCAGAAATGCTATAAGGGATTAAAAGGCAAGGATGGACCATGTGTTTTCTAGAGGCTGTGGTCTTTTTGCTCACCAGTGAGGCCCATCCAAGCTAGCAGGAAGGTCTAAAGAAGTGTGTTGCAGCCCCAAAAGCAAACATAGAGCTTTCAAGTAGCAGAGCCAATTGTAGCAGCACCGAGAGAATCTTATTGTAAAGCAGTTTCTTAACAGCTTTGCCATAGTTTTGGACTAAGAGTAGGTTTGTAGTGTTAGACAGCAGACAACAGTTGTTTGGTTTTTTCCCCCATGGACAATATTTGCAAAATTTAAAAGGTTCTCTGTGGTTGTAAATAGAAAAAAAAAATACACACATAAGCAGATGATAGATCAGCTTTCCCTCCTGGTCACTGCGAGCTGATTGAGATCCTACTTTTCAAGGAAGTGGAAGCAATTAGTTTCTTGGTCTTGGGAAGTGGTCTCTGGGAGCCTGTAGCCAGGGACAAGCCAAAGCATTGGCTGATGTGTGATTATTCCAGCTGTGAGCCCTGATATGCTGTAGGAGCTTGATCATGAGTTCACAACATTGAGAACTGCAGCCTTCTTCAGCCCTGTTGCAGGGCTACATGGGATTAGTCCTGTATGACTCAAAGCTTGACAGCTCTTGTTGAATTCCTTTTGCTCTTCGAAGTTTTAACACTGTATTTCAAGATGGAGTGGGTAATAGGAAAAAGTGTCTTGAATCTCTGCTAACCACGATTGCCAGTTTTTACCCAGCAGCACTGAGGACATTTGTATAAAAATAGGATCTTTTGCTTCCTGAAAGTTCATATGCTCTTGCTGCTTAGCCACCTGTAACTCTATCTAAACACTTGCACCATCGTTCTTGTTGATGCGTGTCATCTGAGTATCATATCGGTTCCTCTGGTGCTGGACAACAATCTGATGTTGTTGTCATCATCTTCAACTTTTGATGACAGCTGGCTGTTAAAGGCTTAGCTATGGAAGACTTATCTTCAGGTGGGAAATCAGCTTTAGTAGCAAGGAGCAATGGTCTGGTTTTCATGCAAATAAAAATCTAGCAGTAATTGGGAGAAACATTCAAAAAAAAAAAAGAGGGCAAAGAGAATCCTATGATCAGAGCAGTGGGAAGACAGTCTGAATCCAGTGCTTTTGTTGGTTTCCCCATAAGCATCAAAATATCTTGAATCATTTTGCTTCCATGCATTTTTAATAGTTGAGCCTGTTGCATTTTTAAATACAGTCTTCCTCTGAAGGTTTGTATTTATTTATTTATTTATTTATTTTAAAACACTTTGGATTTTCCTGATTTATTTTTTATGATACTTTGCTGAAAATGAACAGCCCTACTCCTAGTCTCTCCAACACCTCGTTTTGTTGCTGCCTGTTGCAATGACTTGGGTCATCTGTCCTGCTTTCTAAAAGGGAGCCTGCTGGGAACTGGTTGATGAAAAACTGTATACTCTTGCATGAATAAAATATGGTTAGGCAGGAGCAGACCAAATATCACTGTAACCATTCTTGCAGGCACACTGACATTTACTTGTGCAGAGGGAGTTATCCACATACAGATGGGTCTGCCAGGGTCTGTTGAAATGAGCAGAAGTGTTTTAAAGTAACTTGACAAATGGGATTCCCAATCAGTTGAAGAGTTTCAGGTCAAGCAGTCACCATTGCTAACTGAATAGAAGGGGCCTGGTGCATGGTTTTAAAGGTAAACAGAGCTGTGCTTTTGGGGTCCCTACACTTTTGGAACGTGGAGGTTAAAGAGCCTACCACAGCAAGCACTGAAGCTCATGCTATTTGAGAGGAGTCTAGTATATTGTCCCAGGTAAGCATTTAATTTTCAATATACTTGCTCTTAATTTTCATTGAAAGGATTGAGGGTTTTTTGCTTGCATATTTTTGGGTTGTCATATATCTGATGCAAAATACTGTTTTCCATCACTTCATTGAGAAGAAATACCCTCTCTCTGTTTCTCATCGCTCTCATATCTCACAGTTCTGAAAAGGAAGACTAACATCATTTCCTAGAATAGGAACATTTTTTTACTTTCTCTATATCATTTTAATACTCATCTCATCCTCTCCTTTCACTCCTGAAGATACCTAAACTGATCTTATCTATTTCTGCATACTGACAGAGTTTGAATTTAGAAGGACCCAACAGTGCTGTTGCTTACACAGATGTAACTGGGTAGTGATTCTCTTTTCCTCCGAGTGTAAAATCAGCACAACCAAAAGCAGGATGAGGATCCCAAAATACACTGTGTGAAGGTGCACTGAATGATTCCTCAACATAATGCAGACATAACAGATAGCACAATTTTGTTGGCTGGATTTATGGGGAAAATAGGTATAGTCTAAAAAYCCTTATATTTTTGCATATATATATTTTGTGTTTTTAAATAGGATTTCCTAAAGAAGAGTAGCTCTTTGGCCCATCTCCTGTAAACTGTTTCTTGAAATACATAGACCACTTTAAAGAAAGTTAAAGTTGTTGTGATAGATTTATAGTTTGTGTTATAATATCTGGTGCTCTGATTTTTCTTCATTTTTTCAAAGGTATCTAGTCCTTAATTTCCTTATTCCCTCTTCAGTGACCCCACTTCATATCAGTCCRGGTGGGGATAGATTTCAGCATTCTACCCAGTATTAAATGTGGAGGACAGGGATGTGTGTGCTACAGATTTACTAGCTTTTGGAGGTGTCTTCACTTTGTGTTCTTTCTAGTATACTGCTTGTATTATCTTTCTTGGCCTAGTTCTCTCTCCTTCTCCCAAACCTTTTATGTGGCATGTCAGTAGTCACAGTCACATAGTTTGACACTACTTTATGGGAGATTTGATCTTCCAAAAGTAGCTGCCTTTGGGACAGTGGATACTTCTGTCTTATCACTTGTTGTTTCATAATGAGGCCTTTTCTTCTCACTAAAGCATGCCAGACAAGCTGTTACCTATTTTCATGTGACTTGTGAATCCTCAGCAAATCCTGATCCTCTTCTCTTACCTGTTGCTAAAAGCACAAATGGAAGAGGATGAAAAATCACAGTCCAATCACTACTAGCTGATCCTATGTGGGGTCTCTATGAGGACCCACAGTTAGCCTGTTGTTTCAGATCCAGTTAATTTTGGACTGGTCTTTGACAATAGAAGACAGCTAGAATATGAGATTGGTTCTCCCTTCTCAGTTGCCATGCTTACTGTATTTAGTGCCTTAATTCAATGCAACGTTAATGTTTCATTTTACTAAGTGCCACTGTAACAACATAAAATACGAACCTATGATGTGTAACTCTCTGGGAGACGTTTAAAGTTTCTTTTTTCCATATCATCATAAGTAAATAGGAAGCCGTGCTAACTCTAATCTAATCAAAATGTTGTAAAACCAAGTGCACTTATCTGATTCCTAGTGATGTTGCTGTCATTTTAATAAAAGCTTAATAGTACTCTAACATGAAAACATTAGTTGGAAAGTGAAGAGGTGTGATTAAACATACACATCATATTTGTGACTCTAGTATCTCCTAACTCCATTTAAACATAATCAGGAAGAAATGAATGCTTATGCAGCCTGAAAAGTGACAAGTCATTAGTATGTCATATTGTAGTGATGAAAGCAAAGCTGGTGTCTTGCAGCATCTSTACAGCCTAGCTGAGAACGGTCTCACCTTTGAGCAGTCTCAGACTCAGGGCGCTGGTCTGGCCTCATGCTGCTGCTGCACTGCAATGCAGAAGAAAGGAAGGGAGCAAGCCTGTCTTTGGAAGACTTTTCCTTCTGTCAGGTGATGAAACAACAGTCATCCCAGGTATTTTGTCAGATGGTAAACTAAGAATTCTGTTAGAGGAAAACATACCGTGCTGGATCCAACAGCCTGAGAGAGATGAGGCTACTGCCACTCCCTGTTCCCAGGTTCAACCAGTAGTGAGGTTGAAGATGTATTCCTGGCAGGCACTTTGCTAGTGATCACAAACTTACTCACAGACCTGCGCTCATTCCAGTCTCATGACCCATGGTCTGACTCCAGTTGCTGCACTCGCACCCCTGTACACCCGCATGCACACAGAATAGAGAGCCCTCACCCAGGAAAGAGTTAGAAAGGAATTTAATAAGAAGACAGGACAGACTGCACTGATCAGGTGCAGGGCACAGCCAGACAAGCATATTGGCCAGCAACTGTTTACACATGACCAGCCCTTTTTATGCCCTTACCCCTCTGTTTTCCCACTCTTATTCCTCCCAAAATCACCTAAACTCCTCCCTTTTTCCGCCTTTGGTTTCTCCCCTAAACATCCCATAATAAGTCTGTCTGATCCCAAACTGCTTTTCCCCTGCATCACATATGTGGTGCAAGGCAGCAAGCCCCTTAGTCCAAAAGGTGATCTCAAGAGCTGCTCCAGATGACTTATGGTGATGAGTTTCACACTTGGACACTGGGGCTAATGGGCTCTGCTGGGACAGCCCTGGGAGAGGCCTGGACAAGGTGTTCATGCCTCAGGAGTCCTTGATTTGTGTTCCCACCTGCCACTGTGTCCCTATGCTCCTCTGGGCTTGTGCAGATGGGCCTCTGATGGGCTGATGGCCCCTGTGATGGGCCAGGATGTAACCCAAGAAGATGTTATTTGGGCTCCCCCTCCTGCTGTTGTCTCTCTGAGCTCCTTTGTGGGTGTGCAGATGGGCTTTATCACATAACCCAACAAATTGCTCTTCCTTGTGGCAGCGAACTACGAAGTGAGGTATTTTGTCTCAGACTTGCTTGATTCAAGTCCACTCCAAGTCCCCAGTGGGAAAAAACCTCTTAAGCTCTCAACTCAGAGGTTGCTTGGTACCCCTAAAATGTGAAATAGTGGTCCTGAGCTTGTTTTAAAAAGGTAGCAACAAAGTCCATGCAGTTACCAGTTGCAATGGAGAGGGCAAGACCCTGGGTTCCATGAGGACATCTTCCATCTAGGCGAGAGGCAAAAGGTGAAGCACATACGAGAAGCCGCCCTGCTTTGCTGCTGTCTAGACAATATGTCTTCTGTAGATTAGGTTCTATAATTATTTGCCAGAACATCCGCTTTGTTCTTTTGTTCAAAGAAAATTGGCACAAAACTGGAAACTCATGCTTTAGGATCTAGGAGGAAGCAAGTATTTTATATGTGATTAATTTTGTCTGAGAACAACCCAGAGAGAGCACCTCTAATGAGACTTTGAATAGTTAAAATGAAAAAGAAAAGCAAACACTGATCAGCACAAGCACTGCTTGCTATGTTGGGTGCTACCTTATCAGTAAATTTAAGGCCAAATCAGCGAGCCTTAAGACTCAGTGGATACTGGATAAGGAGTGACTGGTAAAGAGGCTCTAGTGATTTGCATTATTGGGTACAGAACACTGGGTGTAATGAGCGAAAGGTTTTCACAGTGTCTTTAATCCTCCTCATCCAGACAGTGACATGAAGATTAAGGTTTTGCTGTGGCATAATTAATTAATTTCTGCAATCCTAAACTGCAATTTGCGATATCACAAGGTCCCTGTGTCCCAGAATATTTCAGGGCCATAAATCTGGGCTACAAATSCAAGTCCATGTTTACTAGACTTCAGCTAGCCCCAGCTGTTTGTTAGCAGCAGTTAGCCTTCATCTTCCAGCTAATACTGTCACATCCTTTGAAAGTCTCTAGTCTGACTCTTCAGTTCTAGTGCTCAGGGAGAGGCTTCAGCAGGTCTTCCAAGGTCATCAGTTTGAAGAGATGGCACTGTTGAGAGCAGAGCTTGGCAGAATGCATTCTGCGTTATTTTTAACTAAATTGCTGCAGTGGGACCTAACAGGAAAGAAAACTAACCTTGGAAACTCAGCAGCCATCTGTCAGGAATGTCAGGAATGTCAGGAACCCACTTTTGGAAAACAGCTATGCCAGTTTACTGGCTATCATTCCCACTCCAGCAGCTTTTCTTGACTCCTCGCCACTTCTTGAAAGCTTGTCTTTGTGCTGTATGTTTTTATATATAGAATTTTCAATTCCTGTAGCCTCTGACCTCTTGCATGGGATTATAACTAAAAATGAGGACTGTTGTGAAAGGGGCAGAGTCAAAACAACCATATCAATCACCCTGTCAGTCACTAAGCTAGATACCCATTACTTAATGTTAGAAATTCCAATTAAATATTGGGATTCTGGATGCTATAACAAAGATTATGGAATATGAAAAGGTTGGGGTGGGTGTTTGTTTGTTTGTTTGTTTGTTTGTTTGTTTTTGCCAGAGGAGAAAGATGCTGTGGGTGAAACTTGGAGTAACCTAGGAAGAAGTTTGTGGGTAGGATAACTTTTGAAGTCATGTGATACTGGGTCTTGTTTTAATGATACATTGAATTAACTAGCTGCTGGTCAGCAATGTTTTTCTCTTATCCACCAGTTGCTATAATATGAATTTCCTTTCTCATATCTGTTTGGGGAAAACAGGATGTCTTGCTTCCTTTCCTGTTGCAGCATTTGCAGCATCTCAGCCAGGATGCCTGGGAAAAAAAAGGCTTTGATAGAAAAACTTGTACGCTTCTCAGTTTGTTATTTTGGCCACTTTCTTTGTATAAATTGATTTGTGTTCGTTTCAGATCAGCTGTCATCATTTGCACTTTCCTCAGTGTTTTGGTTTAACCCCCATAGGTGGCTAAGCACCACACAGCTGCTCACTCACTCTCCCCTAGCCTGTGTGTTATCAACACTGTTTTGCTCACAAATCCAAAACGTAGCACCATGCGGGCTGCTATGAAGAAAATTAACTCCCTCCCAGCCAGACCCAGTACACTTAGGAAGCAACTATAGCCTTCAAAGTTTATGGACATCATGCTATAGCACTTAAAAAGGCAATGCTTTTGCTGCCTTACAGTGAAATAGAGGGCCAAAGATAAACTAAAACAGTGTTGCCTATGGTGTTCAGGCATCCAAGCATTTGTCCATCAAGCATTTGGTCATTTCTTTTTCCATTTCATTGACTTTTTCTTTTTCTACACAAGGCACTGAGTTTGAGAAAACTTGCTTTGTGAGTGGTAATATCAGGGAGCTGTGTAGCAGTACTAAATGTGTTGTTTCCAGGATTAAGACATGTCAGGCTGTTGACTATGTTAAAATCAAAGAATGACTGCATTAGGACTTAAATACTGGATACTGTTTCCATGAATGAATAGCGAGAGGGTTGATAATGACAGAGAAAAGTCACCTCTCCATAGCTGGGAGCTTTTTTCCACGCTTAACAGTCCTCACACCACCCACCTATTTCAGCAGCGACTGCTGCTGTCCTTCTGCCACCATGACCCATCACATTGCCTGTATTTTGCACTGCAAGGCTGGTTTGTCTGGCAAAAGGCACTGCTGCTAGAAAATTTTTCTCAGGGAGCAAAGAACTGCAATTGCACACAGGTGCTTGAGGAGTAAGGTAGAAGTTTACTTTAAAAACATCCTTCGGTGCTTCTGTGCTTGAACATTGGCCTCTCTGAAATGAGCTGGTGTCGCAAATGAGTGGTTTAGAGGCCGCTTAAAGAATCACTGCCAAAGGTATTAGCCCAAAGTGATTTTAATAGAGATTTATAAAGGTGTGACCTAACAGAATCCAATGGCAAGGTTCACTCTATTACTTACTACACGGATAAAACATATAAAGGAAAATCATCTAAGGGTTTATATCTTAGGGACTATATGTGTTTAGCAGCAGTCTAGGGTTCATTCACAGTTTTARCARCACYTAATCATCAACTAATCATTAACAAACTTTAGCAGCACTTAATCATTAACTAATTTAATATTTACGAAGTGTTAGTAAAGTCTACTACAATCACAACTTAATTACAGATTATGCTTACTATTAGTTCACATATACACACAGACAGAAATATATATATATATATATACACACAAAAGGTATACCTGTTAAAAATTCCCCTGGAGTTCAGTGAAGAAATATTCACGTCAAATGTCTAGGCATTTTTTCTCAACAGGTGAAGGGTTGAGCCTCGAGGAGTGAGGGTATCAGCCCAGGTCCCATCATCAGCTTTCAGTGACGGTCCTCCGAATATCGCAGACTCGAAAGGTCACAAGCTCTGAGAGGCATCGTACTCAGAGGGAGATGCTGGGCGCAGCCCAGTGCAGTCCAGGAGAGCTCAAAGGGCCTCACTTAGGACCACCGTTTATAGGTTCGCAAGATGGTTGTCTTYAGTCATCTGTAAATTTCCATCCTGGCCACAGTCCGAGGTGGGAGTTACTAAAATTCTCAAGGTTTCAGTGTTGCTCTACTTGACACCTGGGCCAGGCAGTAGGAGTATGTTCCCAGCCTCAGCTATGCAGAGTTTCTGATATGGTCAAGGAGCACTCAACCACCAGACTCAGTACACCAAGGCCAAGGTCTCATGGAAATTTCTGAGATCAAGAAGCAGCCTAGGAGAGAGGGGAAAAATGCACCACCACAGCTGGGGATAGGTGAGCTGCAGATTTGCGGTCTGCCTCTGAAAGAAGTACCTTAGAAATATTTACTGTTTGTGCAGGGACAGAATGAGTCAGAGAGAACAAGAACCTTTCTTCTCCCAGAGAGAGTCTCGCTTGGTTGAGCTGGTGCACACTAGTGTATGATGCATATGGCAAGCTTGCATTGCTGCTGCTTCTCTGGAAACTTGCCCTTAGCAAACCTTTCAGCAGTGATGTCTTCTTTTCTAATTGCTTATCTTCTACTCCTCTCAAGAAAAGCTGATTCTTGAGGTTTCAGGGCCAAGCAAACAGTTGTTGACTTCTTGCTTCTCTTGTGCAAAGGGAATAGAATGCATGGGAAGACTTGATACCACAAGGAACCTGGCCAAGATGCCACAGATGTGTTTGATCAGTGGTAAAGATTTTTTGTATCATCATAAACCATTTTCTAGCTAGTGTAAAATGCAATATGCTGAACATTTTCATTCTGAATGTGAAAAGTTAGAACGCCTAAGAGAAGTTCTCAAGTCATTTTCCCAGTTAAATATCTTTTTGATTCGTGTCACTTCAGTGGTTGCTATATTAAACAGTCATGTGTGCACACTTCATTATGGAAAAATAGCTTTTTCCTCTTGGTGAATTTCACACTATCCAGGCCTGATCATGAATTGGAGGTCAAATCACCAGGACAGTTTTAATCATCCAAGGATATCTTATTATTTTTGTTTGCTCATGAATTTGAAGTAGAGAATCACCAGCAAGCTTGAAACAAAACAGGGAAGTTATTATGCTAATTAACTGTTAATGCAAGGGTAGGTTCAGGTAAGGGTTTAATTGTGTATTAAGAAACTGTTAGCATGCTGACATCATTTGAATTAGTGTGTTTTCTGTTATCCTTTTTTGCAGGGGAATCTTATTTGAAATTATTCAGCCCACTGTTTTGAACTGGTAAGGCAAAGAAGAAACGTAGCTGGTATTGCTTTTGACTCACATCAGCATCTTTCAGGTTGCAAGCTGTTGCCACCTTCACCAAGCTGTTAGCATCTTTGGAACTGCCTAGTGAAAAATGTTCTTACAGCATTCAAGCATTTAAACAAAGTTGCGGTCTTCGATCTAGCATGGTGCTCCTCTTGAATTCTTGGAGTTTAGCTCTTAGTTTTGAGAGGAGGGACAGTATTTGCCCTTGTTCTGCTGCATGCAAAACCACAAACCTTTCTTAGCTGAGTTGGGGAAAGATGTCATGTCTTTGATATTTCATTGTCCCAAAACCCAAGTCCTTTTGCATGCATGTGAGGGGTTCTAGATTTGAATGGATTCCCTCCATTCCAGTTGGCATGTACAGTCGAAGATGTGTGCATCTTGTAGAGTTTATAACGGCACAGGGTGTAATTTGAATAAAGTGGGTTTGCACGTTCAGTGCAACAGAAAAAATGCCAGGTGCAAATGCTGCTGGAATTTCATCATTCTTTTTTAATGGCAGAAATAATATAAAAATGTTTTAATTGCAAAGAGGCCCCTTGAAAGAGCTATAAAAGTGTGAGAGTTTTTTTTTTTCCTTGTAGGCTTGTGAGATGAGTTTGCTCAGTAGGATAGTGAATGAAGCCAGGAGTTTATAAGGGTTGTTACAAATTAATATCCATTGCTGCTAAAAAGTAGCCAGTTCTACTGTGGAAGATGGCATCAAATATCATGTAACAACTCTGATTCAGCTTTAATACAAGAAAGGAAGGGAAGAAGCATATTTGTAGATGACCACTAAGATTTTTGGAGGTCAGTACACAGTTGGCCAAATCATATATTGGTAGTCACCATTATAGTGTAACAGTAATTGCATACACCCCAATTACATTGTTACCATAGCCTATTCTGCCACAGCCTTGCTCTCTCTCATGAAAATACTGATCATAGTCCTAGAATTGACAAAATATTGGTGCCACAAGTGTGGGTAATATCACTGCCTTTTTTGTGATGGGCAGACAATTAGCCTTATTTAGTTCCATGTTTTGTTATACTAGAAAGAATGAAAGTTTGTTGCTTCCAATTTATTATATTACGATATTTTGCTGCTTAGGATAATTTTAGATTAAGGGAAACTTTCCTCCTAAATCATCATTGCCGTTGAAAGCACTGCCAATAAAATTGACCAGTTCTCATTGTAATCAAAGTTTATAATATTTCTCTCACTGGTCACACTTCGATTTATTTCAAGCATATGAAAATGCAACAGAGCAGTTGGAGCAGCATAAAAACTATGAAAATGCAGGACTTTTTTTTTTTTTTTTTGCATAGTTCTCATGGAGCTTATTTTCCTGAATGAACTGAAAAGGTTATCCAAACTTCAAGATTTTTGCGTAAGTGTGGTAGATTTCAAGTTTCCAGCTCAGCAAACTCAGTGGTATTTTTTGCAATTTCTCACTGGCCGGGTGACTCCTCCAACAGCACAGCGGTATTTTACAGGGAATGCTGTATCCAGCAGGGCTGCATAGAGAGAATCATTTATGAGCCCAACTGTCTATGTGTGCTTAGGCTGGGGGTGTCAGTACCCAGTTCAAGCAAACTTTCCTGACTCTGGTGGTACTCCGTGTGCCTGTTACAGAGGGTGCTGAGCACCATCTCGCGGTGCAGCTGGAGATTTTCTAGTTTCTTCTCTCAGTTCATGTGCTGAGCAGCCTAAATACATCTCCAAAGCAACATGATCATTTTGTGATTGTTGTGTTGTTGTTTTCCCACCTGTGAAAGGGTTGGAGGTACGTTCAGGGTGCTTTGTGGAAAGTAGTAAAGAGGAAGATTGTGTTCATTGGCAGAGCTGTGTGAAAAAGGACTTGAATGCAAACAGGTTCTTGACAGTAGCGCTGGGCTACCATATCAGTTATGCTCTATAGGAAGCAAGTAACTTTTGCAAAGTGTGGACTGTACCATAGGCCAGTGCTAATCAGCACAGAAAACAACCTCATGCTCTGCTTCCTTGAAGTTACTCCCTTTTGTCTCAGATGAAAACAGCTGTTGCTATGGAGCTGCAGGTTTGTGGCTTAAATGCTATGAACAACCCAAGAATGGAGACTGAGGGGACTCCTCAGCCTCTGCCAGGCTGTAGCAGACAGTACTGTTCTGTGTCTCTGACAGCTGCAGCAAATCAGACCATCCTAACTTCAGTATTCCTTTCCAGGGCTGAAGTCCACATAATGTACTGTATTTAAAACATCTGTTTCTGCCACCTGCATCTGGTTCCAAAAGTATGGTTCAGGAAACCCAGTGAAAGCTAAGATCAGGCTTGAAGTAATAAGAAAAGTGTGCTTGTATAAGCATGTCCAAAACATCCTTATTAAAATATATCATATGGAATACCTATAGAAATGTTTAACACCTCCTGAGATCAAAAATTTCACAGAATATATCTAGAACTGATGTCTTTTCTAATAATTCATATGAATATGTGGATAATCCCTCATAATAGGAACAGCCTAGAGTGGATGGGGGGCAGCTGACAGGTAGGTAGGCTAAGAAGGTAGGGAAAATATTAACCCAGCTACTGGAAAAAAACATCAGTGACATTTGCATAGCTGATATTCAGTCACTTCTAACTAGTTAGGCATGAATTCAGAAAGGGGTTTCCATGGTTAAGTACTGAAATGCCTTGATTTCAGGTAAAATCCTTAAAAGCATGTTAGCCCAAACTTGATTATAATGGACTGTAGCAGCCATATGTGAATACAGAGGCTGTAAAAACTGAGGGCAGCACTTGGAAGACATGATGTTTCTTTAAAGCCAAACCCTCAACTGAAGCAGCTGGAACCTGTCTAAGAAATTCTGAGTAGGAGTAATTAAGCAAATAGAGATGCCGTCCATTTTAAGCTAATATTAGAATTGCATCTGATGTTCATTTTCTAACCAAAAAAATGACTTTAAATCTCTAAAACATCTTGTGCTTTGTTTTACCATGAATCCAGTCGACATTTTTTGAGTTGAGTCAAGGTAAACCTGAGAAATCAGTGTGTTTCACAACTGCACAAAGAATGACTCTGGCAAGGGAGGTGTTTGAAAACAGGACAGAGGAACTTTGGCCCTGAGATTTGTTTAGGGAGCCAAAGGGCTGGAGAATGTTTCCTACCAAGTTGCGAAGTGTGAGTGTGGAGGGTGGGTTGTGGGAAGGCGTTCCTCTGAATGGGTGCCAGCCACCTCCCTCGCTATGGGAAACAGAGAAGTAAAAGATACTTCCCTGTTTCAAGTAAACTTTGATGCATCATAAGGAAATACTTCTTCCTTATTTTGAGAGAGGTATTTTTCTGCTTTGCCCCTTCAGGCAGCTCCTTTTGTCCAGTTCACTCATATGGAGTTAAAATACAAACCTATTCCTCTTTCTTGCACCTCTTTCTATAGTTTTCAAATGTTGTCAATTATTTCTGTGATATCACGGGGAAAAAAAACAGCTTTCTGTCTCCTTGATTGCTGAAACTATGGTTTTCAGCAGTCCATTAGGAGGTTTTTAAGATGTTTTTTCTACTTCAGCTCTAATTTGCAGAGGTACTGAGCCTAGTCAGTCCCTGTTGACTTTCACAGCATTTTAGATGCTCAGCATTTGTGAAGAATCAAATCCTAAGGCCCTTGTCCTTAAGAGGTCCACTGCCAAATACTAAGGGGAAATTTTCAGAAATGAAAATATGACAAGAATCATTTTTTCCTGTTGTGAAGTAAATGCGAGTTCTTGGGACAGGTATGTCTTCATGTGGGCAGGGTTATTGCCAGTCTTGGTAATCACTTCAGTCATGCAGTGTACCTAATGGATCAGGTTTTCCCATGGGTTTTAATCACCATGATCTGAAAAATTTATTAGTCTGAGAAGACTGAGGCTCTTGGTTACTTTGCTTTGAGTGCAAAAACAGTGTGTTTTAACTTGTCACAGATTTACCTCTGGGGATCTGCATCAGGTTTAGACTCAATGGCCAAACACGAACATGTTTTTGTATAAGATTTCTGCTTTCACTTTTTCTGATTGGGCCAGAAATGTAACAGAAACATCACTTTCCTGAGAGCTTTGGGAGTACAGAAGAACTTAGAGGTACTTATAGAATTATAGATACTTATAGAACTGCAGTTATGATAAACTAAAGGAGGGATGTATAGTAAAAGATTTTAACCCACTTCCCTTTTTTGTGGGGGAACGGTAGCTTCATCTGCAACTGGGCAAGGTAATGCATTGCTTTGTTTTAGCATCTCTTTTTTGATCACAGCACTGAAAGGATATTTGATTCTGTTTCATAGTGGGATGAGATTTGAGCCTAAAATTAAAAATCCTTTCGTAGGAGTTCTTAAGCAGATTTTTATCTTTGGAGTATTCTTCTTATGCTGATGATTTAATCCTTACAAGACTGCAATAGTTGTAGCATTACTATCCCCATGGAATTACTGAAGGACAGAGTGTGAAGTCATTTTATGCAGAAGCAGTAGCAGTGACTTTATAGGCTTTCAGCCCTGCCCTAACACAGCACCATTATCTGACCACTTCTGACAGTGAGGGAAAGCTTTGTTGCAGCTATTCAGCCCTGGTGCTACTCTACAATTTTTAGCAGAGAGGAAAGTATGAGCAAAGAGAAAGACTTTGTGTTCTTACTATGTTACCTTACTGCACTAATAGTAYATGGAGGGATCCAACTTCTAGTTGTGTAAGAAGGGTCTGTGTGTGAATTTATTGCCAATGCACTTTTTGAAAATTTGCAGGCTGCATACTGATTGAAAGGAAGGTGCTTAGCTGCTTTTCAGACTACAGGTATACTTGAAATCGGTCTGTAAGGGATAAAACAATATCCATGAACTGTGAACACTGTTTATTGTATCAGTACTGAAAAAAACTCCTCACATTCTGCCTCATGTGACAATAGTTGCAGATCTTTTGCTTCCAGGTAGCAGTAGGTCTTCTGAAGCTGCAGTAGGTCCAGTGTAAAACCTGGACAGATTTTGCAAGGCAGAGGGGAAGAAAATCTAGGAAGAGATTTCCCAAGGGCATTGAAACCACATCTCAAGAKGAGCTTTTTCTGAAGAAAATGATCTGAAGTACTAACAAACTCGCTAGCATACAATTTCCATGGCTACAAATACAGAGGTGAAACAAACCCAAACCGTATTTCCTAAGCATCAAAGACTGTACGGAAGTTTGAGTCGGTTCTTACTATCACTGAGTGAAGAAAATCTCACAACGGAAAATCAGGTGGTGATTACAGTGTTGTACATTGTTCTGCTTGCTGTTAGTTTAAGAATACTGTAAGTGAAGAGGCTGTAAGGAGCCATTGTGCTGTGGCAGTACGGCTCAGTGGGAACTGTTACTCTATAGAGACAGTTATTTCTAAATCTCTTTAGTYACCAGTCCACTGTCCCAATTCTGTTCCTGTTTGGTTGGTCCACACTTCAAACATTTTTTTCAAGCACTGAGAATTCTGTCTATAGCTTCTAGGATCTCCACAGTGGCTAGAGATGGAGTCTGGCATCCCAGATAGGGCTCTGCAGTCCTACCTCACTTCCACAGCATTCTACTGTGACCAGCTCTTGTATGTTCACAGGCAAGAGAGACCAGAATATTTGTATTTGAAAGGGATGAGGCAGTTTCGGTAGGTGAACCAATTCACATCCAGAACCTGATTACTACCTGGTATCTATTCTAACATCAGGGAATATCAATATGTTGATATAGTAGACAGATAGTCTAGCCTGGCTTTGATAAAAACATCTTGGTGCCCTCAGAGCAAAGGATATTACTTCTTCTGTTTTGATATTAAGTGCCTCTTTTCTGGACACGGAAAATCCTAGTTTCAGTTCTTGCTGATAAGAATAGTATCCCTGTACAAGCAGCCATATATTTTTACAGGACAGCTTGGAGACAGAATCTGCTCTGAAGATTTTATTATCCAAATGAGTACAAGGATAAAAGGCATAGAGGGAGTGTATGGGCATTCACATTTAGTCTATTGATTAAATTTAGTCAGCATTTAGTCTGTTGAGACTAGTGTCTCTTTAGTCAGGGGAGAGGACTAACCTCTTCTAGAGAATGGCTTGGAGCTGCAAGCTAAGTCAGCCTCCTCCGGTGGGCAATTCAGAGCCACCTGCACCTCCTGGCTGATTGTCAGGAGCATTGCTGTGACATTTCTCATCGAGGCTTTGGATAGATTTCTCAAATCGACATCACCACAACAGTCTCCAAATAATAATAATCTCTACATAACTCTGCAGTAGCAAGACTTCGGGCAAGTCATTTATTTACCTGCGTTTCAGCTTTCCAGTAATGTGTAGCTAATAATAGTCACCTGCTTGCCAGAAGGCTTTAGGATCTGAAGTCATGAATGTCTGTAATGGCTTTAATATCATCAGTACAAAGGTATTGTGCAAACATATTTAGTGCATATGAAAGAATAATGAATTCCTGTTTATTACCCACAACATTACAGTAATAAACTGCTGTAAGATGCAATGTGTTCCAAAATATTAAAGGCCAGATTGTCCTGCTGGTGCAATTTGGTGGAATCACGGCAAGCAAATTTTTCCCTTTTATGTGTGGCAATTAATTTCTTGAAGGAATCGACATCCATGGGATATGTGTAATTTTAGATGTAGTTATTTAGATACAGATACCATCAATTCAATAAAAAATGCCACACTTAAAAACAGTAAAAAAAAAAAAAAAAAGATAGCTTAAACTGAAATAAAGAAAATGAACTTAAATGAGCAGGAAGATATGGATATATTTACAAGAATAAGTGTGCAATGTTCTATCCATAGATGATCAAATCTTCCCATGATATTTGAAAGTGTTATTAGCAGTTTTCTCTCTCCTCTCCTTTGAATTGACTGCATTTGTAGATAGTTTCCATAACAGCACATTGAAAGAGATAACTGTGTTTCTTACACCATTGCCTATGTCTTCAGAAACAGTGAGAAATGATGGACCTGCTCCTTAAACAAAAATGAAACAAATGCTCAGTCTTCTACATCAACAATAACTGGATTGCTGTAAATGTGGTTAGTATGTACAGTTTTATAGGCTTGGCATTTATGCGCTGTACTTCAGACTCAGTCATAATTTCCATAAAAATTACAGAATTATTAGGACAGAATAATGAAGTTATCATTAATAAATGATATTGCTTTTGCACATGATTACATATCTCACTCTTCTGGATGGCTGAAATATCTGCAGACTGGGTAACAGGTTACCTGGTTTATGGTATTCTACGTACATGATGTTTTGTTTCTTTCATTACTACACATCAGAACTAGATAGCTGCCTTACATACATGGCGAACTCTGATCCCGCTCTGAACTTTTTAATGTGTCTTTTCAACACTGCGTTCAGCTTAGCATTTTGCTGCTGCTGAAGTAATATTTCACTTAAGCTGTTTGAGTCTGCAAAAGCTGAGGTTTGCTTACTTGAGTTTCTCTATAATACTTAAAGCGTGTCTTGATGGTGTTCGTACTCATTTTACTATGCTCCCTTTATATAATGCTGATCCTACTTTTGATAAAGTAGGGTCTATGTGATAGAGCAAAATAAGTTTAAATGGATGTGGGAGTTTTCTCATGTTAGTGTTCTGAGCCAAGTTTGAAAAATTACATTAGAATAGCAAAAGGGAAATTGAATTATGCTTGTAAGAATTTCAGTGGGCTTAGATGCTTTAAGAAGAAATACTAAAGATAAAATCTGCTTGTGTCCTAAAAAATAATTAATTCTGTAAATAAAACCTATGCTGACCCTGTGCCTTAGCAGTATGATCTGTTTACCCTGTGAAATGGTCTGCGGAGTTTTACATCAGTGTAGTTTCCCTTTGGCCTGTACATTGGGAAATGTCATTTCAGCTGTGACTGAACGCCTGTTCAGATGGCTTTCTTCTTTGCACTCAGTGAAATGTCTGGAGTTGTGGCTCCTGTTGTTTTCCTTGGCAAGTGGCAGGAGGTCAGTGAAATACCATTGACATTAAACTTCACAGCTTTGGTGAGGTTCTTGTCGTGGAATTTGAGATGACACTGAAGTAGATTCTTCCTGATGGTTGTTTTTTTTTTTTTAATGATATAATTATGGCATAGACATCTTCATGTTGTACATGAATGTTCATGTGATTATCAATTCTATAGGTATGATCAGAATTTTACTGGTTTTAGCTGTATCTCACTCCTGGCATTTCATTCCATATAGTGATACATATATATATAGAGAGAGAGAGATAGACATATATATGTATGTATATATAGGGCCTAGTGCCATGCATGTAATGGGAATCTGATCCTGCTTCTTCCTGGAGCAAAAAGGCAATATTCCTTCTGAATTTGAATCAGGAGCACAAAGACAAGTATTATCAGGGAAAGAATCATAATGTGCCTCCTGTACAAAAGAATGAAATGTGTTCTTGGATGAGGTTTGAAAAGATGTAGTATCTTAGCTAGATAAAAGAGGCATGGAGGAAGTGCAGAGGAAAAATATCTTGTATCAAAGAGACTAAATTACGTGTGAAGAGGCAGAAAGAGATTGAAAAGAGGACAGTTTTAAATAACAAGTGAAGGTGAAAGATCTAAAAATAAAGAAAGAAATTATAGTTTTGACAAGGTCAATTTTAAATGTCTAAAAGTAGAGAGCAATCATTTTTTCACTGGATCTTGAAAAGACTGGGGAATCATAGAATCATAGAATCGTTTAGGTTGGAAGAGACCTTTAAGGTCATCAAGTCCAACCGTTAACCTATCACTGCCAAGTCTACCACTAAACCATGTCCCTAAGCGCCACATCTACACATCTTCTAAATACCTCCAGGGATGGTGACTCAACCACTTCCCCGGGCAGCCTGTTCCAATGCTTGACAACCCTTTCGGTGGAGAAGTTTTTCCTAACATACAATCTAAACTTCCCCTGGCGTGACTTGAGGCCATTTCCTCTTGTCCTATCACTTGTTACTTGGGAGAAGAGACTGACACCCACCTCGCTGCAACCTCCTTTCAGGTAGTTGTAGAGCGCGATAAGGTCTCCCCTCAGCCTCCTCTTCTCCAGGCTAAACAACCCCGGTTCCCTCAGCCACTCCTCATAAGACTTGTGCTCATCATCAGAGGTATGTGAGAGGGGAGAGTGATCTGGTCGTGAGAATACAACACTAATATTTTTTTAAAAAGTGAACAAATCTTCTCAAGTCAGAAAAGAGAGAGAATGGGGACTTGTACTTCTGATCTGGGTGTATAGTATGTAACACGTGGCAAATTGACTTCCAAATTTTGCTCAGCTCGGTCTCAACCTGTTTGTTTTGGAGCCCTCATGTACCTTGAGAATAATTGTTCTCTGCCCTTCTGTAAAGAACCCCAAACAATAGCTGAGCTCTGGCAGCTGCTGCTTTGGTCTGAACATACAAA
Organism: Phoebastria nigripes; assembly: GCA_035582835.1. Classification (NCBI taxonomy): domain Eukaryota; kingdom Metazoa; phylum Chordata; class Aves; order Procellariiformes; family Diomedeidae; genus Phoebastria; species Phoebastria nigripes. Next base: position 343,998 of record JAYKAV010003039.1, on the reverse strand, counting down.
GCTATGTCGGTAAGGCAGCAGCTTTGGAATATAAGACAGGAAATCATACTCAAAAACACAGCATGTGTGTGTGCATGTAATTTTTGGTATAGATTGGAGCCATTTTTCTTTACCTCCTGACTCCTGGGAGAGATTCAGTCTTTAGAATTGCTCTGCTGCAATTGCTGAACACTCTTTTGTGCAGTGTGTGCGTGTACACTGGGTGCATCTATCAGTTGGCCTGTTGGCCTTAATGGTTCTGCATGTTTTTGTGTCTTTTCAAAATCTATCTACCTTGTGAGTCAGTCAGTCATTTGGTCTTTCAGTCAGTCTAATCTTTTTATGATTTTATTGATTTGTTTGTGCCAGAAGAAAGAAGCCATTTTAACTGTTCTGTAAATAGCTAGAACAAGCCAACTGAGTTTACATGTCCTGTCTTTTCAAGGCAGGTCTAAGAATGTGTTTCTATTCCCACTGAAACCACTGCCAAAAAAACCTAGGTGGGGTTTTTTTGTGATATCTTCATGAGGCCTTGCATATCTCAGGAACTCTCAGGAAGGGTGTTAGACACAAACAAGTTGATGAATGAGAGCTTTTTACCATGAATTGAGCCTCTTCAAATCTACTAAATCACCGGGAACTCTTTTCCATTCTTAATTCTTTTTGGGGAAGAAGCTGTGCTCGTAGTGGCTGACCTGCGTTTGTGTTGTTTTCAGTCTCTGGCACACTGAGGTCGGCTCTGCTTTCCCTTGTCTACTCACCTTGACTCAATGCTGCAATATGTTTCACAGGGGTGCAGGAGTGCTAGCATCTTGAATTTACAGTGTCATTGTAGCCTGACATTTTGTTTCACAGACACTGTTCTAAATGCTTTAAATTTTGGATTATTGCTTTCCCTGGAAAAGGCTGTGGGAGGGAAGTGATTAGCAGGTTGATTCTGCAGAAATAATGCAGCAGTAATGCATAGAAATTTTCATCAGGAGCGAATATTTTTTGGCCTAGATCAAAATAAACACCAGGTTTAATAATCTGTGCCTAGCACTGCTCATTGAACTTTGCTTTCTCCCAGGCACTCTGCATCTTCCATGTCTTCAGCAGCTTTTTCCTTAAGGAGAGCTGCAAATTAGGCTGGTGTCAGTGAAGTTCAAGATCTACTGCTGTTGGGGAGCTTGAGACAAAAGTTGGGGTGCTGATGTAGGGAACTAAATGCAGGCACGGGAGGTACATCAAGTCACATGAAAAGACAAGTGGTATGGAGTCCTGGTGAACATAAGGGCAGATGTGATTCCACTAGCTAAGTTATCGAGGATCGTTACTGTCCTGCATACTCTGTCAGATGCAGCATCTAACACCAGCAGTGCAATGACTGTTGGTATCCAGTGCCCTTTCCCCAAGTCTTTGCTTTTAGTCATTCAAAGGAGACTTCCCTCTTTAGTAGTAACAAGCAAGGATTTCACTTGCTGCTTAATAGAAGGGACTGAAGAGTCTGGCTCCTAGCTTTCTGAGCCATCATTTCATTTTTCTATTCTTGCTAGTGTTATTCCTTCACTGGTCATATGGCTGGCATGCCCCCACAGAGGGCCAGCACTCAGACGTGAACTCAGACTGCCGGATGAACCCTGCGTGTTGATAGGTACCAATGTCTCCAAGCTCTACAGACAGTTCCACTTTTCAAGCAGTTTTACCCTGGACCAGTAACAGCACCAAGACTGTACCTGCTGGCTTGTGGTTCTGGTCACTACTTTTTTGTTACAGAACTGCTCTGGAGAATTTTAATAGCGTGCAGTGCAGGCTTTATGAGCAAAATTGTCTGCTCAATCCATATGCCCTTCTAAAGTCAAATCTCAAGTGTGAGACAGCAGACTGTCCTTGGTGCTTTTTCAGACAGGCTTAGATTTTCAAAACTGGTATTTAGCTTTTGACATATATTGATAAAAAAAGTCAAGAAGAAAGAATGCAGAAGTATCCTCTCGCTCAGAAGTTATTCACCTCGCTCCAATCTCCCTACAGACAAAGGTGAGAATTAATTCCCTCAAAATACTGCATGATTTTGGTCCTACTCTCAACTTCATAATTTTTGAGTCATCAGAGATTAATCCTATGAATTAGATTCATTTTGCTCCAAAAGGGGAGATCCAGTTGGGAAAATACAATTTTGCTGCTAATTGTTTTTGTCTTGATGTTTCTCTCAAGCCAAGAATTCTCAAGTGCTTTATGAACAGAGTCTCACAGTAGGTAGTGCTAAATGGGACCAATTGGCTACTTGCTGCAGAGCAAAAGCCTACAGGCATCCCCTCCCGACTTGACAGATCTAACGCTGCTTTCTTCGCTCATTATAATAGTCCACCTGGTGACAATTCCTGGCACTCTGTTGCTTGCTAAACACTAAACTGTGATGTCTGTTAGCATCTTCCCCTTTCTATGAACACTGAAAAAATAATCCACAGGCTGAACTACTGCTGCTAAAAAATATTTATTCTCAGCAGGAATGTTATGTTTCCCTCTTTGTTACGTACTGACACTGAATATTTAAATTACAACCTTCTAATCTTTCATTTACAGCATCTAGAGGATGTTGAATAAATTAAAAATAAAATGCCACAATATTCTGCCTTGACAGGGGATCTGACAGGGAATCAACATTTTCAGAAATGTGGGTTTGGTTTTCCAGCATACGCAGCTCCCATCTTTGACAGGAGAKGTACTGTGTTCAATACTCCTAAGGCCATATGTGTCAAAAGCTAAATACCAGTTTTGATAATCTAAGCCTGTCTGAAAAAGCACTGAGGACAGTCTGTCTCACACTTGGGATTTGACTGTGTCCCTACTTCAGAAGGGCATATGGATTGAGTAGACAATTTTGCTCAGAAAGCCTGTACTTCAGTACTTCAGTGTTAGTCACGGACTACAAAGGACTATGAAGGATGTGAATCACTGCTGCCTAATAGGGTTCTGTGAATAGTATTGCTAGAAAGAGGCCTTGCAGGTTTGGTGATTGAATTATTAACAGTATTGCCCTGATGGGAATGTGTGACTAATAGCAAGACTTAAATTCAGATGTTATGCTTCAGAGCTAGTCTTAAATGGTAGGTTGAAGGCTGTTTTTTTAGTTTCATTTTAAAGTCATGGTAACAGCAGACAGTGTGGTACAAGGTATTGGAGCAAGTAAGGTGCCCTAGGAAGTGCTGGGACAATGACCCACAGAAATGGTACAATCCATATCAGCCCAGACAGCTCATGAACAAAAAATGTAACTTTTCCACTGAGTCACCCATCTTGAGCAAAACACATAGACATTGAATTGTCTACGATTATCTATTCTCAAGAGTTCAGCTTTACTGGTACCTCTTTAGGCGTTATTATCTGCTTTGCATCATATGTTTTGAGGCCAGAAGACACCATTATGATCTATCCTGACCTCCTGTATGACACAGGACTTAGTCATTTCTGCTTGTAACTGCCCTTTGAGCTATGAAATATCTGTTTAGAAACACATCGTATCTGAATGCATCACTGACTTCAGCACATTTGTCTCAAAATATGTATCTATGCTAACGATTTATGAGTCCCTTAAAATCGTAAGGGACATTCACCAATTACACATGCAATATAGGTAGTAAAACCATAAATTAAGCCCAAGTTCCTTGAATCCCATATCTGTACCTTTTTTCAGAAACAATAACTACTGAACCCCATTCCCAGTGCTCAAAGGTAGGCTAATCCCCTTTCCATCTTGGCTGGCATTATTTGGATCCTGTGATAGTATTACTGAAATAGCAATGTCCTGAATTGTACTGCTGGGGTTTGGTATCTCAGTGACTTGACATCAGACCCTGCCTTTTTCCAGACCATCTCAGTGCCTTTTTTTACTAGGATTTGCAGAAAGCTGTGCAAAGTCTTCAGCTCTGCCCGGCCTGCCCCACACCACATGCGTCCTCAGCAGATGGAGGCTTTGGTGGGAGCTGCAGTCCTCCCTGAGGTTCTGGATAAAACATGGTGTCTCCTACAGGAACATGGGAGATGGTTYGCACCTAGGACGTTGGCAATGAAGAAAGTTACTTGAGCTCTGACTCCAGTAAGTCTCCTCCAAGGGAGGTGGAAGCCAGTCCTGGTGTAGCTCTTCTGAGTGAATGGGGACACCCCTTGACGTCAAGGTGGGACAGATGGAACCTGGTACCATTTGCATGGCCAGGCCATGCACAGAGTAGCCCTGCTCAATACTGGTAGGGAACTGAAGCTGCCTAGGCATTCCACTCCCCCAAAGGTGTGACCCTTACAGCTGGAAAAGTAATGAGATTGTCATCCTGATACAGTCCACCTGTGACTGCCAAAGGCCTTTCCCTTGTGTCATGGCACCCTTCTTTTGTCCTCAGCTGTTCAGGTGCTGGCTTTTCTTTCTTTAGAGGTGGCTGGCTAGACGGTGCCTTGTAGTAGCTTCTACCAATCTCTGCTTCATGATATCCTGGCTTTCCCTGCCCCCCCACTATGCCTAGAACAGCGGTAATACCTCACCCCTGTCTAGCACGTCCCATTGCCAATGCTTTTACAGACTGAGGCTTTCTTATTCTGGTCTGTTGGCTCATTGCACCTCTGCTCTTAAAAGCCCAAGCAAATACTACATTTGAAAGGTCTCCTCTCCTGTGAAATAACAGGTAGATGGGGCAACAGATGCAGCCGCTGAAGCCCTAAAGTTCAGCTGGAGCTGGGACATTTGAGGCTTCTGGAGGAGGTTCTGGGGGCCTGCAGCTGAGGAGAGTTGTGCTAAAGGTGCTGCTGCCTGTATGTGGGCCCTGTGCTATGCTATGCTATGCTACAGTGTGAGGTGAGGCTGCCTTCCTCTTGGTGGCCTGGTTTGCAATCCCAGAAGGCAGGAGCTGTGGGCGGACAGGCTGCGTGTAGTTGCAGGTCAGTGGGGCTGGAGGAGGAGTGCTGGGCCTGTGGGCTTGGCTGTGCTGTGTGGGGAATGTGGTACTTGGGTGTGATTTTCCCTGTTGTGCACAGCCCTTTCCCCCTTCCTTTTTCCCCTGGAGAATTTAAACTGTAGTATAAGTCAGGCTGAGAGGAGGAGATGTTGATGTTTTCTAGTTTAGACAGGGTATAGGTTGCCTTAGCTAAAATTTTCCCTTATTTACCTTCTAGAATGGAAATCTCACTGTCCTTTGTGTGCTTCCAGGAAGGCAGGGACAGGCTTAAGGCAAGTACTTGGGACGGAGTGCGTTTCCAAGAGGAGTGGCAGAACACGGAGTGGAAGTGGGGCTTTAAAGTCTTCCTGTATTCAGAGCTGTAGCCTGTGCTGATCTTTCTTGTGATGCAACTTTTAAGAAACGTTTAATAACCTAGGATGCTAGGTAGATGAAGTCTGGTGTTTGCTTATGTTATCTAATGCTACTTACTTTTATTAAACTCCAGTGCTGCACTTCTGAGACTTACTTGTAGTTGCTTGTTTTGGATGTAACTGAAACTACTCTCCCAGTGCTCTCAATTGAATTAATAAGAATTACCCAGTCAGTTCAATGGTCTCTGAGTCCCTACTCCTTTCCTCTCTGAATGTCTCATTGCTGTCTGTTCTCCCATTTATGTGCATTTTACTTAGCAGAGAGGTTTTTCTCTGCATTAGTGTGGGAGGGCTGCACAGCTAGGCTTGCGCTCAGACCTCTGTGTTCCTTATGTCTCGTGATGCAGGCTGGCAGCCCTGGAGCTGCTATGTCACAGCGCACATGCAACTTTCCGATTTACTTGAGACACACAGCTGAGGCAATGCTTTGTACATTTTCCCTTGTATTACAGCTGAAATGGCATGTTTCAGAGGGCCATTTTAGGAGAGACAGCCCTACCTGAGAGCTGGGAGAACTCTCTGCATATATAGTCCAAACTGCCTTTTCCTCCTTTCTTTTCATGTGTTACTCATTTCATTGGGACAGGCTGAAAGACTCTGTGGCACGTTATCAGTGGAAGTGATTTCCCCCTCCGACTCACAGTGTTTCTGAAGAGATGCATTTTCCTTCCTCCCCTGTCCCCACATTCCACTAAGTAGCGTGTATATGGGAATGAAAAGACTCAAGGAAATGATTGTTGATATTGAGAAAGGTGGTTGAACACAAAGGGGATGAATACAGCAAGGCAAGGAGGGAGAAGGAATGAGAAGGTGACCAAGAAACAGGTAAAGCAGTGTTTAATGTAGGAAGGGGGGRAAACTAACAGAAAATGGAGACTGAAATCCAATGGAAAGGAAGCTCCTAAGGGAAAAGACATACAGGAATCTTGCTCTTTCACTCTCTGGCACCTACATCAACAAAAATACTTCCAACGAATGCATAATTAGCTAGTGTGCCTTATTGTCACAAATACTGAGGCAAAGAAACATTGAAAAAAGATTTAGATGCTTATATGACTAGTAATAATATTTACAATTGGGATGTGAAACCTGCTGTAGGATTGTAGAGACAGTCTCTCACTGGTTAGTGCTCTGGAAGAAAACTTGTTCTCCAGGTGCCCTCTGTGTATGCTGACTTCTGTGACCTGTGAAATAGGGAATTTGTAAGCTGTGAACAATGTAAAATATTACTAACTATAAAAGGTCAAAATTACTGGATCGTTCAGGTTTCTAAAAGTGAGAGAGAGAAAATGAAACACTAGAATTGAAGGGGGGAAATCACTGATTTTGTCTTTCTTCTGTGGGGGAGTGCACCTCCTCTTCAGTGTATAAACACAATTTGTGGCTGTGATCCTACATTCTTAAATTGTAAAGCCGGCAGGAATCATTACGACACTCTAGCCTGAACTCCTGTATATCACAGGCCATCAGACTTCACAGAATTGCTTTCCATTTACTTTAAAGCTTATCTCGGGGAAAATAAGACAATGTGGTTTCAGAAGGTCTCCTTAAGTTTAAAAATCCATCTTAAACGTGAACTCCAATGTGAGTCTGTTTGTTACCAAGGGGGACTGTACTTACCCTCACCTTTTCCTGATGGTAAGCTGCTGTTTTGTTCAGTATTTTGCCATTTACTGCAAATAATGGGCTGTTGGCTTCTGTTCTGGGAGCTCTTCCTTGAGAGCTTAACTGGGCCTCTGCCATCAGGGAGCAAGGGTTATTTTCTGCATGTACTGTGACTGGAACAGCCTAATGCAAAACACAATAGTGGGTTTGGATGTGGAAGCCAATACCAAAGCACCTTATGTAGCTCTCTTGAGTAATTAATGGGAATAACTTCTAGTTTCTGAGTTCTTGTATTGAGACTGGTGATCTATCGTTAACTGGATCTGTACCCCTGATATTCCTGGTTTAGTTTGTTTTTGGTTTTGTTTGGGTTTTTTGGTTTTTGTTTTTTTTGTAATGTTATTAAGGTTTTTCATCAGTAGGCATGAAGTAGTTGAAACTTGGTAGCATTTGAAGAAATCCTCCTACAGAGGAAGACTTAATATGTGCATTGGTAGCTGTGCAGCATTTGGGCCACCAGTGTTCCTGGGTCTCTTTCTGACTTGAAGGCTGAAGGATTTCTTTCTGGAGAAAACTAGATAACAGATAGTGTTGCATTTGTCAATGGCTGAGTTATCTGAAGAGAATAAATCTGGGATATGTGTTTATAAAACCATGAGCCTTTCTTATTGCATTCAAGGAGTATGTTTGCAAGAATGATTTGTATTTTCCTCCATTTTACGTGGCTGGGACATACAAGGGTGATGGAGTACAATGTTAGTTGAGATTAATTATGCATAGTGTAACTTATGAAAGTCCTTGTGGCTTTCTGTGTGACACTTAAATGCGCTATGATAGAGTTACAGAGCATGGTCTTTCTTTTGAGGGAAGGAATGAGGAAATAGGAATCAGTTCAAATTGGTAGCTTCAGTGCAGGCAATTGAAAAAGGAAACTATAGGAATTAAGTGTGGGTTTGTGTTTTTTGGGGTTTTTTTGGGTTTTTTTTTGTTTTTTTTTTTTTTTTTTGTTTTTTTTTAAACACAACAAAAACAAACAAAACCAAAAACCAAACAACAACAAAAAAAACCCTCACCAAAAACTTCACTATGGTGAATAAGTTTAAAGTTTGAAGGATTTAATTAATTATTTAATCAAAGGAAGATTTCACTATGGAGCGTGAGTGATGAAGATCATAAGTGATCACTTGTAGTGTAGACAAAGCAAAGGTAATCAGTAAATACATTACTCCGTATTTCTAAAGGTGCCAGTTGATGATCTCAAAATAGTTCAGTGTCAATGATCAGAAAATATTCTACATGTGTGCATGTGTAGTGTGTGATGTATATATGGTTTTTAAGCCTCTGAGACCTACATAATTATTACAAAAATATGTTTTAAAGATGGAACTATTGATTTATCTTTAAAACATCACTTCTGATTTCTAGTAAAATCTGGACAATTGAAAATAAACTGGAGTATTTGAGTATTGGTTAATAGCTGTTGCAGTGCCACCCCTGAGGAAGGGGAAAGATGGCAGGGTGGATGATGTGTGCTATACATGCACCACTGTTATTTGATCAAGAGCATGAAAGATGTAATGGGTATAGTGTTATGAGCAGATAAAGGACACAGCTGTTAAAATGTATAGATGAACCAAACAGGTGATGGAGAGACACACAGTGATGTGGGGAAATCAAACAGCCTAAATTTTTTTTTTTTTAATAACAGGTGAAGTGGGCTCATTTGGGTAATTGACTACTTAATATAGCCTGTGGCAAACTCCTGCTTCTAGGAACAAAGACCATTGCTTACTTTGGAAGCAGTGCTTCTGAAAAGGAGCTGGGACTTGTTTAGCCAGTTGACCATGTACTCCCTCTAATTTTGTAGCTGAGAAAACAGGGCTGTACAAGTAGTGGAATATTCAGGCAGTGGTATTACCTTGGATGTGACATTGGAGACCATTAGCAAAGTAAGGATTTGGGGTTTTGTCCTTTGCATCAAAAGTAACATTTCTTAGYAAATTAGAAAGGGTTCAGAAGAAGGCTGTAAAAATAATGTGAGATCTTACTACCTAAGGACGTGTACTTTAGGAGTGTCATAACATAGCTTGCGTAGTGAGACTAAGGAAGCTCACTCTACAGAGTTTATAGAAGTGAAGGTTAAGAGGGCACTTGAAGACAGCCTACAGATACTTATTCGGGGAAGAGATCTCTGATTGTAGACTGCTTCTTAATCTTTTGGGAGCAGAAAATGTGTAATGAGGATTGATGACTGGAAGTGGAAGCTAGGCAAATTGAGACTTAAAATAAAGAACCCATCTTTAACAGTGTGGGTAATTAATCACTGGAACAATTTTTCTAGTCAGATGGTAGATTTCCCATCACCTGAAGTCTCTAAATCAGGACTGAATGTCTCTCTAAAAGATAAGCTCTAGTTCAAACCAAAGTTATGGTCTCGGTGTCAAAATTACAGGCTGAAGTGCTGTGGCCTGTGTTGTGCGGGAGGTCAGTGCATATGATCATAGTACTCATTCTGCCCTGAAAAATGTATTAATCTGTTCCTGGCTCATCTGAGCTGACCTTGTTCAAACTTGGTGATTTTATGTGTAAAYGGATGAGTGATACTTACCTCCCCGAAGATAGAAGACCTTGGTTAATAATAAAGGCTGTGAAGGCTGCAGAAATACTGTCAGGAAATACATGGAACTAGAAATCACGGTCTCTTTGCTGGTATGGCTGTACGTGTTCCCTGAAGCTATAGGAAATTGTGTGTGGGAACCTTTCTCCTGGTTCGCCCCTGCCCAGCTATGCCAGGTACTTGTCCTGGGAGCTTCTGTAGCAAAGGGTGGTTGAAGGGGAGGTGGGAACACTCAGCATCATTTGGTGAGGCACCTAGTACTTTCTGCTCTCTCTGAACTGGATACTTACTAGCTCTAATTACAGTTTAGCAACATTAATGATACATGTGAATACTGTTACGGATTCGCTAATAAGTTTGCAGCCAGAGATGAAAAGGCAGGTCAACGTAAGTCCCTGCATTCAGTCACTTGTAACTCTCTTATCACTTTGACAGCGTACCTGTAATGGTAAGCATTTGGAAATCAGACTTGTTCTTTCAGGGTTCGGGGTTTGCTGGCAGAAAGAAAGGTTGTAATTCTTTCTGCTGATGGTATTAAACTATAATTTGTGATCTTTGAGCAATAGTGAATGAATAAGCGAATCCTGGGTTATGAGTGTTGTGGCCTTCTGGTGTTTAAACACTGCTCACACCTTGCAAGAAGCAAATCTAGTTGTCAGGAGGTGCTTTAAGTCAGGCTGTGTCAGCCTGTAATGTTCAAGACCACTCTAAGAAGGCAGAGAGGGGTTTAAAGACTCTGGCACAGAACTCATCATCTCCATCCAGCTTCAGTCACTGCTGCTAGTTCTCTCTCAAAATTCACCCACAGTATGTCAGGTATAGAAAATAGCAGTAGGTTTTAGGTAGTACTTTTCTATATTCTGTAGTTCCAATAAATAATGCTGGAAAAAACATAGTGGTTTGATTTTTAGCAAGTTTATAATATATGCAATCATTACGCTACTCTGTACATTACACATAGCACAAACCAGCCTTTCACCTGTTTCACTACACATGTCAGTTTACATACACAAATTAAAACATAGTCCCTCCTGTGCCAAAAAAAAAACCCAATTAAAACATAGTCCCTCCTGTGCCAAAAACTGGATCAGCTGCACTGGAAATGCAGTTGTCTATGTTGAAAAAAAGCCCATATAATTAGCCTGACTGTGTGCTGCTCTTGTGCCTCTGTAAGTCCTGAATTTCATTTTGGAGCTAATACCTAGGTGTGTCTGTGGCCCGTCCTCTCCAGTGCATGGTCCTTTCCAGGACTGGCACTTCTCATTTCTGTATGGAAGGCTCCAGTGTCCAAAACTTACTGACCAATACTGCTGCCACTCTTGTATTGTGCCGTGGGATACTGTGGAGTGCTCTCGGGCCTAACTGAGGTCAAAAAGGCACAGTACAGAGCTAAACTCATTTTAGTTTTCTTTAGATGAGATTCCTTAAAATGAGAAGGTGTTTGCTGAAGGTGCAGGATTGACAGGCTTGGATCTTGGTATTGTGCTTCCTCTTATAGCAATTGGAATGTGTACAGGASGATAGGAGTCTTCCATACTACTGTGCTAGTCTCTTGAGCTGCATGAGCTGTTTGCAGAACGGTGAGACCCTCATGATACTTTTATGTCTTGCCCCCTTCTCAGGCAATGGAGAAGGAATCCATCATAGCCACGCACCTACTGCCAAACTGAGTGGAGAGAAGCAAAAGTTAAAATAGTTTTTCCTTGGGACATTTGGCTAAAGGTGATGCGTATTGGATTTTATTTTTAGAGCAGAACTTGCTGAAAATAAAGGTCAGAATGATGGATGTTTTTGATGCATAGTCGTTTTGTTGCTTTGACTGTTAGGCCTAGCTTATCCCTTCTCTAAAATGTTATCAAGACTTTACTAGCTTTATATTATGCTTAACTTTTTTTGACATTTACAGTTTTTCTGTCTGAGCATTTGGAATAGGGTGGGAACACAGGCTTCCCTTAGCTGGGGTTTATCTAAACCAAATGGTTTGGTTTGTTTAAACCAAATGGGAGTTGTCTGCTGTCAGCACCCTGATAATTAGTAACTGAACAGTTCTTTGTAGTGGCAACATCTTGTTTTGCAACTAGCACACGTCTCTCATTCATTTGAGGTACCCCTCATCTGAGAGACAATCTAAATAAGCTATTGATAAGTATAAAATCTTCCCAGTTTTCCCACTGTTCTCTGAGATGCAGCATTGCCTCTTCCAAGCCTCTGTCTGATCAGCCAGTTTTTTCCTATTGATACCAGAAACTTCCTCAAAAATTTGGATGATACCTCTCAGGGGTGCAATATTATAGATTGGGGATGCAGATGCAAGCTGCTGGTTAGGTGGACAGTGTAAAATTGAACAGACGCCAAATGAGCACTTTTATGTTAAAATGTACTTCTCTAGCGGGAGATTTGAATGGCTGAATGACCACGATAAGATGAAAATGAAGCTAATAGATGTGCTAAACAGAGCTGCAGCAGTAAACAGCCTTTCCAGCTCTGATAGAGAAAGAAGAATAATTTTCAACTGGAGCAAAGTAATTAAAAACCAAAACATCCCCAGACCCAATAAGGTGAAAAGCTGGAGAGTAGGATAGGCTCGTATGAAGTCTGAGCATTTTTTCCCAAACTTATTACATTATTTACAATAAATCTGGTACTTAAAAATGGTTTTGCTTTATTTGGAAAATCTTGTAAGAGTCTTGATATTCTGCCACCCCTTCGCACCAAATATGTAGTTTAGCAAAATTAGTTTGCTAAGCATCTTAGAGATGGTGAATCTGCATCTCTGGAAAAGAAAAACTATTAGAGGGGAAAAACTCTCAACTTTCCTGTTATAAACAGGAGTTCAATACACTCATATTTCTACTTCTCTGCAATGGTCGCTCTTTCAGTAGATACTTAAGAGGAGGTCTACTGGGTGCTACTTCACTGCCATCCTGTAAGACTTTTACTCAGCAATGCAGCTGGTACCATGTATGCTTACAGTCTCCACTTCCTTTTTGAACGTAACTAGTACCAGTGAGAATGAGCATTTTTTTAAGGTATTGACTTCAGCAGGTGTGGTTGGGGAACAGTCTTGAAGGGGTCTGCCTGTATTTGAACACTTAAGTGATGCCAGGTAATTGGCTTCTTCATCTATGCTTTAATTGTTTTCAGTTTTTGTCTTGTTCTTCCTACCAGTCTCCTGGTTAGGTGGGCTACCTTATCATGTGGTACAACTTCTTCTGGCACTTGGAACTTCTTTGTCATAGTGATTCAAGCTCAGTCATTCTCATGACTGTTTTGCAGTGTCCATATTCAACCTTTGATCCTTCTTTTTCTAATATTTACTAACCACTATTTGGCACTTCTGAGTGTGCAAAGGACTCAGCTGATGTGCAGTGTTGACACACTTAAACAGATACTGTTCTTCTCTTGCCACCACCCACTGCCTATGTGCCACAGACAGCTTTTACTGTAATGCCACATCCAGGTCCTCTTACTCCCCCCTTTTTTTTTTTATGAAATTAATCTCAGCTGACACTTTTCTGAGATTGATGCATTTCTGTCCTTTTGTCTCATTCTTCATTCTAATCCAAGTGAATGTACCTTCCTATAGCTGAACATATCTTTTGGCTTTGGTTTCAATCCTCAGCAATAGATAGTTTCTTACACTTGGTAATTTGGTCTTTTTCCTTTGTTACTGCTTGGTCCCTTTTTTTCAAGGTATATCTCTATGAAGAGCTGTCACTTTTGTTCAGCATGCTGATGTGCACGGTCTTCTGAATGGCTTTCAGAGACTGAGCACAGCTTTCCTACTGTATCTTTGTCTAAGCATTCATGTAACTCACCAATTCTCATTGTTGGTAAACAATCTACAAATAGCACTTGTTGCTCCCTGAACTTGTTTCCTAGATGCATAAAGACAGTCCCTGTTTCTTTGGAAAACGTAAGTTTCTGGTAGCTGTTTGCTCTTTCTGAAGAGCAGAATCATATGGGAGGACTCTTGGAATTGCAGACTCATAAGAGGGGAATACACATTTCTGATGGTTGGAGCAAAAGGTCAGAAAACAAAGCTGCTGAGTTCTGTTTAGCTCAGGCAGTATTTTATAATTTCATGCACCTTAAGACTTTTCATTTTCCTATTCTGTAAAATGGAGGCAGTTACATTTTTCATTAGTGTTTATTTGAACTTTTCTAAAAGAAGGATTTGTACAATTACAAAATATTGTTGATACATTTTGAGTCTTGGTAAATAAGTGAGAGAGGAAATTAACTGAAACCAATTTTTGCTTTTAAGCATATTTATAATTTTGAAGCTGAGTGCATGCTACTGATGTGAGATTTCATGGCCGGGGGGAAGGGGGAGTTTTCTTCAAAGCACTTTGATTTTCTTTTATGCAGTTGTTGTGGTTTAACCCCAGCCGGCAGCTCAGCCCCACACAGCCGCTCGCTCATTCCCCCCCTGGTGGGA
>JAYKAV010003039.1:285659-329536 GCA_035582835.1 Phoebastria nigripes | reverse complement strand
TCCAAAACACAGCCCCATACTAGCTACTATGAAGAAAATTAACTCTATCCCAGCCAAAACCAGCACATTCTCCACCCCTTATTCCATACCATTTACCTCATGCTCAGGTCCCACACTATCCAATACATCCTYATTAACCACCACCCCCCTTCCCATCCTTTGATATAATACACAGATATCATTCCCTTTGTCTATGGACCACCCCTGTGAAATGCCCATAAAATGTCCACAAAATGTCCATTGAGTTCATTTAGTCCATGACTTTGGGCTCTGTCTGTTATGGTGGTYACTCAGGACAGGAGAGGTGGTGTGTTGTGTGGAGTTATTGGGCACCAAAGCCAGCTCAGGTCGGGTCACTGCTGCACTTGCACTGCTTCTTGAAAGGCTTGTCCTCCATTGGTTTGGGTGGTTCTTGCTATAGTAATTCCTATAACATGCAACTCAAATCCTGGGTTACAACAATTTAAAGGTATTTTCATTACAGTCTCCACCCCTGGTCCCTTTGGGCCAGGTTATAGGGTTTAACATTGCAATGAACTCCTCCCCTTGCCCCTGTTCCAGCCTGGGCTTACCCACAGACTGCAGTCCCTCAGGGGTGTACCTGCTCCAAGTGGAGCCCTATCTATGAGCCACAGTCTCTTCAGTGGTATGCCTGCTGCAGTGTAGACTTATCCACAGCCACAGTCGCTTTGAGGTGCACCTGCTCCAGCATGGCCTTACCCACAGCCACAGTCCCTTCAGGAGTCAACCTCCAACATGGTCTTACCCATGGCTGCATTCCCTCCAGGGGAGTACCTGCTCTGTCGTGGACTTATCCATGGCTGCAGGCTTTGAGGTGCTCCAGCATGACCTTATGCACAGCCACTGATGCTTCCAGGTATACCTGCTGCAGCATGGACTTATCCACAGCCATAGATACTTCGAGGTGTACCTTCTCCAGTGTGGACTTATCCCTAGGCCACAATCCCTTCAGAGGTATACCTGCTGCGGCACAGACGTAACCATGGCCACAGACGCTTCGAGACGTATCCGCTCTGGCATGGGCTTATCCATGGCCACAGACGCTTCAGGGTGTCCTGCTCACGCATGGACTCATCCACAGGTCACAGTCCCTTCGACTCGAGTTCATGCTGGAGTTCCAGCCTGTCCAGTACAGCAGCACAGAAACAGCAGCAATGCCCAGGCGCATCGCCATTGCTGTTATCAAAATGTTCCCAGGTACAACAGAGTAAGGTGATCAGCAGTACAGCAAGCAGCAAAAGCAAAAAGCAGCCACTAACAAGCACTAGACTCTAATATACAGTGAGGCAAGCAAGCCCCATGGCAAGCACAGAAGCCTGCCAATTAATAGCTAAACAGCAATAACAGCTATAAATTTGATCTAGCACATTCCAATCAAATCTGTCGTTATCTCGAACCCTTTGAGCCCCATGTTGGGTGCCAAAAAGGACTGTCGTGGTTTAACCCCAGCCGGCAACTAAGCACCACAGAGCCACTTGCTCACTCCCCCCCCGGTGGGATGGGGAAGAGAATCAGAAGAGTAAAAGTGAGAAAACTCGTGGGTTGAGATAAAGACAGTTTAACAGGTAAAGCAAAAGCCACGCATRCAAGCAAAGCACACCAAGGAATTCATTCACTACTTCCCATCGGCAGGCAGGTGTTCAGCCATCTCCAGGAGAGCAGGGCTCCATCACGTGTAACGGTGACTTGGGAAGACAAACACCATAACTCCGAATGTCCCCCCCTTCCTTTTTCTTCCCTGTTGTGGTTTAACCCTGGCAGCACCTAAACACCACGTAGCTGCTCGCTCACACCCTGCCTCCCATAGGATGGSGGAGAGAATCGGGAGGGCACGAGTAGGAAAACTTGTGGGTTGAGATAAAAACAGTTCAATAATTGAAATAAAACAAAGTAGAACAGTAATAATAACAGTGATAACCACAACAACAATAGAATATACAAAGCAGGTGATGCACAATGCAACTGCTCACCACCCACCAACCGACGCATAGCCCGATATGCGAGAGCCCATCCCACGATGCCAGGGCCCCCACACACACACTTAGTTCCTATACTGAGCATGACGTTACATGGTATGGAATACCCCATTGGCCAGCTGGGTCAACCACCCYGGCTATGCTCCCCCCGCCAGCTTCCTATGCACCTGGCAGGGCATGGGAGGCCGAAAAGTGCCCGGTGCAAGCACCACCCAGCAACACACAAAACATCAATGGGCCATCAACGCTCCTATTATACCAACCCCAAAACACAGCACCCCCTGCCCAGCTACTGGGAAGAAAGTTAACTCTGTCCCAGCCAGAACCAGGACATTCCCCCAGCTTTATATGCTGAGCATGACATCATACAGTGTGGAATATCCCTTTGGTCAGTTGGGATCAGCTGTCCCAGCTGTGTCCCCTCCCAGCTTCTTGTGCACCCCCAGCCTACTCACTGGTGGGGTGGGGTGAGAAGCAGAAAAGGCCTTGATTCTGTGTAAGCACTGCTCAACAATAATGAAAACATCCCTGTATTATCAACACTGTTTCCTGCACAAATGCAAAACATAGCCCCATASTAGCTACTATGAAGCAAATGAACTCTATCCCAGCCAAAACCAGCACAGCAGTCCTCCCTGAAGTGTTTCAGTAATACATGATTGATACTCTGTGATGAATATTGCTGTGCAATACATCTCTGTGGATTGATTTTTTTTTTTTGCTGGACCTTTACAGCAGTGTAACTGCCTATTGAAAAGGCAGATGACACCAAGGATCATCCTGTCCCTGTAGAGACACTAGGGACATTTCCCTCCTGGACACTGGATTTTTCGTTGCTTGTGTGAGATGTATAACACCAACATGGGCTTCTTAACAGCATAGAAGAGCATCGTGCATTGATGTTGTTGAGAAATGGTTCAAGGGCTTAGGGAGGGATTCAGTCAGGTTGTGTTTGTCATGCAGAAGGGAAGGGATGCTGCTTTGTTGGCCAACATCTGGCCTGCAGCTGGCCAATGTAAAATAGGAACTTTAAGAGAGTTAGTTACTTTACTGAGGAAAACTTTGTAACACTGAAGTAGAAAAAGCCTGGGAATCTGAGATTACCTTCATGATATTTTGGATTACTTTGGAGGAAAAAGCATGAAATCAAAGGTTTGTGATTCAATCAGTCCATTTGCAGTCTAAATGGAGCACACCTTGGTCTTTGTGCGCGTGTGTGTATTCGGGCATAACTAGTGGTAGAAGAACAGACTATCTGTGTCTGCTATAGTTTTACTTATAGTCTTACTGATTTTTCTGATGGCATTACTGTTTCATCTGTATCGTTAAATTCTAGGAAAAGTTTTAAATTATGAATATCTAAGTATGTGTAGCCTAGAAATTTTGAGTTAGTATTTCCTGAACTTGTGTGATGCTTTTACATGAGAGAGCATTGTAGACGCTGTTGGTCATGTTTTTATGATTTGGTCTGAGGCCCACCGAGTCTCTGCTTAATAACAGAAGACAGCAGCACCCTTATGCAGGGTAGATCCACTTCCTATACTGGGCTTTTTCGAATTATGCTGCTTTTATATTAGACAGCAGTCAACTTTGGCAACTTGCTTTTCCACAGTAGTATACTGTAATTGTAGAGACCCTGGATAGTTCTGCTTCTTGTGCTCTTGCCCATTTCTTTTATGTCAGTGTCACAGCGTAAGGTTGTATTGTTGGATGTATGGGAGATGTTCTGCTGGCTGAAGATGCTGCCCGCAAAATATCTGCCTCACTACCCAAAGCGTTTTTTTGAAAGCTTCAGGAAAACCTAAAAGCTTTTTTTTTTTCTTTTCAACATACTTGAGGAAAAAGTAGTAGTTAGTTCTACTGTATTTGTTCTTACATTTTGTAGTTCTAGTTCATAGAATTACTGCTAACAGAGCATGTAAATGTGAGCCATAGCTTCTCAGTTTTATTTTACTCTGCTTGTCACTTGCTGGGATGGAGTCTGGACAAATAATTTGATTTTAAAATGGTAGAAATTGATCTCTGATTTTGAATGTCACAATTGTAAGTCTTGCATGCTAAGCATTGAGAGTTGCTAAGGACCTGGACTTCAGTGAAGTAATGGGGTGCTTGGCACTGCTGAAAATCAGGAACATCTCGGACAAACCCCTTAAACCAAGTCATGAAAAATTTGACAAAGCATTAGAAAGTTTGCTTGTTAATCCATCTTTTTCTTACTTTTCCTGGCTGTAGAACAACGGATGTTTGGAGGAGTTGATGTATCTGTCTAGTATTCTTGAACAGAAGGTGTAATGCATATGCACACTAACTCTGGGTTAAAATAAACAGAGCTTCTATGCTGTAAGTATCTACTTGATAACCAAGACTGTAATGTGTGGAGATTAGCTTATTTTACTAGTGTAATAGCTGTCATGAGAAGTTAAGACCGAGGCAGACAGAAATGTTGGGTTTGAATTTTGGGATTCACCTGCTCCAGTGCTGAATAGAGAAACCTGATTTTGACTAAATTACATCACATTAGAAGAGGTCTGAAGTATATATCAGATTGAATAGTAAGTGGGAAACGTGAGCTATCCTTACACTTTAGAGTTAAAAGTACTTTAAAAGCATCTTTAGGAGGTAGGTCATGAGGTTATCTCAGAAGACAAACATTTTTTAATCTGGGCAAACCCATGCACATTGTTAGGATCCTCCTGCATAGAAAAATGTGCTGTTCTGACTTGTTTTGGGGGAAGACGTAGTTTAAGTAAACACCCAATATTTCCACATTTCCAATTAGCTTATCTTGCAATGTGTGCTGAGTTGATCCAGGGACAGTATAACAGATAAGTTAAGGAGCAACTTAAGGTAAGTGTTTAAGCATGTTGATTCTGTGTGTCCCCCCACCCCACCCTTAATCCCTCATTATACTCCACTGGTTTACAGCCTTTCATGATTTCTTGGAGTTATCTCTGTAGCCATATGCACGTAACATGGGACCAGAACCTGCAAAGGTTTTTAAAGGCACGTGGCCTGGTTCCCTTCTTTCTGAAGACCAGGTGCTGTGCTTGGGGAGAAAAAATTAGTGCCCCATTAGTGCAGCTTCGACATCACTCAGGTTTCCTCTGTTTGTACTTAATAGAAAGGCTGTTTTACAAATGTACAGAGAACATATTTCATTAGCTGTTGAAATACCATCTGATATACCAAAGTTATCTCAGCCTGTGTGCCATCCCAATAAATTGCTAACATAGAGAACTGGGATGAAGGATTAATCACTAAAAGGTAATAAGATGCATTAAACAGCTCAGGTTGAGCTATGTAGAGCAATAAAATACCCAATTGTCTTAATCTTTAAAAAGTACCTATGAGACACCTTCCATCTGTCAACAGTCACGGCTCTGGAAATAGCCACTGCATCTTTCATACTTGTCTGGAGTATTGGTAAAGGTTGTGCCAAATTGGAATGTGTTGGGGGGGAGAGGGGGTTGGGGTTTTTTAGGGGTTTACTATTACACTCTTGGCCATTAGGATTTTCCCCACTGCCACTTATTTATTTTATTTTGAATCAAAAAACGCTCTCAAATAGAGAGTCAAAAAGAAAACTTTTGAGCGTTGTTTGTTTGAAAGTTTAGGTGTATGGAAGAAGCAATAGCTTTGGAACCTTTTTTCTTTGTGTATGGAGGATGCTGTGCCCTCTCTACATGTCTTCCATGATTAATATAAGATACTTCATTGATAACAATCCTCTGACTTGGCTCACTACCTATTTGTAGTAATAGGTAATATTTGTAGTAATAATGTATTTATTATTTATATGCGAGACGGGTGTTTTTTTCCCTCCTGAAGTTCTTCATCAGACATTGTTTTTAACTATTTATAAGTGACTCTGATCAAACTGAACTGGATTTTCTTCCGTGTGGTGTTACAGTTTACACAAAGATCTGTATGAAACTAGAGATGCCTTTGACTGCAGAGCTACTTTCGTCTTCCCACCCCAGAACAGAAATACAAGTTCCCTGTATGTGTCAGATACATAGTATTCAAAGATTTATTAGTAAAAGCTGTCTTCAGTTAGGAGTCTTGGAGTCTTCCTAAACAGCAATCCCCTCTGAGAGAATACCTTCAGCATGTTGTTCTTCATTGCTTCCCTTATGTTTTTGCTAATGCTAATGTATTCTCAAGGGAAGAGTGTTTTCTGTGATTCAGATTCACTAATCTGGTTTTTTCCCTGCTCTGGTCCATCAAAGATCTGCAGGTGAAAGATTTTACTTTTTTTGAAAGAAAGAGAAAAATATGACTATGCATATTTTCCCTAGTGGTTTCATTTTTTTTGTTTTCATCTTTAATCACACAAGCATTCATTACCTGTTTGTATCTCATCTCTGCTCTGATCTGAACCCATTTAACCCAAAGGAACTTGCGGAGTTTTAATTGTTTCAGTGTCTGCCTGAGGTTTAAATTATGTATTTGAAGTTTTAAAACTTTGAAGTAGTTATTTTCTTTCCATTTATAGGTTAAAAGGATCAAGCAGGGATTGTCTTACTATTGCTTTAGGATTTCAAAAGCTCTGTTTACTTTTAACATGCTTGGGTTTACAGCACAACACTATGTAGTGGAGAAATGCATACAAGTAATTACGTCAATTACCATCAGCTCTATACAATTCTTCTGTGATGCTATGTGATTTAAATGTCATTATATGTCTGCAAAAGGATGGGAAATTGTTGTTGTTAGCTCCTGTTTGCTGCTTACAGCTGTTTTTATGACTGGTTTTGCTCATAAACAGGTGTTTAGAATATTCCTTTGACTAAGTGATACAGCTTGTGCTGTTGTGAATTAATTTGTCTTGCATGTCTGGGTAGCTTGGATTTCTTTTGTTTTCACTTCTTTAAAGAAAAGAAAAATAAATAAAAAAGCAGAAAGGCTCCCAGCAGCTGAGGTTGTTTAGGTAAGCCATGCTTGGAGAAACTACAAGCTTACGATGAGACAGAATGTGTCCTTCAAGAGAAAGATGGTTTGCTGTGGGTATCTGTGGGCATGGCCTCCCAATAAAATCTCATTTTACTCTGGTTGCTGTCCATTCCTGTTGAATGATCTTTCCTGTACTTTCTCTACTTTGGTTACAAGTCCTATGCCTGGTGCCTTTTATTCCTGAAGCTGATCTGTGGTAGGTGACAGAGGAATGGACATACGCACCAAAAGTACATGTGTTTTCAGTAATACTCCATCGTGAAAACTTAAATAACCCCATATAAAATGCTTTTGAAAAACATCAGCAGATGGTGCTTCTGAAAAAGGTAAGGTGAATTCTTCGCCTGCCCCCGTTCTCATTACTAACATCTGAAAGCAAGGAGGGTGCATCCGGTGCAATTCGCCTGTGGACTTGACAGTACTTATAGGGGAATGGAAGCCTCAAAAGAGCTTGTTGGCTCCTGTAAAGCTTTTAAGCCATTTTCTGTATGTATTTCATTCAAAAATTACTGACTTCTGCTTCAGCCATTCCTTGCTAGTTAATCAGAGACTAGAAAAGCAGAATGCTTTTAACCCAGTTGGTCACTGCCATTTCATATATGATCCAGAAGGCTTAATTTCTATTAAAAATAAAAAAAAAAAAAAAAATCCAACCAAAACCGAAATCCAAACAAACAAAACCCTACACCACAAAACCTGTGAAAATGTAAATGTAAAACAACAAATGCAAGTCATTGGTTTGTATGCATGGGATGGTGCATTGCTGAGAACCTGGGGTGTTTTGGCTGCAGCTAAATCATTAGAAAAATAGGACTTTCCTTAAGAGTGGTCTTTTTGTTATTATTAAGAATAACATAATCAAGGAAGGAAAATGATAGTTACAGATCTACTGGGCAACAAAGTAGCTGTTAAACCACAGACTATAGAAAACAACCTGTTCTCCCAGACACAGGGTACCTTTAAAATGTCTCTTGTAAGCAGTGTTTTGGTTTGGTTTTTTAGAGACATCAATTTTAAGATAGTATCTTTACTTTAACTGCATCTCAGAGGAAGAAATGTACTGGTAGGAGCATATGCTTTGTTGGAGAGTCATCTGTAATACCTCATTTCCACTGAAGTGCATGAAAATATACATGGCTTGGTCACCTTTTTTTGTTGTTGTTGTTATATTATGATAACTAAAAATAAATGTCAAAATCACAAAGTATTTGGGGTTGGAAGGGACATCAGCAAATCATCTAGTTGAATCTCCCTGCTCAGGCAGGGTCAACTGGAGCAGGTTGTCCAAGGCCATGTCCAGTTGGGTTTGGAATGTCTCCAAAGATGGAGACTCCACAATCTCTCTGAGCAAACTTGTTTCAAACGTGTTTGAACATCCTCACAGCAAAAATCAAAAGTTGGGGCGGGGGGGGGGGTGTGTTTGGTTTTTTTGTCTGKTTTTTTTTTCTTTTTTTCAGATGGAATTTCAATTTGTGCCCATTGCCTCTCATCTCTTCGCTGGGCACTGCTCAGTCTTCTTTACTCCCTCCCATCAGATATATATACACATTAATAAGATTGCCCCCCATGCCCTCTCCCAGCCCTCTCTTCTCCAGGCTGAACAGTCCCAGTTCCCTCAGCCTCTCATCACATGAAAGATGCTCTAGTCTCTTAATCATCTTCATGGCCTTGTACTGGGCTCATTCCTCTAAGTCCATATCTTCCCTGTACTGGGGAGCCCAGCACTGGACACAGCACTCCAGGTGTGGCTTCCTTAGTGCTGAGCAGAGGGGAAAGATCATCTCCCTCGACCTGCTGGCAACATTCTCCCTTATGCAGCCCAGGAGGCCTTCTGTGTCACCAAAGCATGTTGCTGGCTCATGTTCTGCTTGGTGCCCACCAGGACACCCAGGTCCTTTTCAGACAAGCTGCTGGGGCCAACCAGCTGGAAAGCAACTACTGATGCATGGGGTTATTCCTGCTCAGGTGCAGAACTGCATTTCCAAGTGTTGAACTTCATGAGGTCCCTGTCAGCCCAATTCTCCAGCCTGTCCAGGTCCCTCAGAATTGCAGCACACCTGTCTGGTGTACGAGCCACTCCTCCCTGTTGTGTCATCTGTGACCTTGCTGAGGGTGCTCTTTGTGCCATTATCTGGGTCATTAAGGCAGGTGTTGAACAGGACTGGCCCCAGTATCAACCCCTGGGTACATCATAGTGACTTGCCTTCAAACTGACTTCCTGCTGCTGATCACAACTGACTGGACTTGGTCGTTCATCCAGCTTTAAGTCCACCTCCCTGTGCACTTATCTAACCTGTACTTTGTCAGCTTGCCGATAAGGATGTCGTAAGAGATGGTGTCGAAAGCCTTACTACATCAAGGTAAATAATATCCACTGCTTTCCCTTTGCCCACTGAGCTAGTCACCTCCCTGTAGAAGGCTGTCAGGTTGGTCAGGCATGACTTACCCTTAGTAATTCCATCCTGACTACTTCCAATTGCATTCTCATCCCAAATATGTTTGAAAATGTTGTGCAGAAGGTTTTGCTCTGTCACCTTCCCAGGGACTGAGGGGAGGCTGACTGGTCTGTACTTCCCTGGATTCTCCTTCTTGCCCACTGTGAGGATAGGAGTGACACTTGCTCCCTTCCCATCTTCAGGAACCTCTCCCAACCACCATGACTTTTCAAAAATAGTAAAGAGTGCCCTTGCAATGGCATCAGCCAATTCAGCACTCGTGTTTATCCCATCAGGTTCATGGACTTGTGTATGTCCTGTTTCTTTAAGCGTTCCCTAATCCATTTCTCCTCCACTGAGGGTAAGTCTTCCTTGTTCCAAGCTTTCCCTCTGGTCATGGGGTCCTGGGATTCCTGAAGACTGGTCTTTCTGGTCAAGGGTCAWGATGGAAGAGGCATAGGTACTCTGTCTTCTTTCTTCAGTGTCCTTTGTCACAAGGTTAGAAGTGGAGGAACTTGATCTTTTAATGGCAAATGGATTTAACAGGAGGATTGCTGAACATGTAAGTACCGTTCCTAGCATGTGACCTAGGGGCCTGAGGAATCCTTTCTATTTTGTCTTCTGTTATCTCTATTAGAAAGAAGAATTAAGCATTCTAACTATGAAGTAACTTCAGCCTTTTCCTGTGTCATGTAGGGGGGCATAGGGACTTGTGGGCTTTGCACATGAACGTTGTTGGTGGTGCTTGCGCTTCCCTTAACACTGCAGCCTTCTCTCCTCTGGAGTTTAGTTTGTGTAGAACGGGCTGACTTTTTTTTTTTTTTTGAAGTAATGTTTCATCTAATTCAGCAAAAAATAACTGAGAYTAAGTGGTACTTTTATCTTAATTCTCGTGTTGCACGTCTAGTCCACAAGCAAAGCTTCTCTCCTTGTGGCTTTGTTGCTCTGCTTTCCACAAACAGACCACCTTCTCATATTTTTAAGAGATGTCCATGTATTTTGGTTACTGAAAAGAATTTGCCAGTACTTGTTGGTTAAGTTTATATCAAACAAATGCCTAGGGCAAAATTTACCCTAGATGTGTAAATCGTAGGGAACAGAGTAGAGGTCGAATATGCTTACTGTCCTAATGGCTCTAATCACTGAGGGTCACTGCAACTTTACAGATTAATTCTATCCAGCTGTATTTTTGTTGTCTGTTCAATGTTGGTGTGATCTGAGTATGTGACCAGAGCTATGTTTACAGAAAAACAAACTTAGAAGCAGCCTTTAGGCTCTGCTCAGCCATCTAAAACATGCAGAGGCTATCTGCATGGAGCAGCACTCAGATTGGTGCCTGAATGGTGGGGACTGTCTCCTTCTTCAGTTGCATGTGTTTTGCTATTTATTTCTGACACATTTATTTGTCTGACACAGTTATTTCTGACACATTTCTGTCTGATGCATTTGGTATTATGGTATTTCATGAGAAAGAGAATATTGTCTCAGTTAATAGATTAAAGATGAACAGATGGAGGTTTAAAGGGAAGCTGAGGACGAGCTTAGAAAAGAACCTGGCCCATATTTGTGTCTCAATCCACTGCCTAATCCATATGACCATTTTTAAAATTACAATTAGAATAGAAATAGCAGATCACCAGTACCTCATGGTCACACAGTGAAAGCCTCTGCCTTGCTGTGGATCCTTACAAGAAAATGGTGAGAATATTTGCTTATAGGGTGGGCTCCCCCCCCTTCCCCACCCCATTCTCAGAGATTCACATTAGGCTTCTCTTCACCAAAGCTTCTTTTATGTGGAATATCTTTTAATTCTCAGTCAAGGTCTATGTGAAATACCTGCAGACATGGAGGAGAGGCTTAGGTTGAAGGGATATTTTCACCATGAAATGGAGTATGGTGGAGAGACACAGAAGGTAGTGCAGAACCAAGTCATGTGCCCTGTCAATGTAGCTCAGTTATGGGGGATAAAGACATTGGTTGTGTTTTTTTCCAGTGGTTTTTTGCCTACTTGGTTGGTGATACATTGAGGATCTGTACACTGCACAGCTTTGGGAGATGTAGATCTGTCTGGAAAAATCTTCTTCTCCTATATGCCTGCATTGCTATTGTCCATGATTTTCCTAGGCATGCTGTGTACTTCTCTTTAGGAAGCGTTTGGGTGTTCAGACAATGTCTGATTTTTTTCCAGATATGGGAGAGGAAATTGCAACGTACACTCTTTTGTTGCCTCTTGTTTGGTTTAAGTTGCATTTGGGAAAAAAGAAAAGCTCCCATTGTCATTTATTTATTTATTTTTAATTGTATTTTGTCTTTTTAATTGTTGGTAACAGAACCAAAGGCCCTTAGAGCTGTTTATTAATTTGAAATCAGAATAACAGGAAAACAACACTGCTAAATTAATATTTGAACAAGCCAGGCAGACTTAACACGGCAGTGTACTACATGGAGATTTYAGTCTATGGTACATCAGTGAATAAATCATTACAGATAACTCCTTGTTAATATCTGCTTCCACAGTAGGTGTTGTCCCAGAGTTATCTGGATTTTAGCCTGTGAGGTCATGTTCTGTAAGATGTTGTGGTTTAACCCCAGCACTTTGATTTTCTTTTATGCAGTTGTTGTGGTTTAACCCCAGCCGGCAGCTCAGCCCCACACAGCCGCTCGCTCATTCCCCCCCTGGTGGGATGGGGAAGAGAATCGGAAGGGTAAAAGTGAGAAAACTCGTGGGTTGAGATAAAGGCAGTTTAACAGGGAAAGCAAAAGCCGCGCACACAAGCAAAGCAAAGCAAGGAATTCATTCACTACTTCCCATCGGCAGGCAGGTGTTCAGCCATCTCCAGGAGAGCAGGGCTCCATCATGTGTAACGGTTACTTGGGAAGACAAACGCCGTCACTCTGAATGTCCCCCCTTCCTTCTTCTTCCCCCAGCTTTATATACTGAGCATGACATCATGTGGTGTGGAATATCCCTTTGGTCAGTTGGGATCAGCTGTCCCAGCTGTGTCCCCTCCCAGCTTCTTGTGCACCCCCAGCCTCCTCGCTGCTGGGGTGGTGTGAGAAGCAGAAAASGCCTTGACTCTGTGTAAGCACTGCTCAGCAATAACGAAAACATCCCTGTATTATCAACACTGTTTCCTGCACAAGTCCAAAACACAGCCCCATACTAGCTACTATGAAGAAAATTAACTCTATCCCAGCCAAAACCAGCACAAGGTAGTAAACTTGAATTGATGCCTTGCCTTTCTTAGTCTGGATGTTGCTAGAGCCATGTCCTTGTTCTGGTTCTAGGATCCCAGAGACTTAGGAATTAGTCTTCCTGAGATGTGTAAAAGACTTGAAGACTTTGTTTCTCACAGCACTGCTCTTTTTCATGAGAAGAACGATAGTGGCATCCTTGGCCCCTCAGGATGGTTGGTATATACCCATTTGGGTAGATCCCTGTCTACCAAGTTTATCAGTCCTGTTATCACTTAAGTAGCTTTTGATGTTACCCATGCATGCAGTGATCTCTGGACTCAAGGTGGACTCTTTAGTGGGTAGCTGTGAACAACATGCTGTGCTTGGAGAACTGGATGGAATGGAGAATTAGTGCATCTTAGTACTTGTTAGGGAGTAGTGAACTCTCCTCTTCAGATTGGACTTCAAGAAGAGATGAGGGAGGTAAGACAAAAGTGGAAGGACTGAAATGCAATAGGTTTGTGCCTGTTTTCAGACTGGTGCTGACAAAAACTAGACTTTAATTTGCATTTTGTCTGGCAAAAGTGATTTACATCTTAAAAAAAAAAAAACACCAAAACAAAACCCAAACCCATCAACTCTTCAAAAACAAATACAGGAATTTCTGTAGAAAAATTGTGTATTCCACTAGGGTAGCAAAGGTGTGAATTGGACTGGATGGACTAATTTGGCCTGTGGTTTTACAAGTCTTTCTCACTTTATTCTGAGTGTGTGGGTGTGGTGATATTGAAATTCACTGTGATTCCTTCCAAGCCAGTCATTCAGAATGGGAATCTGCATATTTTTACCCATTAAATTGTCTATAGCTCTTCCTACCGGAGTTGTGATCTTGTCAGACTGGATAGTCTGAGAGCATGGCTGAGATGCTTCAAAATTTGCATTTGTTCTAAGTTGTAGGGCTGCTGGCAAAAGCTGCTGGTGATGCTGTGGCTGCTTTCCATTTGGCTGTAGAGCCATATGTTTTTAGTGTTTCATACTACCAATTCTAAAACCCATTGTACTACCATCACGTTAAATTACGTCACGAGAATCTGGAGTGGTGGCCTGTGCTCTGCTGGGAGGAACGCTGCCAGCTGGAGGAGCAGAGGAGGAGTGCAGGCTGTCTCCAGCCTCTCCAAACTGTTGGGCTGGGATAGCTGAATAGGGAGGGGATTCAACTGACTGTAGAGCAGTGTACAGTGTCATTTTAAATATCCTTTGGTAGCCTGCCTGGCCTTTAGATGGCACTCCAGAAACGTGTGGCTTTCCCTCATGTTCTTTGTCATATTTGCCAGTCCTGTGCAATAACACTCTCGGATAACACTAACGTATCTTAAGTGRTGCAAGACACACACGCTTAGGCAGCTGTATGTTGTGCTAAGTAAAATTGCATGGACCTGGCAAGACCAGGGCAGAGAGGAGATAAATATGTAGTAGGGCTAGCTGCTGCTGAGAAGAGCATGTGGTTGTTGAGGWTACTGCAGACATCTAGGTAGTAATAGCACCTCATATTTTTTATGATATTTTTAGTATGATCTGATATGGTGTATACTTAGAACAACAATGCTGTTGTGATGCTGATATACCATGTGACTGTCCTCTGATTCAATAGCTACCTGTGTAGCTTGAGAAGGCAAACCTGGCTCTGTTCACTAGAATTTGTTGAGGATGGGAACGTTAAGCAGTACTACTCATCTCCAAATTTCCAATTTTTCCTTCTTCAGCTACCCTTAGTAGTGACAGTCTTTACTTGCTATGTTACACTGTAGCGTTGCGTTATGCTTCACTTAGGAGTTGGATGCAGTTCAGTAGTAGTAGTATGTGAAATGATTTGTTTATTTAACCAATGAAGTGTAAGTGTTTTGGAATTCATTTAGATGACTAGTGATATCTTTTCAGGGTGAATATAGTTGTCTTGGAGATGGAAATAAGCTTTTACCTAGACTTGTGGCTTAGGTTTCAACTAATTGAGTTTATAGTGACCTTCTCATCTAAATGAATCCTTTTCTGGAAGAGGAGTAACATGTTGCAGGTTGAGCTGGTCAGGAAGTCCTCCCCGCACTCTCTGCTACTAGAGATCTTGACGTCTAGCAGTGGCTAGCTGTCAAATGCAACCCTGAATGCAGGCTGAGGACCGAGAACTTAGTCTAGAAATCATCTTGTGATTTATGGAATGGATTTTTCTCCTCTTGTGCCTCTGGCATAAAGTGAGGCAGAAAGCTATTGGAGAAGGGAAACCAAACATGAGGCTAAAAGGCAGTAATATTCAAATATTACTTCATTTTTAAATTTCCTATTTCCTGAATGTGTTAATGCTGGATAGTTGCCAACAGGACTGTAGGGATTTTTTACTGCCTCTCTTCAATTTTTATTTATTTTTCCCTCCATTTCACAGCACTCCAGGGTCTTTTATTAATGTTTTTTTGAGTTGAAACATAAAGGACTAGAAAGGCTGCTTTATTCTCTGCCCTGTATTCCCCTTGAGGATAAGGAAATAGAAGGGGAAAAAATCCATTGGTGGCCGAGGTAATCAAAATTGTTCTTTGGAAAAGCTTTACAGGTTTCAGTTTAAACATGGGAGGAGAAAAGACAGGGACAAAATCCACTTCAAGTTTCCAGCTAGTTATTAGGTATAAATATGCACAGCAATTCAGGCTTTGATGTTAAAACTCGCAGGGTCTGGGAGATGCAAGGCATTTAAAAGCATGATATTCCTTTTTATTTTTTTTAGGGCTAGTTTCTTTGCTCTGGTTAGTTGCAGAAGAACAAATTTCCAACTGCTTGGAATTCTTACTTTGCGAGGAGAGGATTCTCTGTAATTTTAGAGCTACTCGGCAACTGTAATTTCTGTGAACTTATTTGCTTCTACAAATACTTAGGTCTCAGTTTCTGAAAATCCAAGATTATGTTTCTAGCTAAAGCAAGACATTTCATATTGTGGAACTGTGTGAAGATAGGATGTGAAAAAGCTTTTCAAATTTTAAGACTTTTACTATTTTTCAGCTGAAAGTAAGGAAGGACCAAAGTATTTAAAATAATGAATGATACAGGAAATGCAGCTTTACGAAACCAATAAAAAACCTAACAAAATCCTGGTAAAAATGGAAGGCTAGAAAATGCAAAATTAATAAAAGAAAATTATTTTCAAACAATTGATTAAGCTGTTGTAATCATTCAGGTTGAGAATTTATTGAGGTTTGAAAGCATCAATCTTCTGTATAGATTATTAGATTCTATTTTGCTATTTATCATAGAGGTTTGAGGGGAATATTATGCCTCATATTTCATAGTCAACCTCTAACAACAAAAAGGTTGGAAAGAGACCTGATGTAGAGAACAGTGTGCCACTCTTGTTCTTCCTATAGCTATGCCATTGCCTCTGGCAACAGCCACGGTCAAAAATAGGATACTGGATTAAGTGGAATAGAGCTTGTTTGCTAACTGCAAGTTCACTACGTATATGGTATAGACTCTCACCATGCCTAATGTTTGATTGTAGTTTGTTATTCACTGTTCATATACTTTCCAGTGAGGCATTTCCTTCCATTTGATGCAACCAGTCTTCCTTTTTTTCATCTTTAATATTCTGTGCTTCTAAATATATTTACCCGTTTAAGTAAAACTTTGCTACAATAGGAAAATTCCTCCTGACAGTATAATCTTTTCTTGTTTCTTTTTCAGAAACAAGTGATGATAAAAGGTTGGCAACAAAGTCATACTCCTAGGAGAGACTGAGAATATATCAATTAAATAGGGTGTGAGTGGCAGACAATGACAGAGCTACTCAGAGTAATGAATGGTGCTAAGATGATGCATGGGGTGCTCTTCTTCTCTTGAAGTAATAGAAGAACCCAAGACATGGAACTAAAACTGAAAGGCAGCAGCTTCAACAGTGATTGATACAATAAAATACTTTTGTCATGTTTCATAACTAAGCAGTGAAACTCATTACCGCGATAGCATCAAGGCAAAGAGCTTAACTGCAGCCCTTTAATACAAAATTCATCTGGATAAAAGCACATCTAGGATTAGGTTATAATTTTCTTTTCATGGAATAGAATATACATAGGGGAGATATGAGACTTGCACTCATTTAATTTTTATGCCAGCCTTTCCATCCTCGGGGCTTGGAAGATGCTTCTCACATACACAGATTCCTCTGTGGTTGCTCAGATTCCTCTGTGGTTGCTTACAGCGACTTTCCTTTGTACCTGCATCAGGACCCTGTTTTGGCTGCTCTTAGGCACAGGGTACTGTGAGCAGACTTAACCGGATCAGGTGAAGAGTCCACTATGGCATGATTTTTGGGTTTTGTTCACCTTTCTGGTCCTATCTGCTTAAAGCCAGTTCTATCTGAAATATCATCCCTGATCTGATTGTCAGATTTTGAAAAGGGTCACTGATGTCTCAAGCACCATTGGTTACATGTTTTGCAGTTTGGGGAATGTTTTGCTGTGAAAGCAGTGCGTGGGGAGTAAAGACATCATTACCTTCTCTCACTGTGTGTCTTTGCTGCTGCTCTTTAAGTGGCTGTAAGACACTTTGTATGTGTAAACTGCAAGTGAGGCCACATGAGCATTTGGAAACCTGTCCATTAACCACAAAATGCTGTTGTCTACAAACGTTTCTGACAGCATCAACTTGTTAAGCAGACTTGTCTTATTTTAGAAACCTCTCTGCCCTGAGCACTTCTGTTTCTTTGCAGTCCAGAATAGCACCAAAGCCCTTTTTTAGCTGTGCATTTTTCTCCACCCACCCACTGATAAAGAACATATTGAGGGGAGAGGAGTCCCTGGTTTCCACAAGTCTTACTACACTGCATCCTGGTCTTTTAACTTAAGAGTAGATAGGAATTCTTTCTGGAGCCATTTACCATTGTTAATATTAAGAAAAGGTCTTTTTATGATTTAGGCAAAGGACTGGAAACCTAGATCTTTTCCCAAGACTAGCAAAGCTATAAAACTCAGGCAGATCATGTAGGTGTGAATCCTCAAAGTTATAGACATTTGGTTGCTAGTGAGATCGATGGGAGTTTGTAAATTTGTTTGGAGATCTGGCCTACTGAGGTTAATTTTTGTAGGACCCTGAACATTTTGTAATTCCAGCTCAAGTTTGGAATGTATTGACTATATACTGCAACTATAGAATTGATCTCAAAAATGGATTCAAATTTTGATGTTTAGCCCTGAGCTTTCTAGATTTCAGTTTTCTCATCTAATAAAGTAGGAATTATAATTTGGATTTACCTCGGTGGAAAAGATTAACCCCAGAAACAAGGCATAAGTTCCTTTGCACGGGGATCAGTCAACTGTGGGGATTATATGCATAAACTAGAATGAACAGAGAAAAGAAGGCTTACCTTTGTGCCTCCATTTCCTCTCTCTGTGTCCTATCAATCTGTTGTGATTTATTGTAAAGAACATATGGAACCATTTTAAAAAATGAAACAAGAAAACAAACAACCTAAACAGCTTGTCTGAATATAAATTTGGTTGATTTACATTGTTTCTCCAACTCCTGCTTTTTTATAATCCTGTAATGTTTTGTGGCTTTGGTAGGTAATGAGCTCCATCTAGTGACACAGTACCCGTGTGCGCTTCTTGTGCGAGGAGCGAGCCTGATGCAGGTCTTGTCTCTGCTTGGCTGGGGATCAGCTGTGTTTTTAAAATACATCTAATGGGCAGTGCGGTGACACTTAACAGGAGGAAAATGTAGACAAAAGTGAAGTGGTTCTGTGAAGGCATTAATCATATCATTACGCTTATTTTTCTTACAGATTGCTTGTACTTAAACAAAATAACATTTTTCTTAACAGATAAAAATAATTAATCTATATTAAGTCATAATTCAACTCCATATGCATGTGTATACCATCTATAGCAACACGAATACTGATGATCACTCGAAAGTTCAAAAACAATTGGAGCCTTTCCCTCTAGTTTGCCGAACCGTTGTATTACTGCCGTAGTGATCTTCAACAGAAACTGAAATTGGTCTTTTATGTCAGCGAGTCAGGGGTTTTACTATTGCAAGGCTAAAAGCACCACAGTGTGTAAATGTCGGAGACGTCTGGCTCTTCCATGTGTATGCTAGTCTCAGGCAGCTCAACTGTGAGTCCTCGGCTGTACATTATTCGTAATTAATAGAGCATATCTTTTAGCTCATTAACTGAAACCTGTACTTGCTGAGCAGAAATGTGAGGTCTGTGCTGGCTGCTGCTCATGCAAAGGGGAAGCTTATTATCTGAGAGTAATTTGGGCTGACTTCAGTGTGCCTCCTAGTAAGAATACAGAACTCCAGGTTGGCTTACAAAAATGTTTCTGCATGTTGGTCATGTTAGAAACTAAGTTAGTAAGAGAACACTGCTCCTTTTACAGGGAAGAAGCTGGGGTACCACAGTGCTGAGCCTTTGGACTCTGGCCTGGCAGCCAGAGGACAGCTGTGGAGCCTCTGCTGCAGCAGGATGCCTTTCTCCACCTCATGCCCTTGAAGACCATCTGGGGAAGCACATAGACTGCATGGAAAATGCCTTGCAGATTAGTAGTAGAGCTCTGGGGCTGTACTGCCAAGGTGCTCCCTTTGTAGCAGCTGCTATGAAAATAGCAGAGGTAGCAAAGCTCAGTAGATGCTGAGGGGCAAAGACCTTCCCAGCCTGTGTGGATATGTATTTCCTGTGCTTTAGACTAGCTCATTTCAGGTTAGCTTGGATATTGCTGGCATACCAATATGGATGGGCATGGCAGGATATTTCTACAGCAGCAGGGCTTAGCATAGGCTCCAGAATGGTCCTGAGAAGCAAGGCAGGCACCTGTGTGTGGTTGGTCTATACTGAACAGCCTTCTGCGATGCCAGAGTACTACCAGTACTTGTGCCAATGGTCATGACCATGATGTGATGATCACAGCACAAACTGCAGTCTAAACCTTGAGAATGGGAGGGGAAAAATTTTGATAAGCAAAGCTAAACTTTCTCTTTTGAGAAAAGTCTTCTGAGGTACAGCCTGTGATGCAGCACAACAGCCATTTCCTAGGCAGTCTGCATGGAGCTGACATCAGAGATTGGACAGTAGGAGGGTACAGTTAAATAATTCTGTAGACTGTAACAATCAAACACAACTTTTTTTCTCTCTTTTTTTTAATGTTAATTAAAATTGTATGTAGAAGAGAGATTATTTATATCCTA
Source organism: Phoebastria nigripes (assembly GCA_035582835.1). Taxonomy (NCBI): domain Eukaryota; kingdom Metazoa; phylum Chordata; class Aves; order Procellariiformes; family Diomedeidae; genus Phoebastria; species Phoebastria nigripes. The sequence goes on along the minus strand of JAYKAV010003039.1, from coordinate 309,753 downwards.
TTCACCATCTGCTACTAGAGAACAATCCAGCTATCCCATTCAAGTTTACAATTTTTATGTTGTCCTTTAGTCCGTTGTCTTCAATGTTCTTTGGAGGAAAAAGGCAGAGGTCTGCCGTTGCAGAAGGGCAACAGAGACTCCTCTCGCATGCCATGTTTTGCTGACTGTCGTTAACGGGGGGCACATACAAACACCCATCCAAATCTGTACAATTCTTTTTTGTCTGTTAGAAGGAGGAAGAATACTTCCCCAAACCGTCTTAACATATTGTCACATCTGTTGCATAAACCAAATATTTTATCTGTTTTCCCTCACACATACTCATGTCTGACTGTGGGGTATATTTTATGTTATCACTTTTTTGCTGAGCTAGAGGTCTTATCTTTCTTCATTTCATCATTTTGTCTTATTGCTTCTTTTTCCCCTTCTGAACTTGTCAAGTTCCTCTATTTATAGATACTAGCAACCATCAGTAATATACTGTGCTACTTCTCTTTATTGATATGTTTCTGCCTGAGCTAATAGCTGGTGAAAGGGAACATTTCTTGTGTAATTATGCTGAAGTCATTGAGTATTAGCATGCTTGTTGCACTTGATGGCATATGGGGCAGTGTCTTGCAACTTCTTGGGAAGGTGGGGAGAGCTTCAGTTATACAGCACATTTGCTTGAGACCAAAAGGAGGAGTTAGAAGTCTGTGTGCAGTTACAGGGCTATGATCTCACTGGGATCAGGGAGGCATGGTGTGATGGCTTACATGATGGAGCGCTATAATGGAGAGATACAGCCTTTTTAGGAAGGACAGGCTGGGAGGGCAAGGAGAGGGAGTTGCCCTCAGTGTGAGAGAGCAGCTGTTATGCATGGGGCTCTGCCTTGGACAGATCAGGACTCAGTCAAGAGTTTATGGGTGAAGATTAGTGGGCAGACCGACATGGGTGGTGTTGTAGTGGGTATCTTGTTATTGACTTCCTGATCAGGAAGATACAGGTGAGGCTGCCTTCAAACAACTGGCAGAAGCCTTGCATTCACAGGCCCTGGTTCTTGGGGGACTTTAACCACCGTATCTTTTGGAAGGACAATACAGTATGGCTCAAGGAGGTTTCTTGAGTGTGTTGATGACAACATCCTGATACAGAGGAGCCAGCAAGGAAGGGTGCTCTGCTGTACCTGATACTTACAAATAAGGCAGAACTGGTTGTGGATGTGAAAGTCAGAGGCAGACTTGGCTGCACTAACCATGAAACGATGCATTTTGGGATCCTAAGTGGAGGGAGCAGAGCAAAAAGCAGGACCACAACCCTGAACTTGAGGAGAACAGGCTTCAGCCACTTCAGAGATTTGCCTGGAAGAATCCCATGGGATACAGCCCTGGAGAGAAGAGGGGTGTTGGAGAGTTGGTGGATATTCAAAGATCACCTCCTCCAAGCTCAAGAAAGGTCGATCCCAACAAGTAGGAAATGGAGCAAAAGCAGCAGGAGGCTTGCACAGATTAGCGAGGACCTCCTAAGTGACTCAGACATGATTTGGGGAAGTAGCGGCAGGAAGGAAGAAGAGCACAAGAGGTGGATTCAGGAGGGAGTAAAGAAGTCTGAGCCAGGCTTTTCTCAGCAGTGCCCAGTGATTAAAAAAATGGAAAACTTCCATGTGAACACCAGATAAAAAACAAACAAAAAACCCAACCAAGTTGTTGTTTGTTTGTTTGTTTGTTTGTTTGTTTGTTTTTTAATACTGTGAGGATGTTCAAACATGGAAACAGGTTGCCCAGAGAGATTGTGGAGTCTCCACCTTTGGAGATATAAAAAACCTGACTGGACATCCTCCTGGGCAACCTGCTCTAGGTCACCCTGCTTCAAGCACTGTCAATTGTCCATTAAGTTGGACTAGATGAGCTCAAGAGGTCCCTTCTAACCTAAATGTTTCTGTGAAAAGGTATGCCATAAAAACAGGTACTAATGGATAAACTAGTGCTCCTCCTCAGTGCTGTCGCTTCCCCTTCTGCATTCCCCATCTGTAAATCTGAGGGGTTATGGTTGGTAGGGCCCAGACTTGTGCTGAAACTGCTGCAGACTTTTTTTACTGTGCTGCTTCACTGGAAGTATTATTTAATCTGGCTTTTAGTATTCCTTTTTTGTCCTTTCATAACTTTTTCAATTAGTACTTTCTCTTCAAAATTACGTTTAGTTTTAAGAAGCTGTTTCTTTCTATCTTATCTAAATTTATTCTTGTGTAGTTTTAAGGCCACTAACTTTTTTGTTATGTTAATATACTTAATCAGTCTCTATTTAAGGTTTGTTTAGTGCAGAGTTCCTTGCTAAGCCATTTTTGGAATTTGGAAAGGAAAAGCTGTGGAATATATCCTTTAGAAATTAAAGGTGTGCAAGCCTCCCAGGGCCATCTACTTCCTCCCCACAGTGCACCTTCTGACAAATGAAATGAGATTGGTCCTTGAGAAAGAAAGAGAAACACTATTGCTGGTGGGGAGATATTGCAGGATTGCAGCTTCTTTTAAGATCTGAGCTTAGGTGCCAAAATACTATGGTGATGAAAACAAAAGAAGAGCCCAGAGCAATAAGCCACTAATACATACAAATTCTTTAAAAATGCTCTAAAAATGTACGTTGTGTGTCTGCTACTTTTTATGTGTATAGTAAAAATGGTTGAGCAGTGGGAGGGGAAGGAAATGGGAGTTTAGGTATGAAACGTAGAGCTAATGATTTCCATTCATAAACTATGCATCTCGGTTTTTAGATTTTTTTAAACTCACTGTTTAGCTTTCCCTCACACCTGAAAGAACAGTCTGACTGGCATTTTACTCATGCAGACTGATCTCAATTTAATATTGATGTGGCTTGGACTATTCTCTGTCTAATTTTTTGGTTTTTTTTTACAAGACGCATGTTTCAGTGTCGCGCTAACTTAATTTGCTTTGTAGATGTACAAATAGGTAAGTGCTTTGAGGGTAGAAGCAGAGGCAACAAGTCCTTTTCTGTGCTGGCATAATGGTAAACTGGGATTGTTGATAGAAATCAGCAATTGTCCAGGTTGTCTGGAATGTGAATAGTCTGAAGAAGACTGTGTATGTGGGTTGTGGAAAAGCAGACTGCAAGTACTGTCCTAGCCTCCTTCAAGTCTCATTTCTATACAAGGATGAATAGACAGCTTATAACAATAAATATTTGCTTTGGAAGGCTGAAGAGGAAAAAAGTAATTGCCTGTACATATAGGTTTCATGACCATTCAAAGAGGATTTCAAATACAAAACATAATGGGAACAGATTCAAAACAACTGTAGAATGCAATAATTGAGGCACTTCTAAGAGAAACATAATAATAAAGAGTTTGGGCTTTTTTTTTTTTTTTTTTTTAATGCTCACCACCTTTCAAGAATGTATGCCTTTTTTTTTTCTGTCTGCATGGGCTAATTGAAAGAAAATGCTTAGGTTGGACTAAACAAAGGAAAGTGAGTGTAATTTTTGGACAAAGTAACTCAAACCCTGAAAAGGAGGCCTATGCAGACTTTTCAAATGCTGAGCTAGGTAATGACACTCCTTTGCGGTAGATGCATTAAGTGATGTTGGCTTATAGGAAAGACATTTTGTAGTCTATATGAAAATGTGAACAGCTTGTAGGTTTGTAGAGGAAAAAAGAAAAAAAAATTGGCTTTGTGTTTGTGCTGGTACTCATTGTGCTGTGATGCATTTTTTACTTGCACTGGATAGCTTGGGTCAGGTGAAGCATCTGTTTACTTCTCCTCTTTCTCCTCATCTATTAAAATTCTATTTTTATTCATTAGTTTGAGTGCTTTTGGTTAGGTGGATTTTTTTGTTGCACTTGTTTTACTTGATTTGAACTATAGTGTAAAGGTTATGACTTGCTCAAAGCAATGAAACCAGTCACTGGTATTAAGGACCTCATCCAATGTGATACTTTTAAAATTTTTACAAGTATAATTTTCTTATCCATAAGCAGTGGCGTTGCTCCTATTGTTGTTGTTATTCTGATATTTGATTGAATTTGCCTATTCTCTGTAGACTGCTTAGGTAATTGCAAGGAATAACTGTGTTTGAGTAGTTTGGGGATTGAGAAAGCTGTCATGAATACTTAGACCAGAGCTTTTGTAAAATACTCCTGAAGAAAATAATTGAAGAGTGAGAGCAGAAGGTAACAGAATACTGATTAGGAGCTACTGTTTGACGTAATGAAATGCATCTTCGTAGCATTAGAGTGAAGGAGAGAGTAGTGGCACAGATGGTGAATTAGGAAAAAATTTCCACTTGTAACTACTGAAATCAGTTGATATTGACAGTAATAAAGCTTGAGTCTCTCAACAGTGCTTGGTTTTTTTGTGTGTGCCATATCATTATATTAGATTGTTTGGTGATATTCTGTTTTTCTGTATTCTTCTAAAGTGGCTGGCTGTTGAGAAGCAGATTGCGCAACCACTCAGTGTAATTTCACTGCTGAAATTGGGGGGAAAAAAGCAAGATGAAATCTCTACTAGCTTTCCGCAGTACTTTTCATAACTGACAAGTGAATGTGTACATAATTCAGTCTAGTGAAAACACTGCATCCAGGTTAAGTGTGCATGAATGTGTATGTAGAAATACACACCTATCCCTCCGTGCATGTGAGCCTTATATTATATATGGCACCTTGCCCAGCGGGTGTGCATCATGTTTATTTTTCTAGAAGATCTCTGTTGGCAATTGAAACAATAAAACAGTAAATACACCGTATGTTGATGTCTTCTAGGTACTTCACCCACAGAATCCAATGCACATTCCTGAGGCGGCAGCAGCTTCTAGAAAATGTTAGAAATCCTTCTGGAAGCTTAAGGAGATAGTGTAAAATGATGTAAAACTCTCAGAAGTTTCCAAAACCTGATGTTACTTACAAAATGATCTTTAAAATAAATGTGTATGAATGTCTCGGTAGGGAAGTATTCTGTTTGAGCAGCAAAAATGCTAGTGCAAATAATCTGATCAGTCTGTGGTGAGATAATATATTTTTGGAAACTACTGCAACTTCAAAACTTACTGTAAGAGCTTGTGATGACTAATCTGCTGAAGTTTTGTTTTATCAGTGTTTGCAGAAGGTACTAATCTATAAAAAATCTCCACGTAGATGTAAGGTGCTACCCCCAGAACAACTGAAGAAGTGCAATCTCTTGTCTTCAAAGTGTTTGTGAACCCACTGTGAAAGCATCCGACTCAAATAATGAGAAACAGTTTCAGAACTTCGGGTCTTTTCAGAAGCTGATGTCAATGCTGCTTTTGGCAGTACCAAGATGTCTGTTGAGCTTGCAATAAGAATACAAAAAATAGATTTATGTATGTGTGTGTATATATATGTGTACACATACACACTTTGCTTACTGCACTTTTATGTAGAATATGCTGTCTAAGGGGAATGAGAAGCTTCCAACAAACAGACTTGAGATCCTGGGTCTGGTGTTAAGTTATGCACAGAGAGGCAGATGAAGTGTTGCCTTTGGGCTGTTCAGGAAAAGTGCTCTCTTTCATGGTTTGCACATCAGAAGCGCTATCAGTAGGTTCATTCAGAATGTCAGTGAGGAAGACAGCTGTAAATGTGAAGAAAGATGTAGTCTGCAGTGAAACTGTTCTGTTGTGATGTGATCCATCTGGGCGGTTGCTTTACTTACCAAAAGATCTTTGAGTATTATCCTCATCTAATTATCTTCAGTTGTGTGATGAGGACTTCTTGAAAGGGGTAGATCTTTGTATTTTGGGCATATGTAGACCAGTATTCCCAAGTGACTGTGGCATTCTTTCACCTGATATACAATTATGTGATGTTTATTGATACAGTGGTGGCAATATTATGCAAAATAGATTATATCTTTGTTTTGAAGACCAATGTATACTTGCACACAGACAAACATTGAAGTCAGCTTTGGTCACAAAGTAGATATTAGTGTCTGTATTTTGTAATAGTTAGGGATAATCCATCTATCCTTTTTATATATATTGAGGAACAGAATGTCTTCACATGCAAATAATGTTACTGTGTAATACTAGAGAAGTAGTAGTACAAAATGTTTCCCTGCGATGCACAAAAATTGGTCTGGGACAGTTACTTGTTCAGTCACTCATAAGCTTGGTTACAAATGCTTTTAAATATCCTGATGTTGGATTGTTGATAATGACCACTGATACCATCCCCTTTGGATCCCCTGTGTTTGTTGGGTTTTGGGGTCCTCTCTCCAGTGATTCCCTCTGCAAACAATGCTTGTAAGCTGTGTTGCTTTTGCATACGATGCCTGGCTTCTGCTCGCAGACCCTGCTTCAGGAAACCAGTCAATGCTGAGACCTGTAATCCCACCTCAGAACCTAGCATAGGCAAGGTAGGAAAAAGCACAGGGCACTGAAGTGGGACATGGGACAGTGTTCAGTTCCCATTTGTAGAGGTGACGTTAACTCAGTGGGGAGATGGTCAAATATAGCTGAAATCTGTATTTATAAAGTAGGAAGAAAGAAGTGGTAGGACTACCTCTTCCAAAGGTGGCTCAAAAGGTCTATTATTTAGTGGTAACAGAAGTTATCATTCTTGTCATAGAAGAATGATGAGAGGCTTGAAAAGTCTGTTAGGTTGTTCCCCATCAGAAGTGGGAAGTTTTTCCTTATTAAAGCACAGATTTAAACCAGAAACTTGTGTGGAAGCTAATTTTCCTTAAGAAAAAGGTTACAAAACCTTTCAGTTATGAATGCGTAGTGACCAACTCAAGATTTTCTTAAAAGTACAGTTAGACTGTCAAACTGTTAGGACAATCCATCTGCTTTACACTGTGAGTGGGGAAAATTGTTAGCTGTTAATGGAAAGAAGTTGCTTTTCCTTTTTCCTGTCATCATATAGTTAGTGGTAGACAGGAGTTAAGCAGGGAAGTGATTCTATTGTTGTTTTTTTTTTTTTTTAAGCAGAGTCATGGAGTGGTGAACATTTGTGAAAATTGCCTACAAATCCTCTCCCTCTAATTGCGTAACTTTTTTAACAAAAGGTGGAGCCAATGGCAACAAATTCTGACTGGTTTTGTTTGAAAGTCATTCATACTAATTTATTGATAGGAATTTCACATTGCTATTTTCTGCTGTATCTCAGGGAACCCTCCTTTGATCAAATCAACATTTAAACATGTTCTAAACAAAACATTCAACCTCAGGCACATCACTTTTGTGAACTGACATTTGAAAAGTTTTCATTAGGAAAAACTATTTCAAATATTTCCATCCAACAGGTCAAACTTCAATGTGAGCTGTCAAAGTAGAAGTAGTGATAGCACTACATCAGGGTAACTTTGAGAAGAAAAATCATATAATGTTATTGTTTCACAGTATCAGATATGTCACACTTGATGCCTCAGATAATCCTAGATTATGTGGGAGATTAAGTGACACTTGATAGTTGAGCTGAAGCCAGACAATCAGACACACTAGGCTAGAAACCCAACACCCATTGTATTGTAAGCATACCCCTTCTATATCTAATTGTGTACTTCTGAACGCTTTTTAGAAGTGCCTGCTGATGTCTTAGTGAAGAACCTGTTTGATAAAGGAAGCCTACGTCTTGTCTCAGATTAGTTTTCCAAATGTGGTGACAAAAAAATAAAAAATTATTCTGTTATTCTGTAATGTGACCTGAAGTTGTGATGGTACTGTGGATTTGTGGTGAATGGGGCTTATCTAGTTTTGGCCCAGAGAGATGGTGAATGTATTCGTGGCTGAAAGGAGTTTCCGCCATACTCTGGTGCACCTTATGTAGCTGTGGAAGGATCATATGGGCTGTGGGCTCTGCTTTTCTTTATTTTTTGAGGAACATGGAAAGATAAATTCAATCCATTTTGGGGATAACATTTAACCTCAGTCCTTGGACAGATACTTGAGACAGGGTATTGTAATGGTTGGCATTTATGGAATCTACTTGTCATGCGTATGCAAGTAGCTTCTTGTTTTAATAACAGGAACAAACTGCAGGGAAAGTACAGCTCAAATTAACAGATGCTATCCATTGCCACAGTTGACTCATAAAGTCCCCTGATGTAAATGTACAGATCTTAGTAGGCTGTTAGTGGCTGGCAGTTTTTTGACATTGAAGAACCTGTCTCTTACGAAGTAAAGCATATAAAGGGTGATGAAATAAAGATTTTTAGAGGTGGTGTTTTTTTCCTAAATGCATTTGTTTTCTAGCATTTCTAGTATGTTTCTTGAAGACTACAGCTTGAAAGGATAATGTATCCTGTATGCCTCAATTGGACTAAGCATCTTAGATGTGGATAAAGAATGCTTTGTAACTTGTTGTTGTGGATGCAAGTAGCGTGGAAGAGAGCCACACCAGTCATGAGCTCCTCCACAGCAGAGGAGAAACTGACTTACTTGCAGCGATGCTTGTCGTTGAAAATGTAGGTGGGTTTAGTCTGCAGGCAGCAGTGATATAGTCTCTGAACTTTATTTCAAAAATATTGAATTAAAGAAACCATTTTTAAGGAGGTGCACAGGTGGCTTTTATTTTATTGGCACAATGCCTCAATATGCTTTCAACCGACTATATTTGCCTACAGTGCTTGCTAGTCAGCCTTTGAAGATGCTGACAGCTGGATAGTAAGGAAGGGCAGAACTTTACCACCTATTCCAACTGCAGCTTACCAGAATATGTCTACCTCATCTCTTATTTCACAGAATGTTATACCCTTCTGAACTCATTTGTGAATTCCTCAATCCAGGACACTTTTTTTTTTTTTCCTAGTTTTACATGTAAGAAGTAGAACTGTGTAAACAGCCTTAAAAGAACAGGAGTTGATCCCAGGTTTCTTGTGATTTTTGGCTTTAACTGTTGACCATCTTGTATCTGTTGAGAATGTTCTGAAGGATAACTTGCTATTGGTATACTACTGATGGGAAACTTGCTGCCAATACAGGTATTTTATTTTTTTTATTATTTCATAGTGTTACTGAAGCAAGTCTAGAATTATTAACAGTAATTTTTATAACTATACTCAAACTTCAAAAATAATTTTTATTTGCACAAAATACTGATTAAGTTCTCATGTTTTGTTCAAATCACATTGGAAGTACCTGAAATTCGTGAGTATAAATCATTATTTACAGAAGAGCCAAAAGACAATAACTGTTAAATGTGAAGCCAATGTGTAATGTTTTTTAAATTTTGCTGCTGCTTATGTTTTGCAATTTAAATAAAACCAATTGATAATCTTACTTCCTTTCAGTTGTGGTACACATGTAGAGGTTAACTTCTTTGGGGTCCCTAAGCAGCACTATGGTAATTTTGATAATACTACATTCTATTATTATTATTATTATTGCAATTCTGTGAACAGGAGGAAGTTAATCAAAGAGACAATAATGCTGATCAACTCAGTCTATTCTAATATTAAAGACTGTTAGACTATTTGTCAATAGTGTCTCCAGTGTATCAGCCTCAGTGGTGAACTGGGGAGTTGGTCTGGCATCTGAGACACTTGCAAGTAAGCTGAGGAGTGACTGAAAGAAAATTGGTCTCCTATCCATGGTGCAGGACTGGCTAATCTCATTGGGATTCCTCCTGTTGTTCCTGTAAAAAACGTGTTTTTGTTTCTAGAGGCTGTAGAAGTCTGTAATGAAGTTGTACTTTCTCTAAATTAGAGCAGATGCAGGCATTAGAATTTTTCTGCCTCTAGGAACTCCAACAGTTTAAAGACTTGTTTAGTTTTTGCTTGTCTGTTTATATGAAATGTTGACACACAGTTGGGGAATGCTTTGCAGAGTTGTGTAGTCTGCTACGTATTTTGCATTCTGCTAGACTTCATTTAAAGGGAAGTGTGGCTTAGTATGAAAAGGGTAGTTGTCTTTTAGGTTGGACAAACTCTCATCCACTCCCTGCCTCTTATTTGCTTTTTTCAGTAGGTTTCTAAGCCTCCTGTGTGATACTGTCTTAACTCTAGAACAATTAAGACAATATACTTGCTAACTGCTACCGATTGCTATTATGATTCCATTTTTCCAGCCACTCTGAAGAGTTTACAGCTCTTAGACTTCGACAGTGCTACCAGTCAAAAGCACAATAATTTTGGGTGAACCTTCTAGAGGGTCTTTGCTGTAGTTACTGTTCACTGTAGTTATTATCGAAATTCTCATCTTAGCTCTAGTGCTACCACAGTGGGTTTGATATGAAAACTAAGTCTGCATGGACCTTCTTGCACAATATAGTGAAGCACAGGGCAAAAGCAATGCTGTTAAGGGAGATTTGCGTGAAATTTGGTTCTTTTCATTGCTGTGGAAGTCTTTGTGTGAGCTGGAAATTGTGGCTCTCCTTCAAAGCTAGTTAAGAGGCCAGATGGGGTTGGGAAGCTGCTTAGTAGGTTCTTGTCACAAACTCACTGTTTCCACATATCTAGGAAGTGGAGTGAAGATAACTGGACAGTGCTTCTTGCAGCAGCTCTCCAGGTAAAGCAGTACAAGGCTGTAATTACAGAGACAAATCAGATCACACGGGGCCAGAGGACTTTTCATCCCTTCAGTGTCACTGCCCACCTCTCATTTCCCAGCTATGCCCAGCAGATTCCATTATGAGATGCTAAAAATCAATCCAATAATCCAGCTGAGAGGATTCACTGATGTGGCTTTAATGGGGGCAGTACTGAGATCAGTGTACCAGCAAGAGGCTTATTTTAATGCTYGTTCATTGTTCTGGATTGGGGAGTTAATGTAGCCGTTTACATGCTCTGCTCCATTAATGTGGTCCTTGCAATATAATGTGGGCAGCTCTCTGCCTGGTTACCTAGAACTAAGCTAATTTGCGGGCAAGCAATGGAGATTTTATTGGCTATTCACCCAGGGAAGCGCCATGTAAAATTAGTCCATGTTTCTTCAAGGATTTATCTCTATTCTCCATTCTCCCTTTCCCAAACTAGAACAGGTGCTGGTGATAGTCCCTTTAAGCTTTGCACAGATGGAATTGTGTAACTAAGACACTTGGTTTTACAGTTAATAGAGTATAACAAAAAAAAAGTTTGATAAGGGTTTTGAAACTTATCTGCAGTAACTTCTGTAACATGRCACACTAAGAATATGTATTGATATATGCTTTTTTAGGGTAACCTGCATAAGGCATTTCTGGTTTTCCTGCTGTAAGAAATTTAAAACCAAGAAAAACCCCAAACAAAAACCCACATGCACAGCACAAGTTTAGGATTGTAAACTTCCTTCCCCCACCTTTATTATATATTATATGTTATATAATAAAGTTATTTATGTAATAACTTTTCCTGTTTAAAAAGGGAAACTGGGAGCTTGTAGTACTGCATTCCCTTTCCAGCTGAGCACCTAACCTGCTCAGGGGCCTTGGTTATCCCCCTCTCCCCTTCCCCAGGGGCTTTTCTCCTGGGACACTAATTTCTTCAGCTGTAGGAAAGGGGTGGTACTTTATCAGGGTTTGCTTTTTTTTGTAATTGCTTTGGGATTCTTGCATTCATTCTTATTTTCTCTTGAATTTTAGAGATATATTTTTGTTGTACTTATTTTCTCAAAACTGTTATTACTTACAGTTGTGACTTGAGGCTATTAGATTTCTTACATTTAAGAGTAATAGTTACATAGCCATTCACTAACTGTGCTTAAAAGGCATCTAGAAATAGCTCTTCCCCAGTACCACCATAAATGCTTTACTTAATTATCTTTTCATCAGTTTTTTACCTTGCAGACAATCCTYTGAACTGATCAAGCTGGGCAGCTACAGCCCCAAACTAGCAGTTATGATACTAACTACACCTTGTACCCTCTCTCTTTCTGACAGTTGAGTACTGTTCTTAACTCAGGTTTCTTTGCTTATTTCTCCATTTCTAAGGGTATAGTGGTTTTTCAGAACCCCTCCATTTCCTCTCACAGTAGTCAGAAAGCCCAGGAGTGGTTCCCATCCATTGTGTGGAATAAGTCTTATGGAAACAGAGACTAACCTGTCAAAACCAGGAACCTCCATTTCCTACCAATACAGGTTTTTTGGTTTGGTTTGGTTGTTTGTTTTGGGGTCTTTTGGGGGGGTTTTTTTTAGGGTATTGTACCACTGGTTTAGCTCAAACCAGCCGCCTTCTTGCCCCGCAAAAGATGCAATCGGTACCAAAGGTGTGGTGTTAYTAGCTATCAGGGAGAGAGGAATTTATATCTGATTATGAAGCTTGGGATGTATTCGGAGTCCTTGAGGACTGGATACTTGCTCAGTGTGCAGTTGAACGTGTTGCTTTTTATCAGAGAAGTCCCATGAGAATTCTAGGGATGGGGAGGCTGACAGGAAAATGAGCTTTGCAGGATGAAGTGCTGAAGAGCTCTCAAAAAGTAAACATAGGAGTTGTATGGGGACTTGCATGGACAGTTGTGTAAAGCCCAGAGATTTGTATTGCTCAGGCTCTTCAACTCTCTTGACTCATGAGGCAGTGCATGTAATGAAGCACCTCCTATGAAGAACTCCTGTGTCCAAATGTGTGAGTATGAAGCAGCTCCCTTTGCTTAAACAGTTTTTCTTCTCTTTTTTCATCACTAGTGCCTCTCTTTCAGAGATGTCTCTTTCTGCTTGTAATTTTCTTTGGGAAGTGAGACAGCTGCCTTCAGGTCCTGAAAGGATTGCTGTCACGTGATTGTCAAAAACATTAAGTTTGAGTTTCCATTATAGCGTGTCTGTCCTTTTGGATTTGGAGCTCCACATGAAAATGTTCTGTTGCAGTGTGGAGAAGTGATAATTCCTTTTTATAGGTTTCCTGAGCATTTTAGCATCTGCAGTACAACATTGTAGTCCATTCTGGATGCAGTTCTATACCAGGTAGATGATAAACTGCAAGACCTAGAAGAGCCAATGTTGAACAGTGTCTGGAAAGATTGATATAAAAGAGAGGACCACAAGAGCCTTACTGGAAATCTTAAATTTATTAGAGGATATAGGGAAATGTTTAAAACACATGGGTATGTAGGTATTAGTGGAGCATGTACTCTGGGCTACTTAACTAGATAGCAGTTGCATAGATGTTTGCAATTGTTGACTGGACTCAATTACCTGTGCATTCCCTTCCAGTCTAGTGTTCCTCGGAGTGAAATCTGTCACATAATTGCTGCCCCAGGTGTGGCAGAGAAGAGTGCCACAACAGACGTCCTCAACATTAAGAGGAGAGTGTGGAGAATCTAGTGGTGTAAATGGTGGTAAGGGGATGACAGTGTATGATAAGAGAGATTTAGAGCAAGCATCAGGCAGCTTGCTTTTTTTTTTTTCTTTTTTTTTTTTCCTGCAAGTGATGGAATCATGCTGTTTTCTCTCTTCTTGAGTTAGATTTGGCAGAACCCAAGAGAGAACATTTTGTTCTCTCTAATCTTGCCAAAGGGTGGTCAGAGGGACTGGGAAATTATCTGCTTACCAAATTTTGCAAAAGTTGAAGTTGGGTAAAAGATTGATATAGATAGATTATTTCTGTCTGTCTAGTAAGAGTGGATAAATTTTAACCCAGTATTTTCCTGTCTACATGGGGAGCTCGTAAACAGCTTTTACTGTGTTAGATTCATGTTACCTTACAGGATACCATTACCTTGTCTTGCAGGTAAGACTCTGCCTACTAGAGTCATCCTCCCTCCCCTGCCTTCTGCCATAGACTGAGTAGAATAGTAAAGGAGAGAACAGTTGCATTTTCAGCATCTGTGGGAATAAACAGATAATTGCCACAGATTATTTCCAATATAATTTTCAACGGCAGAAAATACTTAAATATCAGTCTTGATGCCAGAAGCACTGGTTTGGTGGGAAGAAAAACAATCTTGTAAAATCCTGCCTTAAGCTGGCCAAATCAAGTGTTTTTGAAGAAAGTTTTACAGACATATGATGCTGTTCCATCTATTCCTAAACTGTATATGCAGAACAAGAAAGTTGCTGATAGGGCCATGAAGCAAACATTGATAGTCGTGGAGATTTGTGCACCTCAGTGTCATTGATTGGTGGTTTTTGATGTAGTTGTCTTTGTTTGTTTGCCATTTTAAAACATTTTTCTTCAGATTTTCCAATGAAGATACTTTGGAGAAAACTTTTCTTCACCAAAAGTTAATGGTAAAACTTGTAGACCAAATGAATTTACTATAGTACCTGTGGACTTCAGGATTTCTTCTCACATTTCTCCTCATCTCTTCCCTTCTCTTCCCCAAATCCATTAATTTTGGATCAGGACTGATTTTTTTCTAAGTCAGCCTTGTAAATTACAGTAGTCCTATTTTGAAATTACTTCCAGAATTACAAACTATGCAGGTATGTATTTCACTGTTATGCAGTCACATGTAGAGTAGAATTCACTTGTAATTATCTGTGTGATCCTCAATGAAGTCACTCATGTCAGCAGGAAACAAGAAAACTGTTAAAAAAAAAAAAAAAAAAAGACCGGAAGCAGACATCTAAGTCTTTCAAATGTAACTGTCAAATCACGGTTATGGTCAGAATGCCAAGGTTAAAACCCTAACTTCTGCAGGAACAGTTTTATTGCAATGAAATTTTGCTTCAAGTCCTCTTGGTTGGATGATAGTGTATGCAGGTGAAGATGACAGGCTGCTAAAAGAAAGGCTACTTAGCATCTCAAAATGCAAGATCTTAGCTGATGTGGTAACTTAAAATGGCCTGATTTTTCAGGAAGTAGAGAGCACTTCTCTAATATCTATTCTATTTCAAGGGAGCACCAGCATTGCATTTCAATTAATTTGAACCTAGTTCCACCTTCAGTTTTGTCAGTTTGAGACTTTAAGGAAGACTGTGTATCACTTGCCATAGTTGAGCATTAGTTTACCCCACAATAAACCAGGCGTGTTTGCATTTTGCTATTGCTTTTATAAGATGTAAAGAATTCCTTTATGAGGGAATCAACTCCAGTGCAAAGTGGTTGGAAGTATATTGTCCCAAACAGAGCAATGCTCAGCAGGACCAGGTGGCAGCACTGATTTAGTACCTGACAAACCAGGAGGAAGGATGGAGACTCGGATTTCCACCTTAAATGCCAACACTGTTTTGATGCTAGATTTTTCTTTGTCTTCTTTTAAAGAAACTAAATAGTGTGAAGTTGTACAAGGGAAATAGTCACTGTCAGTCAGCTTCCTGGCACTCCCAAGGTGTTTGCCTGACTTAGAAGCTTTGGATGCTGAACAGTCTTCTGAATTAAAATCAGCTTAATCATTAAATTTCAAACACCATGATATTGTAACTCCTCTTCAATAATGTGATAGCAGTTCATTTAATTTCAGTGTGATTATTGTTAGTTTTATGTTAATTCCGTAGTGGTCCCACAGCAAGACTTACTATTTATTTCTGTCTCCTAAAGTGCAATCCAATTTACATTGTTATTATTTTAGCTCTATGTATAATAACTCAATACTCTAAAGGAAGCCTCTGAATGCTTTGTCTTAATGCAATATTTACCAGTGAAGTAAATTAAGCAAGCAAGCGTGCTGTGTGTTCTTCATAATTTATTTAATTTTTGTCATGGTGGGTCCACTTTATTTCTGAAGTTTCATTCAATATGGTTTCCACATGCCAAATATATTAACAAAAAAAAAAAAAAGTGGGTTATGACAAATTCATTGCTATTTTGTCGAGATCATTTTTATTGCATAGATCTTTGTGGTGCAAGAAATCAGCACATCTACCTTTCCGTTAGAGAAACCAGTAGAATCTGCAATGGACATCAGTAACAGGTCAGATGAGGACTTCTGGGCAAGGTATTTCCTGCTTGCTTCTCTGGGGCATTGCACTATAGTGACAGGAGTTGCAGTGTCAGTTCATCATCTTTACAAGAGAGTTAATGAGCCAAATTAATCCTGGATGCAACTCCACTGAAATTACTCAGAGCTTGATTCTGACTCTGATGTGGTATTTCCACTTAGCCTCCTGTGAAGAGGCATACTGCATTTCAGGAGGGTTCAGTAAAATGTCTTATGTACTGCATGTGGAGTGCGGAAGATGGATTCATGACTGGCTAGTTTGCAGAAAAAGTTGTGCATGCTTATTTGCTTTAGAAAACCCAGGACACCCTAGTAGTTCCTATGTTTTTAGAAACTATTCCAGAATTTTACTAGACTCTATTTTTAGTAGCATGGTTCTGCAGTGTAACAAACTGAGTTCTTGGTAATTTAAGGGTCTTTTTAATCTGGCACTTTTGTGACTGAAAGAGAGGGGTAAAAAGACGTTGCCTTCCCAGCAAAAACTGCAGTTGTTTTACTTTTTTTGATTTTTAAGTGTGTGCCTAGGATTACAAGTAAGCCCATGTACAATTTGCACATAAATACCCAAGTATATAAATCCCCTGCATGAGATGTTAAATTCAGCAGTTAATATAGGATTGTAACTGCAAGTTAGTCTTCTCAGTACACCCCTCTCTTTCATTCCTCACTCCAATAAAAATACACACATTCACGGAAGTGCACATTTCTGATTATTTGGTTGTTCTTTGGCTGCTCTTGTACATGTGACAAGGTTACAGAGACTTGGCTATGCTTGTACATGTTATGTGAACCAGAGGCTAGTATTTGAATCTGAGAGCTGATTGAACATTCAGCTGTGCTTTGCGGAGCTGCCTAGAAATGCCCAGGATGCTGCTTGCCATCCTTTTCTTTGTTGTTCTGCACTCTGAAACATTATTTTCATTTTCTTCTGAAGAAGAGCAGGAGGTCACTTGCAAATGCTATTTTCAGTGTGAAGGCCTGCAGTTTGTTGTTCTTCCTCAGCTTTGTGCTTTAAAAAAGCAATTTCCTACCTTTCTGTTTTTTTCCTCTTCAAATATCATGTTTGGACTATGTATCTAGCAAAGCATTTATTTTTAGTTATTCCTTCAGTTTCTTTATTCCCAAGGGTCTTTTCAAATGATGTAGTCTTTCTTTCCTGTCACCTATTTTGTATCTCTGTCTTTCTACCTCAAAGCCTATCCTTATTGTTTCCTACATGATTGTTCTTGCTGTGGGCATGCTCTCCTCTGTTCTACTTTAATATGTCATTCTACACCACTTTCTTTTTCAGTATATCTTCTCATCTTTTACCTGCCCATCTGCTAACTTCTTGTGCCTGTCTTGGTTTCCAGCTTCTTATCTGTCTTCCAGATTATCTGTACCTTTTTTTTTTTTTTTTTTTTTTTTTAATTTTTTTTTTTTTTTTTTTTTTTTTTTTTTTTTTTAAAAAAATTATTTCAGCATATGAGTCTTTGGTACTGGGAGGTGTGCTAACCAGGCCGTGCACTATAGGCAGAACTAGTAGTGCTAGTTCTTCCAAGAGACACGATAAGGGAATTGTGACTAATTTAGCTTGGAGGGGATATTCTGAGCCATTCAGTCTGGGATGTTATGCAAAGTGGGTTTGATTAGGTCAGTTTGCAGGGCCTTATCCAGAGAAATTTTGAATATTACTAAAAATCTCACTGACTTGAGATTTCCAGCCTTATGTCATCATAAGCCTATCTGACACCTTAAAGACATACGCAAAAGTTCTCTGTCTTGACAACCTTACTGTTGGACGCTATGGTGTTAGAGATCAAGTGCTACATACAGGGAGCTTTGCAAGAAGTGGCAGAGCCTTGCAAGCAGAATCCTCGACAGCATTCAGATGATTACCTGTGGCACTGGAGATAAGCAGCTGAGAGAACATGCCTTGCAGTTCCAGTAAAATTAATGCAATTTTTCTTTCTCATGAAGAACTCATCACATTTATACAACAGTTATGTAAGTACCTTGCTATTACTATTAAAAAAAAAAAAATCTAATCAAAGCAGAACATAATAGCAAAGTGAAAGATTAAATTAAGAGAACTGGATGCAAACATCATGTAAAAGTGATGGAAAGATGCTGGGAGCTGTCAAGGAAAATATCTTGAAATGGGGTTGGCAGTCATAGTACTAGAACCAAGCCTTTTGGAAGCTGTGTGCTTTGGCTTTCTGTGAGGAAGTCTATGGTAATMGCACACATTACTGCTCTCACGTTTGTTGGAATTAAACATAGCATAGGCATGCTTTGCTTTTCTAAAATCATGGAACATTGTTAGGGCACACATGCCAAAAGTATGAAAAGTTATTACACAGAGGTGCGGACATCAGAAGAAAAGGGCCTGAAACAAAAGAAAAATTAAAGGGTCAGTCTTTGGTTATTTTTCTCAGTGAAGGTAAGTGTTTCAGCCCTTTTTTAGATCTGCAGATCAGAACCTTTTCAAAACTGTCATTCAAACCATAAATGAGGGAAAAATATTACCTTTGGTACTTTTTGTGCCTTGTTTATTATGAATGTTGAAAGTGAATTGTTGTGAATTCTGGCAAGAGTAGACAGTTTCAGTCATTTCTTCTTTGTGACTTTTCCTCTGTGTAGGCATTCATGGAATGACTGCTTGGCTTGTCCAAATTGCAAGCATTTTTCTTTATCAGTGATTTTATTAAATCCCTAAATAATACATTGACAAGTATATTTAGTTAATGTGAACTATGGACAATAATGCCTGATCATATGCCTCAGTTTTACCAGACTTACTTGCTATACTTGAATGACTTTCTTAAGAAAAAACTCATTTTATGCAAAGCATCGAAATCACGTCAGTTTAGTATACGAGTCTTGACTGTACTCTCTGGGTTTTATCTAAACCTTGACTTTGTGTTGGCATAGTGGGCAGAAGTGGCTTTCATTCCTGTGTCCTGACAAAATCAGGTGCTGAGCAAAGGGGATTTGCTTGAGTCCAGCAAGTTGGGCAAGGCTGGCTGAAGAAAAGCCACTTTTTTAATGGATAGAGTTGGCTGTTCCAAACTGTTTCTTCAGCTTGCAGCTTATCAGTTCCTTCTGGCTATCCATGTAGTGACAAAAATAAATCACCAACGTTTGGTCAAAAGGTTGAAGCCTTTCTATTTGCTCTGGGTCGCTTCAACGGTAACTCAAACCAGTGGCACCTCCAGGTTGCAGAACTGYAGCATGAACTTCATAGTGATACCTATCTCCCATTTAGTTTCAAAGTGTATTTGAGTGTGTAATCCTAAAACATCTGCAGGTGTTAGATCCTGGCTCTTTAAGATTGTGTCTCTTCCTTTAAGACATTGTGGCAGCTGATCACAGTGGAGGTGCCCGAGATTATACTTCTGGGCTTGAATGCAAGGGATCTGGAGACACAGGATCTTCTTAGCAATTGGGGTTTCATTTTGTGTTCTTTCTCCTTGTTATACCGTCAATTTCTGAGCTCTTTTGACTAGCAGATCTATCTTGCATAACTTACTCTGCATGCAAGCTTTCTCCTGGTGGAGATGAAAGGCATTGGGTAGGACAGCAGGCGGCTTTTAATTTTCTAGCTGATTGGGAATTTCAAATACAAGTTTATATTGTACATGGGGTTTTTTTCCCTCATGAATTTTTAAATTGTTCATGTATACAAGATGTTGGGGCTGTATTAACTGCTGAGCCGCTACTTGTAATTTTTGTCAGGGAGAGCGTCCATTGTCTATAGAGGCTGATGCAAGTCTGGCTGTCTGACTAGAGCTCTAGTTAATGTGTGAAGAAGGCTTAATGAGACGAACTGGAAACGGGGGAGCATCAGGTATGTTGAGTCATATTTTCCACCAGCTCACTTGTGTTGCTTTTAGAGTAGGCTGTTCTTGTGATTACTTTCATATAAACTTTTTCCTGTATGTTGCAAGGGTCCCTAGCTAAATTACTCCTTCCTGATGAGATGGGCACTCATGGATCACAAAGATACTATAGCTGGGATTAATTTAGTTCCAGGAATATGCAAGCTGAGGACAAACTGGCTCTTCCAGATCTACATGGCCTCCTCAGAGTTGCGTGTATGTACTGAGCTTATGTTAGCACCATTGCAAGTAGTTGCTTTCCTGGTCACGCTTTCTTAGCRTGGTAAAACTTATGATTCCTTCTGAATCTTGCAGGGAAAGAGTCAGAGGCATAACTCATAGAAATGAAAGCAACACAGAGACAATGTGAGAAACCATTTTGGAACCACAGATTGCTCCCTGTTTTACCCAGTGACTGTCAGGGATTAGAGGAGAAGCCAAGAAAGAACTAATTCAGGTCAATCAACTCTGAAGAATGTACTGGAGCTTCCCAACATATTTATAAGTTATTTGTTTGCCATGATAGTTTTAATGACTCCTAACCATACCTTGACATTACCAGCCATCATCTGTGGGGAAAAGTAACACTGATGGCACTAGAGAAATAAACCACTCAAGCTCAGAGTGATAAACGGCCATTTACTTTTGCTAAACACCCATTACAGAGAGGCATAATATTTTGCAAGAAGTCTCTAAATATTGCTGTAATGTACGAAAAAACTATTAACCTGTTATATGAGAGAAATATGAGTCTGGGGACTTCAGACTCCTCTACCTCTCTGTTCTGTAATGCCTCTGTAAGAAAAAGAGAAATGCCTCTGATTTAGTCTATGGCTATTTAAGTGTAAAGCTCTTTGAGGTCACTGCTTCTTATATCTGTTATATATCTGTAGTGACAGGATAGTGTAAGGTGTCAGCTGGAACTAACTCTGTGTGATTGTTGAGTTTTGCAAGTTTGAATACATTTTGAATGTTCCCAAGGGCTCATGCAGTCTCTCTGTAATGTTGAGGTTTTCCCTCTGAGCCTTTAGAAACACATTCCCCCCNCCCCCCCCCCCCCCCCCCCCCTTATTATTTGATACATTGAATTCTTTTGAGGGGATAGGTGAGTGGAGAAAGTGGAGAGAAAATTCTGAAAGAATTTTGAAATGACAGTTTTTGGCAGTTTCTCATAATTGTTAAATTGGAAGATAATTGATCATGATTAATGTCCTTCCATTGGTATACCTAGACTATAGTTAGGATGCCATTTAAGCTGTTCAAGTGGCTATTGTCTAGCTGATTCATATTCTGTGTAGGATTGGCTCAGTGTCATTGGACATGAAAGAAAGTATCAGTGAAAGGAAAGATTCTTATCCCTGTAATATTTCCAGGGTATTCCTTTGTCCTAGTTATTGTCTGCATTTCTTTCCAAGAAATTCTTGAACTGTTTTTGCATCTTAAGACTCCCTATGATTAAGCTTCACACATATCTAAATTGTTATAAATACATATATTGCTCCCAAATATTTCCATTTTTTTAAAGGTTTATAATGGAATTAAAGCCTCTCTGACCCTTGCCAATCTGTGGTCATTTGCTGAGATGCTTCACCACTTGGGTCTCTGTCATTTATGAATGAGTGAGACTGCATGGTGGGACTGTTCACTATATTCCAACCAGTTGTGGTTCTGCTGCACATCCAGTGTGTTGCCCATATGGACATAAGATATACTGCAAATAGAGAAGGAGAAGGAGGGGGTGGTAGAGAAACTTCAGGATCAGTATATTGGGAAAGTTAATTTTCTTTTTGCTTTGTGTCTTCCTTCCTACGTACTTCCTTTGCTTAAGAGTGGTGGCTAGCAGAAATCTTCTTTGTATTAATGAAAGCCCAACTGAACCTAGCCTTATGCTACAATTTCACCCCAAATACCAATGAAAAAAGGTGCTAGACCTATTCAGAGAGTTAGTTTTACCTGTAGTTCTTCATGAGCTGTCCTCATGAAACTGGATGTTAACYGAATATATAAGGTACAGGCGTAGCAGGGGCTCTGGCCTAAAGCCAGAGAAGTGATTGTGTAGCATTAGTGTCAATCTTGCAGCCAGAAAAATTCATCTTTTCTTGAGTGCACGTAAACTCTGGGCATAACAAAATAAATGCTTCCTATACTAGCTGTGGTCACATGCACAAATCGTGTCATGTTAATAAGGGGGTTGACACTGTCAGGAAGGAAATTGAAAACTGGCGCAAACAAAGCCTTGGTAAGGAGGTTTAGGCATTTCCCTGCACAGTATTGCAATTTGACTTTATAAGTAGTTCCCAGTATTTGCTCGGGGTGAGAGGACTGCAGGAGAAACGTGTCCTCATGCCTTCTTTTTCAGAGGAAATCTGTCAGGTCAGGTGCATTGGAGATACAGCCTGTTTCTCTCTGTACGTGGGCTTATGGAGAAATGGAAGTGTCCAGGCTTCCTCCTGCTGAGGGGCTCTGGGGATTGCAGTGTTTGTGTTTAATAACTGTGACTGGGGAGGGCTTGAGCTGAATCACTGCTGTGATGAGAGGCACCCAGAGAGAATGTGGGTGACTTAGTACGATTACCTGTTCAGGGGAGACTTGATTTCCTCCATGTTACTCTGTGTATGGTGCCAGTGATTGGGCTGTAGCAGCCATCTCTGCAATGAACATAGATGAGGAGCGTAGAAAGCATTTTTGACAAATCTCTCAGTATGAAGACCAAAAGAATCAAGGTCAGTTTGGTAAGGGCAAGCTCTCTTTCTCTACTGACGTTTATATGTAAAACCCACCTGTTTCTTTAGGGATCATTCTGTAAGAGATTATACTGTAAATATCCATACCATTTTAAGAATACATTCCAAAAGAATAACTTAGATGGAAAAGGTGGCTGTCTCTAGTGTGTTGCAGAACATCGCTGCTCATTGTATTACTGAAAGCAGCTGCCAAGTAGAACTAGATTAAGTGTTTTCATTTGAACAGTTTATTAGCTGAAAAGTGCAGATTTATGTTGACTGCATGTATTTGTGAATTTAGTTTGAACTTGGCAAGTGTTTATGAAAAAGGAAATGGCAAACATAAAAAATTATGACATCTAATATAAAAATATTTTGACTTTTGATTTTTAATAATGTCTCAATGTTTAATTTATTCTAAAATTATCTCCTTTCCCAGTCAGTGAAAACAAAAACTTCTGGTTACCAGTGAAACAAAATGTTTTCATAGAACAATTTAGGTTGGAAAGGGGTCTCTGGAGGTCTGCAGTCCAACTCACTGCTCGAAACAGGGCCAGCTTTTTAAAATTTTTCTTACTTTTCATTTTTTTGGTCACTTTGGACCTCCTTCTATGACTGCAGCCTTTCAAAGGTAATTGGAGGTGTTCTTGCATCGACAGTGGCTAGCTCCCTAAGTACATTTGGATGCAGCCTTTCTGGTCCCATGAATTTATATATGTCAGAAACTTTGGAGGCCTGAGAGCAGACTTTACCATTGAATACCACAGCAAAGAAGGCATTGACTGAGTACTTCAGCCCTTTTTAGCTTGGAATTTAAAAAACTCCATGCAGAATTGTTTCTGGGTTGTTTTTTGGGGGGCAATTTTTGGTACAAAAAACAAGGACATTTTCAGATTGGCCTGAAGTGATTTTCTTTTCCTTCCTCTGTTTCCAAGTTGTTCATTGAACCAAAAAAGCCTCCTGTTCTTTGTGTTCCTCAGATGCCAAATATGATCCATGCTGTGGCAGCACCTCCGTGGTCCAATTCTTGTTCTGCACACATGTGTTTGCATATAGTATCAATATTCACCTTAATGTCATAATCTGATATAGATGGTATTATATTCTGTCAGCTAGCATTATTCGGTAGATAATGATGATAGTAGATGTGGCTTACAGAAGAGGAAATTCACAGAAAAGGTGCATTTTCACATTCCATTTGTTTGTATGCTGAAGGGGTATTTCTTCATGTGTTGGTGAGAGAGCAGATGTTTTGTGCATCATTTTTGACTATTGCTTAGTTGACTATAAATATAAAAGACTAAATTTGCTGATCCAGATGGTTGTCCTAGATTGGTGTTCTGATACAAATAGTCTTTTTATTGTTCTTTGCATGAAACCATGTGCCTGCATTTGACACATCATTAAAAGTCAGCATCGGTATAAAACTAGAAGATGTTTTGCTTTGTGATGTTAGTGATGTTGAATGAGAAATTAGAAATCCTTTAATTCCAACTCATCACAGTAGTACTTGGCACTTTTTTTACTCTCTACCTGCTTGAAGTTACTACAGTGACATTAAGCGATATGAAAAGTGACCCAGTTGCCTGCAGGCTTGTACAAATGGCTTAGTTTATAGGTAAAACTTCATTTACCTATTTGACATTAAGCATAGAATCATAGAATCATTGAGGTTGGAAAAGACCTCTAAGATCATCAAGTCCAACCATCAACCCAACACCTCCATGCCCACTAAACCATGTCCCTAAGCACCTCATCTACACGTCTTTTAAATAC
>JAYKAV010003039.1:255759-277301 GCA_035582835.1 Phoebastria nigripes | reverse complement strand
GCATTTTAAAATAGATTGTATCCAAATAGTTAAACCCAGCTTAACTTATTTTTTATCAAGTTTATAGAGAGACTGGGGTATGTTTCTGAGAGAACTAGTAGGGTGGTCTTGCTACTTTTCATTTGTTTGCTGAGTTAATTCCATGCACTTGATTAGTTTGGCTGCTGGAGGGGGATTCTTACTTGCACTTGTGAGGGTAATTGATTCTGTGGGTATTTAAAGGATTTTGTGTAGGCACTTTTTATTGCTGTATGAATGTAAATAATTAAACTTTGCTTCTGGGTAGGCTGGTATAAATCATGCTCAACTTTATTGGTTTCCCAATGAAGCCACTCTGTAAAGCTGTAAACRTAATTTTTCTATAAGCCCTGCTAAAAGCATTTGTTTCGTAAGTGTATGTTATGTTTTGTTTAACGTGGGGTAGTATATGGAGGTGATCCTGTTCCTTGAGGAAACGGAAAGATTGGTACAGGTAAGGTCCCCAATGAAGTATAGACTATCTGTCACTAGGGAAGTGCAACTGCTTATTCCTAGTTGGCAGCTAACATCTTCTCGAAAAGGGGGATTCTAAAACCTGTATATGAGCAAAACAAGTGTGTATGTTTGTGAATATGTGTTGATTTGACTCAGATATCTACATAAATGTCTGCAATGTACTGAGAGTCTGGGGTTGCCAGTTGTTTCCTAGCAATTAACAATGCTCCTGGAGTTGGACAGTGGATTCCGGTCAAGAAAAAGACCTTCCTAAAACACTTTGTCCATACTAGTGCTGCCTGAAAACACCCAACAAAATTTACACTACTGACTTATATTCAGCCAAGATCAAAAGATATTGAAGGTTTTCAGAGCAGTTGCCAGCTCTGCTTTTGAGCCATGCTCATGTTTTGATATTTGCCCTATCCTTTGTGGGAACTCACTACATATCAGGAAGCCATAAAGGTGTGTGAATAACTGGCAGCGTCTTTGTCCTTAAACCCATTTCTTCCCTCTTCCCCCTTCCCCCCTCCACCGCCTTGTTCAAACCTGCCTGTAGAAATTGTGGCTGAATATCTTTGGACCTAGAATACCTTCTGCCTATCTTTTGAAAAGACAATATATGGAAAAGAGAATTATGTGTTTAATATGGTAACAGCTACATAAAATATCTGCCATATTGCATAACTATGCATAATTATTTAATGTATACTACTAAATATATAGTCTGTATATATAAGACAATTATATTCCAAAGCACTATTAATATCATTGGGGATGAGAAACAGGTGGGKCCATTGGCTTCATAACCTCCCTCCTCTGTGCCACTCTGTTGGGGATACAATGAAGAATCCCACTCTGCGGTTGTACTAGTCACATCTGAATATTCTTTAGGGAATCGCTGAATAATGTCTAAATAGGATGGATCAGTTTCTTGTAAACTTTGAGAGAATCTGTCCAGCTTGTCTTGTGATTCATTCTCATGTTTCACAAATCTGTGCGCACACGTTTTTCACAGTGAATCACAACTTCTCTGGTCATTTTGTAAAAGTGTAAGTAAAAACAACCCATGCTCTCCCCCTCTCCGCACCAAAAAAGAAAAAAAAGGCAAAGAACCTTCCGCTTCCCAGTCCCTCACTGCCTTGGGATGCTGTTGGTATTCCTGAGTGATTTTGCCCTGTGTGAAACAGACACAAAAATGCATCTTGCCACTGAACAAAGCTGAGATGGCAGTTGAGCATTTTAATTAAGAAAAAAGCAGATAAAACCTTTTTATTGTCACTGAGGGTCTTCTCTAAAAAGCATTAGTGTATCACTGTAGAATTATTTATTGTTGTAATTGTAATGAGGAAGAGCCTTTTTCATTCTCATCAATCTGGCAACATCCTTTCTGGTCATCTCTTCTGCTGTTCTGTAGACTTGAATGTTTGACCTCTTCTGTAATGTTGGATAAGATATGCAATAATGAAGATAGCCTTGTTTCATGAAGGTCATTTTAATCTTATGAATGGATCAGATAATGACAGCCTGCACCAAGGGTAAAAGCACACTTTTTGATCCACCTGTGAGGAACTGGTGAGGGGATTAACCCTGTTTCTCCTCTGCCTTTCATAGGAAGGAAATTCTGTGTGCTGTTAACCACTGAGGGTGGATAACAGCTGGTGTTTTCAGAGCTATTGTTTTAACTGCATCCCTCTGACCAGTTGTTTGTTTTAAATGAGTGAGTTCTTGGGAGCCAGATGGCATTTTCAGAAGGCATGAACTACTTTTTGATTCTTGTCTATTCTTGCCACTTTTATATAGTTTATTTGGGCCAAGCTATTAATTAGCAGCAATGCACCTTTGATACAGAGATAATGACTGGGACATCCTGGGCAGATTGGATGGAGTTCTTCCATGTTTGAAAGCATATACTAATTGCTTTTTATGAACAATATGCACACAAGTTCTGAGTAGATGTCAAAGGATTCATGAGAGCATGAGGAGGAGTCGCTGCAGCTGAATCAAGTAATATTTGCTCAAGAAGCCTGAACTGCAGCTCAACTAATGTCCAGAATATGGGGATGCCTGAGAGAGATATTTTTGCTTCTGATTAAGTAGTGTTTGCCACTGCAAAGCGCCAAAGGAATACATACTAGTCTGCCTCATTTGAGTTTGCAAATGAGAGGTAGTGATCAATTCTGTACGATATACAGTTCCTTAGAGGACATTAGGAAGGCGGATGGAATGACCAAGAAGGCCAGAGACACCAACAGGAATCATGCTCTGGCAGCTGAACTATTACGTTATTGCTACAGTGGAAACTTTGTTATTCTTTTTCCTGTTATGTTGTCTTTTACCCTTCTCACCCATAAAAATTAAATAAATTGCAAAGATTACCTAATGCCCAACTGCCATCTCATCAGAAGTGTTATAAATAGAGTGTTTGCAGGCATCCAGCTCATAACATTGGTGCAAGAGTTTCTTGTCTTTCCTTGTCGTTTATCATAAAAAACTGTTGCACAAAGGGAAGATATAAATCTTTGACTTTTTTTCTCTGTTCAGGTAACCTTCTGCTTTGCTTCCTCCTACGTCTGGATTATCCTAGTTGAAGGGTGATGTAGGTGCAGATAGCCTGAAAGGAGGAAAAAAACCCCTACAAAACAACAAAAACCCCACCAACTTTGGTCTAAACACTTGGTTCTGTGTGTTTAGCCGTAAGACCACAGAAATGCCTTACTGGGTAGGAGGTGGTACTTAGGGAGAGCATTATCCTTCTGCTAGATGTGGCCTGTTTCCTTTCTATTCTCCCCAGCATCTGCAACTGTTGGATTAGGAATCTTCAAGTCGTCTTTTAAAAATAGATCACACATAAATGTCTATATAGTAACAGCACATGTAGTAATCATGCTCAATGAAATGATGTTTAGCATTCAGATGTGGGAGTCCCTCTATATACAGTTCCTGGAACCACTTGGAATTCAGTGGGAGCTTACACAGGGAGCAGCAATTCAACTGCCAGTGTGCAAATGAAAAATGGGGGCGCAATTTTGCTGCTTTTCAGGTCAACCCACCTGCTGCGTAAATGTCTTGAAAGCATTTGAAAAGAAAACAGTTTAAATAGAGTAAAATAACATTTGTCCATTGAAAACGGGTCAAAAGAAATGCTGTTCGTGGGCTATCTGAATAAAAAGATTGATTTGTTTGTATTGAACAAACATAGAGAAATAATCTGCATATCTGACATTAGTTTTACCAGTGCAGTAAGCTGAGCTGTAGCAGTGCCTCTTGTTGTCCCTGTCCTGTCTCTCTTAATCTGTTCAATGTGTATTGCTTTTTCTTTCTTGGGTTCCCCTTTTGCCAGTTTGGGCAATGGGCCCAGACTTGATGTGCAACAAGTTCTGCTGTCCTCATTCTGCATTTCTCTGATATACCTGTGTCAAAAAACACGCTAGTACTGTACTGAAATGAGCATAGGTGCTTTTAATTTAGCACACACCATTATTCAATTTCACTTACCATTTGACATGAGTGAGGTGTTCCAGTCCTGTAATCTGAACAATTAATGTTTTAAGTAATTACCTGTCAACTGTGATGAGTGAGTAGCAAAACTGGACAAATATGGGTAGCACTAATGCTGTTTTCCCAGGAGCATTGTTTGCAAGGGCAACTGTGGTTTTACCCGTTGGAGAAAAAAGGGCTCCTTTTGACCTGTAATTCAGGGGGTGAAGTAAGCACCTTATAGCCAGGCTGTTTTGCCAAAGAACCTTAGAGCAATCAGCCAGGTTGGTGAATGGTTGTCTTTCTGTGGTTTTAAATTTTTTTTAAAAATTATTGTTTTTTGGGGGGTGGGGTTTGAGGTTTTGTCGGGGGGGGTTGTGGGGTTTTTTTTTGGAGACTGAAAGACTGAAACCAGCCTGGTGTTCGATACCTAAGTTTTGAGAGACCACTGTGATTAACTTTGAAAAGAATCCCAAGCAATCTGGGGCTGTTGTAAATCCAGATTCTTAGGAGAGCAAAATTCTGCTGTGATGGCTTCAGTCTAGAGACGTTTCTGTCACCAGCTTGTTTTTCTAATACTGCAGTGCCCTGTACAATGTGACATTTGGAAATGAATACCATAGCACAAGAGAGATTTCTACCCCTGTTTTAAATGCATGTGACCTCTGGGCTCTGCGGAGGAAGGCACTTCACCGAGTGGAAGAGTTTGTGACCCTGGCTTCCCTCTGAGCTGGGAAGGTGTAGGTGTGAGGGTTGATTACAGGTCATAATACACCTACACAATCTACTAGTCTGTATCACACCAGGTTGATTTTGATGACTTTTCCCATTGAGCAAATACTAAACTAAATGGGGGTCTGGCTTTAACTGTCGTACCTATCACCATCCCCAGGCAAGGGACCTGAAACTCTTTATGCTGGGCAGAAACTCAATGACAACGAGTGGCACACTGTTCGGGTAGTTCGGCGAGGAAAGAGCCTCAAGCTGATGGTGGATGATGATGTTGCTGAGGGTAAGTGTGATGTATGAGTATTTTTTGTCATTATCTTMGTATCTCGGTTCAGTCCCTTCTTTGCCGTTACACCCATTCTCTGTGTTCTTGTGTGTATCTTTTTTTCCCCCCTTCCTGTTACTTCTTGTATATTTAGTGTTACTATGTTGAAAGCTAATGTTCAGTTCAGAGAGCCTAACTGTTCTTAGCCAGCACCAGAAAGTTCTGTGGCGACTACAAGGATATGAAATGTGGGATTAGGGGACAGATGAGCTTGCACATACCCAAGAATGCAGAGGTGCTAAGTAGCACTCTCTCTTGTGCCAGGCTCTGTTTGGGGTACACTGTGAGTATACCTCATTTGTGAGCTGCAAATGAGGTGGTTTCCAATGCTGTGGAATCAAAACCAAGGCTCTCTAAACCTTTCCTCTGCACAAACTTTTCCTTGATGGTAAACCCACATTTGATAGATGTGTTAGAGAATATGGATTTCTGTCTCTGCTGGTTTTTGCTTGTTTTTTTTGGTTTTGTTTGTTTGGTTTTGGTTTTGTTTTGTTTGGTTTTGGTTTTGTTTTGTTTTTTCCCCAAGTTCCTGTGCTCATGGCTCAGAGCCATCCAGAAACAAAAACAAATAGTTGTTCCCAACTTCATTTTAGAGGTTAGGGAGGATCCTAACTCACCAGAGTATATCATATTGTAATGTATAGAGTGCATCAGTCCTTTTTTTTTTTTTCTTTTTTTTCCTTTCCTGCATTTCCTGACAGCTTTTTGAGCTCCTGCTTCTTTCTGTAGAGAAATGTAGTTGAAGAGGGGAAGAAAAGATCAATCACTCATGAAAGCTGGTGTCTCCCAAGTTATGAGATTTGCATTGAAATGATCAAGGTACTTTAGATTGATCTTTTTTCCATTAGAAAATTTTAGAGGTGATACTTTTCTGGTCCATTTCCCCACAGCTGCAAGAGCCAGAAATTTATTTTTCTTTTTTTGAAGGTCTAAAATTCTCATAGCTGTATATAACTGTAGGAACTGGGTTTTTGAGGAAAACACCAGCAGTCTGAAGGCTGAAAATAGAATGACAAAGAACAGTAACCCTGGATGAAACACTGATATGGGTATGTTCCTTTAGTTGTGACCCATGCTGTTTCGCCAAATGCTAACGTCCTCTCTTCTAAGTAGCTTTTACTCAAAAGGCAACTAGACGGAACAGCTGCCACAGGCAGTGCCAGAACACTATATCCTATCTCTGCAAAAAGTTCTTTTCTACTGTGTGAATGCAATTAATTTTAAGTAATGTGGTAATTAGATTATTTGGAAAGCCATGAGTCAGGATTTTGAAATAAGCCCAAAGAAGTGGGTTTGCAGGAAAGTGACTTGATATATGTTTTCCCTCTGAAGTAAATATATGCTGTGCTATATAGGCTGAGAATTTGCAAGAGAGAATCAGAATCGTATGAAAGAAGAATCTTTCCCTCTCCTTGTTGGAATTGGCAGAGGCTTAGTCAACATTACCTTGTAGGAAAATGAAATTTCATTTAAAAGGGAACTTTCTGAATTAGTGAAACATGCTGGTAAACATTTCATCCTGTTTACTTCTGCATTTAAGGAGAACCATTCTTCTGGATATGCTTTTTTAGCAAGCACCATGAGGTGGCACTGTCTGCATTACCACCTCAATCCTCCAAAAGCCATCTGTTTTTTTGAAGTCTCTTTTTCATGAAACTGAGTTTATAAATAATAATGATACAATCCTATACTAAAGTAGGATGTGCATATGTACATGTATATGAATTACATAATTAAAGATGCATTACAGCTAAAAATATCTGTTAAAAGAATGCCATCATGGCAAAGTCAAAAGTCAGAAAAGCCAGAGTTAAGATTTTCTGTGCAATCTGCATCCCACTTCCTTGGGCAGATGATATAGTCTTCAATGATGTGGTCACATAGATTTTTCCACAGGATTCTTGCTGTCTTTAGGTATAGATCAGAAGTCTAAATTGGGCCCCCAGTAAAAATAAACAGCCTATTTGATTCCCGCCTTGTTTCTTATTGCTTGTTTGGAACAATGGCATGCCAAATAAATTTTGCTCTAAATATAGGGCTGTTGTTTTCCCCCTTTTTTTTGTGTGTGTGTGTTGTGTGCTACTCATCAATATGTTTATACAGAACTAAGAAGCTGTAACTGGATTTATTCCCATGTCTATGTTATATGAAGTGAGTAGGTGTCTTTTTCCCATTTTACAGGTTTGGAAACAAGGCACCAGATTAAAGTTGGATATTTGGTAGCAATTTGGCGTGATTTTTCAGTCATTTGCATGCACAAATATTCAGCATGTCTGTAAATTGGATCCTGTAAATTAGCTCAACCCTGCTACTTGGAGAATTAGGTCTAGACAATTAATGACCACCTGTGAAAAATTTGTAATGAAGTGACTGCCTTGGCTTCCTGCAGGACATCTAAGAGAGAGACAGAATCCAGTTCCTCTGAACAGCAACTTGCTGCTTAATTACAAAACCCTCCTCCCACATTCCCCCCCCCACCCCCACCCCAGAACAGACCTCAGAACATCAGTGATAAATGAGACACAAATATAACAGCCATATTCCTCCCTACAACATCTTGCTAGCACCCCAATGCCACAGCGGAGGCTGGAATTTTTTCTGTCTGCTACCCCTTGAACTAAAGAGCTGCTGATGGCTGTAGTAATTACAATACTGTCTACAGAGCACAGTGGAGGAATTAAGAGGAGAACTCTGCAGATGAGGCTGACAGCTAATAAGATCAGAAAATACTGGATTTCACTCCATGATTTCTTAAGAAAATGCATCTCTGTCCTGATTCTGGTGTTGTATTGTCATGTCCTTTTCAGCTTTTCAGTGAACTACTCCTAACTTTCTGCACTACCACTGCTATCACTGTCCTGTTTCTCTTAAGGCAGTCCCAGTTTTCTCATTTTTCACCTTTTCTAAAATTCTGGGTTTACCTCTTCCAACCTCCCTCACTCCATTTCTAATGCCCCCTATATTTGGATTCCCTGTCCCAGTGTACTCCAGATTTCACAGGCCTGGCTTTTCTTTCCTACTCTGGCAGCAACTTCTTCTTTGCATTTCTCTAAGAGTAGAAGAGCTAAGGAGAGGAGTTTTCTTGCTCTTGGTCCTTGACATCTCTACATTTTATTTTTCTAATCTTTTGAAGTAAAGAAGTGGGATTTTTTTTTTTTTTTAAAGTTATTTTTAGATTTTATTTCATTTATAAGAAAATAATTCCTCTTGTTTGGAAAAATCAGAAATTTTCATTTGCTAACACTAAAACTGAAACAGCCCCTAATAACCTCAGTAGTGGAAGTGAGATGGTTTGTCTAAACAAACTTTCCCATATACAGTTTCAGTTCGTGTGAATGGGCATTTTTCAAACTAAAATATTATCATTTCTGGTGAAGAACTGTTTCAGGATTTAAAAAACATTTGCATTGGTACTGGCACTTGGATTTCTGAATAGTCAGAAATATGTGACTCTCTTCAGCTGCTTGTAAGTTTGTCCAGCTGTATCTGCTTGGGTTGAAGCTGAAGCTTTCCATGTCAATGGTCTTTGTATCATTGTCTTTAAATTTAGATCCACTGCTCAAATTGGGAATAAGTGAAAAAATAAATTGTTTTGCATAATATTTTCTCTTCATATTTGGAATAGATACTTGAAAACATTTTTTCTAATAACAACTGTGCTTATTTGCTGTCTTTGCAAAAACTGGATCACATTTGGACAAAGTATAAACTGAAAAATTGCACTTTGTCCATGATCATGAGAGGTAAGTTAGGAATATTTCAGTATTTCAAGAGGACCTAAGCATGGAAGAGCCTATCATTTAATCTGACTCTTTATACACCACAAGCCAGGATGTATCATCCAAGTGTCTTATAAATGTTTTCAGCTTTCATTCTAACCCTAACAGAAAAAAAAAAAAATGTTGCTGATAGTAGGAAAAGTCTTGAAAGGCCTATCAATATATCTTTTTTTTTTTTTGCCTTTTAATGCCTGGGAACTGTTTAGGTGAGAAATGCTAGGAGATTTCAGGAGATAGCACAGAATATGGGAAAGCTTGTAAGTCCCAGTTGATATGACCTGGGGGAATTAAGAGAGGAGTTTGTCCTGGATTCAGCTATGGTGATTGGTGTGACTCTGAGGTATAATCCCAACGACTCAGAAATACCTCTTGCAGTTATGAGTCAAGAGTTGTGTATATATGCTAACTGACCAGCAGGATATTATTGCTAAATTTTGTCTGTCTATAGCACACTGGAAACATTTATTCAGGTCTTTATCCAGGTGTCAATTTTTCACAAAACTGGTATGAATTTAGATATTTTTGAACCTTCTGTTCTTTTAAATCTGATTGAATTTGACCAGCATGTTAAAATGTTTTTGGAGGCAGAGGGACCAACGGGTAGCGTGGCTGTTTCCTTTAGAAAACCTTCTAAAACGAAGGACTTTACCTGTGCAGTAATTATATTAGCAGCATATTAGAAGGTTAAGTAGAGAAACATGCAGAAGTAGGGAAAAGTTGAAAGTAGATAGGTCTGTGTTTGTATGTGTTTTGATGTTGTCTAATTTCATATTTCCTGCTGTCCTTTTTCCACAGGAGCTTTGCTTCCCTGCTTACGTTAAGAAAGGACGATACAGCAAATGGGTTGACATAGGCCTTTGTATTAAAGGAGGTGCTTGTTTTTAAGATCCCCTTTGAAAAGTCTGTAGTGAATGAGACATAGCATGGTAAAAAAGAGGAAAGGGACCTCTRTGTAAGGCATGTGAATACAGCCCAGAGGAATTGACTTCTCTACCTTAGAGTTCCTATGGAAAGCTGGATAAGTCACTTGAAGTGAGATCTCTCACAGTTGATCACTAATTATACCTGTCCTTTTGGGACGTACTCATTTGGGATTGTGGATCTGTGGTGGGTTGACRCTGGCAGGCCACCAAATCTACCACTTGCCTCCTCAGCTGAACAGGGGAGAGAAAATATAAAGAAAGGCTCACAGGTCGAGATAAGGACAGGGAGCTCACTCAGCAATTACCGTCACGGGCAAAACAGACTTGACATGGGGAAAAATTAATATATTAGCAATCAGATCAGAGTAGGATAATGAGAAATAAAACCAAATCTTAAAAACACCTTCCCCCTGCCCCTCCCTTCTTCCCGGGCTCAACTTTACTCCAGGTTTTATCTCTACCTCCTCCCCCACCAGCAGCACAGGGGGACAGGGAATGGGGATTGTGGTCAGTTCATCACATGTTGTTTCTGCTGCTCCTTCCTCCTCAGGGGGAGGACTCCTCACACTCTTCCCCTGCTCCAGCGTGGGGTCCCTCCCATGGGAGACAGTCCTCCATGAACTTCTCCAACGTGAGTCCTTCCCATGGGCTACAGTTCTTCACGAACTGCTCCAGCGTAGGACCCTTCCATGGGGTGCGGTCCTTCAGGAACAGACTGCTCCAGTGTGGGTCCCCTACGGGGTCACAAGTCCTTCCAGCAAACCTGCTCCAGCGTGGGCTTCCCATGGGGCCACAGCCTCCTTCAGGTGCATCCACCTGCTCCGGCGTGGGGTCCTCCAGGGGCTGCAGGTGGATATCTGCTCCACCGTTAACCTCCACGGGCTGCAGGGGGACAGTCTGCCTCACCATGGTCTTCACCACGGGCTGCAGGGGAATCTCTGCTCCAGCACCTGGAGCACCTCCTCCCCCTCCTTCTTCACTGACCTTAGTGTATGCAGAATTGTTCCTCTCACATATTCTCACTCCTCTCTCTGGCTGCAGTTGCTGCTGTGCAGTTTTTTTCCCCTTCTTAAATATGTTATCCCAGAGGCACTACCACTGTCGCTGATTGGCTTGGCCTTGGCCAGTGGCRGGTCCATCTTGGAGCCAGCTGGCATTGGCTTTATCGGACATAGGGGAAGCTTCTAGCAGCTTCTCACAGAAGCCACCCCTGTAGCCCCTCCCACTACCAAAACCTTGCCACGCAAACCCAGTACAGGATCTTATTTCTAGAAGTGCTGACCCTCAAAACCAGTGAGTGCTCCGAAGTTGTTACATATTCCACTAAATTGGATGTCAAATTTTTTTGAGATCCAAAATTATTTATATATTGATCTCTCTCTTCCTCAGCTTTGTGTATATAAAATTGAAAGTAATATTCCTTAATCTTGCAGGAGTGGTAGAAGATGAAGTGAATATTTGAGGATAATTTACACATTGTGCTGCTGAACTTGTTGGTTGACTGTGGCTGACTGCCAGACACCCACCCAGCTGCTCTCTCACTCCCTCTCCTCAATAGAACAGGGGAGAAAATAGGATGGGAAGGCTCATGGTTCAATATAAAGATAGGGAAACTGCTTACCAATTACTGTCATGGACAAAACAGACTTGACTTGGGGAAAATTCATTTAATTTATTGCCAATTAAAAACAGAGTTAGAGAGTTAGATGGTGAGAAACAAAGACAAAAAGTAAAACACCCTCCCCCACCCCCTCCTTTTCTCACGTTTCCTCCTTCATTCCTGACTCTTCTACCTCCCCCTAACCCAGTGGTGCAGGGGCATGGGGAACGGTGGCTGTCATCAGTCTGTAACAGCTCCTCTCTGCCACTCCTTCCTCCTCACACTTTTCCCCTGCCCCAGTGTGGGTCCTTCCCATGGGCGGCAGTCCTTCATGAAGTGCTCCAGCATGGGTCCTCTCCACAGGCTGTCAGGAAAACCTGCTCCAGTGTGGGCTCTCCATGGGCCGCAGTTCCTTCACAAAATATCCACCTGCTCTGGCATGGGGGTCCTCCACAGTGGTCTTCTCCATGGGCTGCTGGAGAATTTCCACTCTGGTGCCTGAGGTGCCTCCTCCCCCTCGTCGTTTTCTGACCTTGGTGTCAGAAACCCCCTTCGCAGGGGTTTTGGTGGGTTTTTTTCCCTTTGTTCCTCACTCATGGGCAGCATTTTGCCCTTTCTTAAACTTATTTTCCCCCAGGCACCACCATCTTAGCTGAGGGACCCAGCTGTACCCTGCGGTGGGTCAGTTGGAGCTGGCTGGAACTGGCTGTGTCCAGCACAGGGCAGCCCCAGCCTCTCCTCACAGAGGCCACCCTGCAGCCACCCTGCAGCCAGCACCTCRCCACATAAACTCAATACAAAACTGCAGAAAATTTCATGAGAGAAAAAATAACAGCATATTTTTAGCAGTTTGAATAATGGTTGTACATTGAATGATTAGAAAACAATTAAATGTTCAGTGATTCATGAATTTAATATTATTCCTGTTGTATACTAAATGGCCCAAGGCCTGTGTAGAAAGGATACTTGCTTGTGTGACCAAATAGTTAAAACTATCTTAATGAAGAACTGTAGAGGACTAAAATAAGGTTGTTTGTAATGATTTTCATTCTGATGTTGCCCAACTTGTCTTTGTACTCAAACTAGTCTTCTAGCATACTGTTGTATTTCATCTGTCTGTGTGGGTTCTGTGTCTGTACTGATGCCTAGCATGCTTACTGAAACATTTAAATATGCTTCAAGGGTAGTCTGATATATTTGGTATACTGAATAGCTTGAATATTTTAATTGGGAGGTTAAAATCTGTCACAATGTGACAAATAGCCCAAGTGGTAGGTTGATGATTTAAGTATATGGAGGGCTTTTTGCCTGTTACATTCTTGTGTGTTTCCCTCCTGCCGTGCTCTTAAAACAAGAGAAATAACATCAAGCACCAGGAGAGAGCAACGGAATAAATATTAGCAGATTTATGACTGTTCTCACTTCTTGTTCTGCTCTTTTTATATTAATCTATGTTTATTGAGTGTTTTCAGGAAGCGCACTTGTTAAGAGTTGTTTCAGAAGTGTCTGAGTTGTTTGGCAGATGAACTGTTGGATCAAATAGATCACTGTAGGCTTTAAGGGAGAGACCTAGTCGTTTTCGCAAACAAGAAAGTCTGTGAAGCACAGGGAAAAATACAGAGCTTGCTGCCCATGGCCCTTTAGTCCTGTCTTCTCTCTTCTGCCGGGTTTTGGCAACTGCTAGACTCAAGCCTCTCCACCAAGAGTCTATACATTCTTTCTTATGCAAGCTGCTGAACAGTGATCAGATAGGATTAAGTTAGTACTGCTGTTAGTCTGGAAACTGGAGGGTGAAGGGATCCATATAACCTGTTACTGATCCCTAGGCTTTCTGCATGTTCCTCCTTGTTTCTGTCCTTCAGGCACTATGGTTGGTGATCACACCCGCTTGGAGTTCCACAACGTCGAGACAGGGATCATGACGGAGAAACGGTACATCTCTGTCATCCCCTCCAGCTTCATTGGCCACCTCCAGAGCCTCATGTTCAATGGGATGCTCTACATTGACCTTTGCAAGAATGGTGACATTGACTATTGCGAGCTGAAGGCACGCTTCGGTCTCCGCAACATTATAGCTGACCCTGTGACGTTCAAGACCAAGAGCAGCTACCTGAGCTTGGCCACCTTGCAGGCTTATACATCCATGCACCTCTTCTTTCAGTTCAAGACCACCTCAGCTGATGGTTTCATCCTCTTTAACAGTGGTGACGGCAATGACTTTATTGCAGTTGAACTAGTCAAGGGGTAAGTGACTTTCTGCTGTATTCTACCAGCTTATTTATAGATAAACTTACTTATAGGTAAGCTTAAAATCCTTGCATAAAGAGAAATTCACCTCATACTCATGTTTTCTCTGTTTGCTGAGGTGTATGACAAAGCACTTAGACATAAACACTGAAGATTAAGACTCCTGATTTTATCACTGACTTCCCCCTGTGGCTGAGGGAAAGACACAGTGTGAAACATTAATGTTTTAAGTCCTTTGAATCTAGTTAGGCTAACGTTTTGTCCTGTTAGCCTTGCAGAATAGCACAGAGGAAGAGAACAAGTGCTGAGGGCTCTGAGTTTCTCTTCCCCCTTTTATTTTTTTTTCCTGTAACAGACTCATCGTGTTTCTGCCATCTCCACTGAAGGAAAAAAAGAGCATGTGGGCTGCTGAATTTGTATTTCTGCAGGTGATGCTTGAGGAAAAGCAAACTCAGCTTGCTTTTGAGCTGCTATATTCTTTTCACAAGACCAATAGCTTATTAAAAAAATCCTTTGTTATCTGAACAAATTTTAATCGCTTATACTCGTCTAGTCACAGTAGACATGTTTTCCACAAATACAGTTTACTAGTCCTGTTTAATTCAGTATAACTATAGTTCAATCCTGTTTCATTTTTAACTTTGCATATATTTCTGTAAGTGGGACATTGAGTAATAAAATAGCAAGAGTCACGAGCTCCTGGTGCTCTGTTGAGAGTTGAATTTTGTTGCCTTTTTTCCTTTCTAAGTAGAATATTTCTCTTCTATCCTCAGTGGATTTCTGTTTGAACTATATAAATAATTCAGGGTAATGCTCCCATGACTTCAGTCTTCGTTAGGGTCTTTATTTTTTGCCAAAAGCTTTGCTAATTGTTTTCCAGCTGTTTGAATAAGCCTAGGATCTCATGTGAATTTTAGTACAATATTTTGAGTGAGTTTCCCAATTAACTTCTTAAGGGAGTTATTCAAAACTCAGAATGAATCTGGGGAATATATGCCCCAAATAAGCATATCTAGTGTTGCTCTCCAGTACATTTATTGATATTACCAATTTTAAAAAACAATTATATGCACAGACAGGGTTTTTGTGGATCTGTGAGAACTTTGTGAAAAAGAGGAATGCTTTATGGTTAGAATCTGATTACTCCAAATGTCATCATCTCAAAATACTAATCCTTACACTTTCTTGGTGGAAAGGAAACAACTATATCTTTTCAAATCAGTGGCTAATATTTTGGCTTACTAGAACTTTCTAACCCAGAGACACTTCCCTTCATGACTTTTGTAAGTTAATTTATCAACTCTGACTGGAATAAGAGTCAGTAGCGCTGGAGTTCTTACACAATTTTAACTAGTTCTTGCTATGTTTACAGGTATATACACTATGTGTTTGACCTTGGAAATGGACCTAATGTTATCAAAGGCAATAGCGATCGTCCTCTTAATGACAACCAATGGCACAATGTCGTCATCACCAGAGATAACAGTAACACACACAGCCTAAAGGTGGACACTAAGGTGGTCACTCAGGTTATCAATGGTGCCAAAAATCTGGATCTTAAAGGTAAATTCTACAAGACTGACAGTTCCTCCCTTTATTCTTTCAGGGCTCAACCAGTAAACAAGAGAAAGCTTTCAGGAACTGTGCATTACAGAAGAGTAATTTGCTGATTTTGGCTTTCAATTTCATTTTTTTCTTTCTCTGTTTGGCAACTTCCTATAGCAGAATAGTTTGCATATTTTGCTTTTTCAGAAATTGATTGTCATCCTACGGTTTTTCCTGGTTAAGATGCAATTACAACTGGGTTTTTTCGGTGTGGGTGTGGTGGGTTTTGGTTTTTTTTTGTTTTGGTTTGTTTTTTGTTGGTTGGTTGGTTGGTTTTTTTGTAGTAAAGGAGGCAGAAATTACTTCTTGCACAATATCTTGCTCTGCTTTTAACTTTTTCTGAGCAGCTGTTCAGCTTGCTATATTTGTGTCGGGAGTGGGGGAAAGCCACTCTAGAAGGTATGTAACTTCCTCTTTTTTGTATGTTTACCCCTTTCTCCTCTAGGTGATCTCTACATTGCTGGCCTAGCTCAAGGCATGTATAGCAACCTCCCGAAGCTAGTAGCCTCACGTGATGGATTTCAGGGCTGTCTAGCATCTGTGGACTTAAATGGGCGTCTGCCTGATCTAATCAATGATGCTCTGCACCGCAGTGGGCAGATTGAGCGTGGATGCGAAGGTATAATTGATTTCAGAGAAGTTCCCCTCTCAAGCACTCCCCTCTTACTTCATTGCTTCCCTCTGTGCATCTAATTGTCCACCTTACTGTCCATTTCATTAGTTTGCTTTCATCGTGACATCCTTCACTACATTTATGTTTTCCAAATGCTCCCAAAAGCAGTTTAAGGATAGCTAGCCTCTGTGAGCGGCTTAGCAGCTGTTTTCTTGTATACTCTATCCCCTCTGAGGTAGTACCTCCAATAGTGGAAAGGATGGTACTGGGATGGACTACTATTTACTGGTACTTTTCTCAGAGTGGTTTATTAACATTACGATACTCTTAAAATACTTTGAAAGAGGTTCTAAGCCTTCAATTCACCTGTGCTTCAGAGCACCCTTTTTTGGGATCCATGGAGGTAAGTATTTTGAAGACCAAGCAGAGGCAGGGGAAATGGAAGGTAAAAGGAACTGAAGGGTGAAGATCGGACCAAAACAGGAGTTCCTTTTTGAGGAGGTGGGCCTCCAATGAAAGCACTGGGGGCATTGTCTCTGCTGTCTGGAAAACCTTTCTCTTCCGTAGTTTCTCTTTTCCAGCCAGTTTAGAAACAAATGTGATGAGTGACTTTTTGAAGCACGTAAATAGTAGTGATTTCTTGAAGCTTCTTTAAATAATTTACTGTTCCTTCTAAGCTCCCATTAATTAAAACAATATTTTTGTTTGACATCTGATTGATTTGATTTGATTGACATCAGCAGCACTGACTCAGTAACATGCATATGGCATCAATTCCCAAAGCACTTGGGATACTTACCATCAAAAAACCCAAGGTTTTGCTGGCTGGGTTAAGTGAAAATCACCCTTATGTCTAGTTCCACTGAATACCAGCCAGCTGTGTTGGCTACCAGTCACTAGAGGAAGATAGTTTTATCAGTAAAGTTGTCTGGTATGCATGTTTGCTAAGAAGATGTATGTCCCAAACTGATCCTTCAAGACAGGAYTTCACAAAGTGAAATTACTTCTTGATCATATTTCCCTACCGTGTCAAGATTACAGGTTATGTCATGTTGAAGCCTTGCCACTTGTCGAGA
This sequence comes from Phoebastria nigripes, assembly GCA_035582835.1. Taxonomy (NCBI): domain Eukaryota; kingdom Metazoa; phylum Chordata; class Aves; order Procellariiformes; family Diomedeidae; genus Phoebastria; species Phoebastria nigripes. The sequence continues at coordinate 260,450 of JAYKAV010003039.1, read as the reverse complement.
CTGTCCCTTCTTAGGATTGAAAGTATCGTCTTAGTGCTATCTTTGAGTATTCATGAAACACCAAATTGGCAGTCCAATTAAATCTGATCCCTTCCTTGTCTCCCAGTGTTCTGATTGGCTGGGAGCTCCTGTGCCTCAGCCCTTCTTCCACACTCCCGCAATAATACTCTGGTTTGTGAGAATTTTGTGTCTTGTCACAGGAGCTCACTTAATGTCAACTGCAATTTCACAGCATTGGTGAGTGCTGCACAGCTGTAGGCTGTTCTTTTTTCTGTCTTTCTGCTGTATTTAATAGTGTCTGTTAACCACATTGTTCCTTGTGGAAATGAGCATAGTGTAGCAGAACTTGTGGCTTTGCCCATTTGTGGCAGAGCCAAAATGCCAGAAGTAGTGCACCTTTTCTATGTTGTTGTTTACAAGGTTCAAGGAAAAAAAAAATGCATTTGGGGTTTTTTGAAAATGTCTTTTCTGATTATCCTCGGTGCACGGAAATCTCTTCCTTAATATTAGTGATTTCTGGTAATTCTTGTATTTAAAATTAGCTTAATCTGTTGGCTGTATAGCCTGCATGTTATCTCTACTAGCTCTTCTCTTTCAGAGGACCTGAACTAACCTGTTGTTCTGTGTGTGGCTCAGGAAGAGTCATGATGCTTTCCCTGAAGACTGCACCGTTATTAGAGCTATGGTGTTTCCTTCTCCTGTACCCAGTGTAGTTCTTTGATTTAGTGTCCTATTACTGAGGTTGCGTAATGTCAGTGCCACTCCCAAAACATGTAATGTGGCACGTGCTTTGTCTTTGTGCCAGTCTGGTACCAGCACAGATGCTGCCTGAATGTGGAGATTGGTTCACTCTTAGAAATGTCAGGAATGTGAGTTCCCCTTCTCTTCTAAAGCCCTTCAAACAAGATCCAAAGTTGGTGACAGACCTAAAAAACTGGGTGGGAAGGTCAATGATGGCCCTTATTCTACCTTTGGAAGAACTTGATCTTGCTTGATCTTTCTCTGAGGAAAGAAAAACTCTAAGCATGTTCGGTCCTTATTTAAATCTCTCTATTTTGTTTCCATCTGAAGTGTTCTTGGGTGCAGTCTTAACAATGTTTTTAAGGGCTGAAGTCCCAAGCAGTTCTTGCTGTCTGATGATGTTTAAATATGTTTGTAATAAACAAGTGCAGGCTTTTTGTGTGAATAGTTGTGCTGTGTGTTGATTTGCAGGACATGTCCTTATTTCATCGTGAAGGGCAGTGGGACCATGTACATGATGAGAACATGCATGCTTAAAGAAATGTCATTTCATCCCCACATATGAATCTTGCCTTCTAAATGTGGTGTGAGAGAGATTTCTGCTAATGCTTGTCTCTTGTTGCGGCTTTGCTTTCAGAAGCAGAGGAGATTACAAGGTGGCAACTGTTTTCTCTGAAACTGTCAGTTTGATCTCAGGACAGAATCAAAGGATGTGGGGAGGAAAGGAAGCCTGGAGAACAGTAGAATGTGAGATGTAGGTCAGCAGGCAGCACTATCCCACCTAAGACAGACCAATACCACTACAAATGGATGACATCGTTGCATCCTGTTTGCATTTGTTATCTCTATTCATGTATTTCAGTACCCTATTCCATACCACCAATTAAGATTCACAAGTTTTAATAGGAAAATAATATTCTTTATTGTCTTGGTTTTACTGTCACCTCCTTTTATTTGGTTTGAGCAAACCATTGAACTTCCTTGGCCACATTGTTCCTCTTATGTGCTCAAGCATGATTCAGCCTTGCTGTGCATCAAAGCACAAACCTACCACATTATACAATTAGCTGCGTTCCAGTGATGAGTAAGGCAGTGCTCCTATTTGAGCAGGAAGCGCTTTCGGTATAAATGATATTTATGTGAGAGCTTTTTCTTTAGGACTGGGAGAGTCCCAAAGCATTCTTAGGCCATATATAGGAGTCATTAACTGAAATGCAGGCATCCTGGAGACTGTGAAAGTAGCTGGTGTTTAATAATGTATAGTAGTGCCAAAAAAAAAAAAGGCAGTTCAAGACCGAAGACAAGAATTACTTTATCTGTGATTGCCTATCAGTTTTATTCCTATAATTTCTTTATCTATGGTGGGATTTGTTTAGGATAGCACACCTAAGTAACCTCTTTATCCCGTTTGTTAGCTGAAGTGTCAGCATCCTTTTACATTATGCAGCTTCCTTGTGTGCTGTACAAACTTAAGGTTTCAGCTTTTGAAGTCTGCTGCTCAATCACCAGTGTGCTGGACAAGATGATAGCTGCCACACTGACGTGTTTTGTGTTTTGATGTGTCCTGTAGGACTATCGCTTTTGGCAAAGAATTTTGTGGGTGATTATCTGGAAGAACGGAAACCAAGAGTGTCTGAAATGTCAAATGAGCCCATGGTGTTAAAGCTCCACACCACACACCCCTTCTTTTTTGTATGTGGTGGTCTGGTTTCTTGCTCTTTTGCAATTGCTGCATTTCTGATTTTTCGGGAACAACAGGTAGCTCTTCATTGATCTTGAAGGTCTGGTCAGTTCTGTAGTGGCAGCTTGTGTTTCCCTGGAAGGTATTTGGCAAAGCCAGAAACCTTTTTGCTGCCTGGTGTGTAAAATCTGTTTTGGGTTGATGTGCTATACACAACTGTGAGAAGAATGACGTTTCAGGATAATGACATTATACCAATATATTTATTCATTTTCCACAGAGTATCTTTAGCTCTCGTGCTAACTGCAGCTTTCATCACCATCTTTTATGTAACAAGAGGGCCCTTCCCCCTACCACCACCAAAAAAAAGGGGTTGGTGAGAGGGCCTGAGAGAAAAGCTACAAAAGGTAGGGAAGTGGTTAAGACTTAAATGATCCTTGTGTCAGTGTCAGGTCAGGCTACCGAACACTCTGAAGAGACACAGTCAATTCTCAGAAAGGAGTTCATGTTGGGGGCCCGCTTCTGCTGGAAGCTTGCAGGCTAGTCTGCCACCTACTTTGGGCCTTGCTCTCCCCACCCATAAAATAGGCACATGGTATTCATCTATTTGCCATGAGAGTATGAAATTCAACTATGTCTTGCAGAGCACTTTGAAGTAGTGGGTGGAGGCCCCTAGAGATGAGCAAAGCATTAGAAACTGAGGAAAAGGAGCCCTCTATTGTGACCTGGTTCTCTCCAGTCTCCAGCTCAACAGCCTATGGGTTGTGGTTGGAAATTTTTATACAGCTTCTGAGTTTGAGTAATACAGGGTATTTCCATTTCTATGTCAGACATACACAGCTTGAGAGAAAAGATGTCTGCACTGTGATATGAGTGCAAGAGTTGGAGGATGGAAGAAGTTGTTCCAGGTGACCTTCTTTCCCTCCTTGAAAGTAAACCAATGTAAACTTCGGATCAGCTCCTCCTTGATTCTAGACTTCTAAAATCAATTGTTTTTGCTGAGCACTTCATTCCTGGTCTTACTACTAGGTGAATGGATCAGTTTATTCCATCCACAAAAGTCAAGACTGAATGACTCACTGCTTTTTCATCACTGGTCCTGGAAGAAGCAGGTGTCCAGCCTTTTGTGGAGTTTTAAGACATTGCCCTAAATATTAATGAGTACTTCCTCCATTTGGGGTGTTTTTTCACCTCTTTATTAATTTGCCATATGTTCTCCTGTGTTTTCCTTTCCTTTATTTGGAAACATCCTTAATGTTGCTTACCATGGGCACTAGAGCGATCTGAAATTCAGCTGCATGTTCTAAATACTCACATTCACCCCATCCTGCCCCCAGCCAAACAAACCTAACAGCAGTGGTTAAAGAACATTGTATTTCTTCTACAAGGCAGTTTTCTATGTGCTTCAGAGATGTGGCTTCTTCCTCTCCTCTTCACCTTTCCTCACCTGTTCCACTGATAACAGCTTCTCACAAAGGAGAGTGATTATTATTAAACTGGCTGACACTGTTCCAGATGTTTTCAGACTTTTTCTGTCCTAATTTAATCTTCTTCCAGATCCTGCAGTAAAATCATAATCTTGTGCTACTTTCCATGAAATAGTATAGTTAACCTTTGGAATTCACTGGTGCATGAATGACACATACAGGCTGGATAATCAGAAACGCATTTTGCATACTAAGCAGAATGTGGAAAAAAGAAAATCTAATCTCATGCTTAAAATCTCACAGCAGGATAATGTCAGAAAGGATTTCACCCTTCATCTGCTCAGTAGGGAAACTTCAAATCTGGTGATACTTCACTTTCTCTGTGGAATCAAAAGTTGTCCATTGAGGAGAGGAGCGTTAATTTACTCCATGATGGTTTGACAGTTCTCCTGTTCTTTATGCTGTTGTATTCCATTGTCACAGTGCTACTGGAATTATTGGAACAAATACAAGCTTTGCTCCAGCTCAGCTACAAAGAAGATGAGGAGCAGGGCAGTTAGGAAAAGTGCTTGTTTGTTACACAGAAATTACTTTGTTCAAATACCTGTCGAAGAATCATAGAATCATTAAGGTTGGAAAAGACCTCTAAGATCATCAAGTCCAACCATCAACCCAACACCATCATGCCCCACTAAACCATGTCCCTAAGCGCCTCATCTACACGTCTTTTAAATACTTCCAGGGATGGTGACTCCACCACTTCCCTGGGCAGCCTGTTCCATTGTTTAACCACTCTTTCAGTAAAGAAGTTTTTCCTAATGTCCAATCTAAACCTCCCCTGG
>JAYKAV010003039.1:198581-255296 GCA_035582835.1 Phoebastria nigripes | reverse complement strand
GTGGCCGAAGTGCAGGACCCGGCACTTGGCCTTGTTGAACCTCATGCAGTTGGCCTCAGCCCATCGATCCAGCCTGTCCAGGTCCCTCTGCAGAGCCTTCCTACCCTCGAGCAGATTGACACTCCCGCCCAGCTTGCTGTCATCTGCAAACTTACTGAGGGAACACTCAATCCCCTCGTCCAGATCATTGAAAGATGATCATCGGAAGAAGAAGATGCATGGAGAAGTGCATCCTCCTCCTCTTTCCACCCCTCCCCCCTTTCTTTTGCATTTTGTTTAAAGAACTCTGGGATTTTATGGGTCTATGTAGTAGAGCAGTTCCAGAAGTGGGAAGAAAAATCTGACTAGCTCAAAAGGGAAGGTAATTGCCATCTTGAGTCATTCGTGGGCTGTAAAACAATAGCAAAGATTCAAAATGTTAAATTTCATAGGAACCACAGGAAATGGCATCTGTACATGCCAGTTCTAATTTATTGGTTGTAAATATAAAAGGAGACAATGGGAGAAAGGGAGAGCTACCAATCTCTCTTCAGTATCATCTGTGGTTAGAACTTTTTAAGAACAGAAGGTTATAAAGGTGAGTATGCACTTCTTAAATACCCATCTTTTGAGCAATGAGGGCAGTGATTTGGTGTTTTGTTGTTCCCATTGTGCTGTATAATAGAAATATGTAACCTTCAGTGGCAAGGGATTCAGGAGCTGCTGCCTGGACTCCCATCTTTGTCCTCTGCTTTTTCCATGCTGAAGGAGAAAACTTAGAATCAAGGTATAACACATCAAAAATCTATGTGGCTTCCTTGTGAACTGGACTCCATTTAAAAAAAAAAAAAACAAAAAACCAAACAAAAAACCTGTGCCTAAATTGAAGAGCATCAATGGTATTGTTTTGTTTTGCTTTTTTATGCTCTGCAATTTTCAGAAAGTGTACTTGGAACTTCAGTCAGTCAGACTTGGTAGATTTATGATTCTCTTTTGCCATGTGGACTATGATTTGACCACAGATAACAAGATCATTCCCACCTAGGTGAAAGAGTGAGCTTGTACTAGTGTCATTTCTGTTGATTGCTCTGATGAGATTGACAAAGATTATATGGGTCTAAAGCCTGAACTGTCTCTTTGCCTGTTAATGCAAGTTTTCTTAAGGATGTGTTGAAATCCATTAGCAGGCAACAGCTTGTGAGGGGGCAAGGTTTTACTGTCACTTCACATCCAGTGGCAAGTTCAGTTCTTGGGATAAACAGAGGTTGTTGTCTTCCAGAGTTATCAGTCCCCTATGCTTTTCTGGCAATAAATCCACTCTGGACAAAAAACAGGGCAATCTGTGCTTTTATGAGAGACAGAAGATTTAAGTTCAGATCCAGAGTCTGGATGTGGAAACAAAAGAAAAGTATTCTTGACTAATGTGCTGAAAGTCAAATAGATTTTTTACTTAAATGGATTCTAAGTATTTCTCAAATGAGACAAAATCTCTCTTAAATTATTGGTAAATGCTGAGAGATGGGTGTTAAGAATGTGATTTTTTTCCTTCTCTTTCTTCTATCTGTAAATTCTGTGACCTTGTGTGTGTGTGAATGAAATGCATTTCCTCTCTTGTATGTGGTTTTGTTATCTGTTGCTTGGTTGGGTTAAGGTAGCCATGTCCCTCTGTGTCCTTGTTGCTTACGTTGTCATTCCTGCATGTATTGATTATGCACATTGGCTGTGATGGTTATACCAATTGCTTTTATTTATTTAAAGTGATGTGACCCTGGTTTATCTGCCTTTATACTAACCTGTTGTTTATTGTTTTTGCTTTTTTGTTTTGTTTTTTATTTTTTGCTAACAAAGTTGAGTTGACCAAAGCTGACCTGCAAGGTAGAGAAGGTTCTTCTTCCCCATTACTGGTTTGAACTGAAAGATGCTTTTATGTAACATTTGGTGCCTTTTACTGGATGCAGTCACACCTCTGAGACAGGAACAGAATGGCAAACTCCAGCCCCTCTAGAGGGCATATCTGGGTTGAAGAAGGACATGGCAAACAATGGAGGTGTTTTTGTTGACCTGGGGGGTTTGACTGTATCAATCTTTGAATATCCATAAGAGCACAGGTTGATTTCCTGAAATGACTAATGATTGTTCAGGCAAATAGCTGCTGTGTATAGAGACATAGAAGGCCCTCAGAGCTTTACAAAACAAAAAGCTGACTTAGATTCTTCTGTACTGATCTTAAGGAGTGAGACRAGGAGTTAAAAGCTAGTTTTTTAACTTAGACTTTGAAAAAAAACCCACAGAAATAACCTTCTGGAATTTCAGTTTAAAAAAAAAAAAAAAAAAATCTATTAACTACAAATTCCCTTAGTAGTTAGACTGCATTTTACAAGCCATAATTGATCAAACATATGGGTGGTCATGCCTGATCCTTTTGCACCTGCTAATTTTTGTACCTGCTAATTTTTGTACCTCTCATAGGTCTTTTTTAGAACCTTTTACTGTAATGTTTCTGATTTTTTTACGAAGCAGATAGGGCTCTTTATGATGTTGATCCTTACGTGAAATTCTGACTGACATCTTTTATTACTATTTTAAGTAAAAAGGGATCAATCAATGATGTTCGAGGTTGCCAAAAGGTTGAGGACTATGTGGATGGTGTTAAAATACTAACACTACTCAAGTGAAAGCCATTAAAGAGACTGAGAGTAGCTTCAGTAGAAAAGGGGGCAAAAATTTGGAGAAACCAAGGAAGATGGCTCAAAAAGGAGAGGCCAGATAGTAACTGAGAACATGCCACTTGAATTACAGAGAGATGACAGGGTAAAGAGTGCTGACAGAAAACCGGTTTGATGAAGGCTAATTCTTAGGAGATGTATAATGAAAGAAGGATTAATGGTACAATTACATACAGATACCCTATTTCCCCAGGACATAAGTGAGGAAACCTGCTTATTAGAAATTAATAGGACTTTGATACTAGTATAACAGGAGAGATGTTTTCCATGGTGTTGAAAGTCTGTCCCTTTAAACATGATAGTGAAAGTATACTTCCCAACTCATCTAGAGAGACTGCCATATAGAGTACAAATTAATTTCTTCCTGAATGTTGTGGCAGTTTAAGAAAACGCACCTCCTTTTTAATGGAAATGGAGAGAATGGCCTCAGGTATAAGGGGAAGTCAGAGGCATTGAACAATGTGTCTCTGTTTAACAGTCCTGAAGCCACAGATGGTATCTGTTATGGTATCAGCTTAATCACCGTGAAATTTTGTGTCTAAGCCAGAGGTTCAGTCTAGGGTTTTGTTGTGGGAGAAAACATGTAGAGTGTTCCTGTTTCAATCTCTGAGATAGAGACAAGACTTCCCAACATTTTACATATCACTGGAATTAAGTTTTTGTGGCTTTAATCATGTGTTTCATAAACTCCTTTTCTATTCACTGTGTTTTACTGTGAAGACCTGGTGACATTGCTGACTTGATCTAATGCAATAGATGCAATTTTCAAATTAAAATATTCCTGTTCCGTATTCCAGGTGTAGGCAGGTAGCAATTACCTTTGCTTCAGAATATCATCTGTGTTTTTAGGTAGGGTTTGGCATTCTACGGCTCAGTAGAAAAGGATAAAAATATATTTGGAGGAACCAAGGAAATTTTAATGGATAAACAGTTTATCACTGTAGCAGTTGTTAAAGACAGAAGCATATTAGGAGGCACCCTCTTACCCAACAGATAAAGATACTGACAGCCTGAGATAATTTTAGCCATTGGATGTCTATGAAACATTGAATCTGAAAGATTTGACAGCCTAGAGGTAGGCAGAAGTTAGTGTGATGTATTGTGCTCTATGCATGTGGATCATCTGACTGCAACCACATTTTGTTGGCATTTCTGGCCTATTCCCAGCTGTAAAAAGTTGAAGTACTCTGTCTTACAGAGGTTAGGGATTTAGAGAGTATTAGGTGCTGCCTCTAGGGGATTTCTGAAGTTTATGTAAATGAAAGTGGTAAAGGATGAGATTTGAAAGAATAGGAAGGATACGTGGGCTGGGACCCATGTGAGGAGAAAAAGCATCCTGGAAGTACGCTGGGGTGTAAATAGCTTTAGGATTAAGGTGTTGTGTGCCATCCATTCAAACTGTGGCAGGGAATTTGAGACTTGCTTTAGACATCAGCAAGTATCGTGTCTCTCTGGCCACAGCCGCTGTTGTTCTCTCTAGTCACTTGTGTGTGCACCAGAATTCAGAATACATGCCCAGGAGTTCCTGCTCGATTTTTTTGGTGTTCATTGAAGTGGATGCAGCATGAAGAAGAGGTCCCAGAACAAACAGATTTGTTTGTTCTTTTGATTTTTCCAGAGTCCTCAGAACCTAAAGGCATGTCACAGCTGTGAAGATTATTCCAGCTCAAGCTCATATTGTTACAGAGGTCTTAACCCTATAGGAATATTTGCCTTTCAGATGGAGACACCTGATCACACTGAAGCCTAAGGGGAAACGTGTGTCTTGAGTACATAATGTGGATTATTGGCTTTTCAGGAAACCAACCTTTGCCAAATAGGTTTGGCTATTTCAGAATAGGCCACGAGGCCTGGTACTTTCGTACTGCTGTGATTTGCAGTGGCGAAGAGTGTTTTTCCAATTGACTGTATTTTTCTTGTTCACATACAGACCTTTCAGTTTTTCCTTTCTGCTTCTAGTTTCTGTGTCTGAATGTCTGAATACTGTTTACTTTCTCTACTTCATTTGCATCTCCCTGTCCCTTTTCGCATCTCAGGTCCAGGCATACTCCCTTTTATGCAGTTGACTTTTTGTTGTATGGTTGGGGTTTTTTTGGTTTGGGTTTTTTTCTGTTCTTCCCTCACCAGCATGTGTATGAGCACTTTGCTCAAGACCTTTTACGTTGTTTAGAGATAGAGAGTGGCAGGGTGACAAGCGGGAGGAAGATAGGTATATGCCAGGTTTCATGGAGGGAAAAAAAMCCCACCAACTTGTAGATCCATTCTCTGTGGATTGCCATTGCTGCTGATTCCCTTCTCCTGTCACCTTGAGGTAGATATGCTTTCCATGGGAGACTTGCATATTTGTTATTTTAACTAGTCTCTGTCCCTGAAATTTTTAGACCAGCCACGTATTTGGAACAGAAGGACTCGGCATCATAACTGACATCAGGTGAATGAAGAGTTCAGGTTCTGTTGAGGCACTTGAATAAATGGCTGTATTTTCAGAGGACTGCAGAATGCTGGCTTTTGAGTTATTTCTGACAATGGGTAACATTAAATATGGAACCTGCCAGATGTCTGACCTTATTTAGGCGATGAAAGGGATGATGAGTTCTTAACAAAATCTGGAACTGAGAGAGCTTGTAGGCCTTGCAGTCCTTGAAAATCCCTTTAGGTTTTTTGGTTCTAGTTTGCTAAGTAAAGTTACTCTGAGATATTCCTGCTTTCTACCACCTGTGACTCAAAATACGGGATCTAACTTTCTGAATCATGCACTGAACCTTGACTATACTTTAGTTTCTTACGTTTGTGCAACATCCACCATTGGTATTTGACAGTTACAGCATATGAGATATGGTCCATCCAGTGAAGTGATGGTTCCATGAGATTCAGTCTCAATTTTGCTCACTTTTTACTCAGAAAAAACATTTTTTTCCAAATTATTCTAAAATTGGAAAACTTAGCTGGATTAACTTCATTTCCTCCTTAACCTGCACTAAGAGTGAGTCCTGGAACAGGTTTATATTCTGCCTAGTGCATATGTTTTCCAAGACCTGATGCCTCTCTGAGTTGTACTGGGCCTGCACATTGAATTAAAGGAAGTAGACTATCGCTGGTTATGAAAGAGGAGTGCTGACAGAAGTAGATTGTAGATTTATCATAGGTATAAATTGCCCATCATAACGTCTGACTGGTAGTGGTAGAGATATTTCAGTGCTTGATGGCATTTGCAATTTAGGAACTATAGGACAAAAGAAGCACCTTATTCTGCAAAGACAGTAAAGATGTCTTGCGTGTGTTACTTTCCTATCTCTTCCTAACCTCTTTGAAGGTACAAGGAAAAAAGATGGGAGCATTTAGGGAGATGGAGAGTGAAAATGGACCCGTGGTGCCATTGAACCTTGCCTGTTGCAGATCTTAATTTACTGAGAAAATAACGTTAACACAAATGGTAGATTCCTTTCAATAGGAGTGAATTTTCAGTGTGTGAAGGAAGATGTTATGTGCAAGACCCAGAATGGTTTGCTTAGCTTAATGCTTATTGCTAGTTATGATCAAAGCACAAGGCAGTTGTGTTATAATCCTGCAGCTGTTGTATAAAGAAACTAATTCCTCATGTAACTTGGAAGAATGGTAAAGATAATACTGTCTTTTATTCCTAAAGTTTCTTTCTCTGCAAAGAGCTTTCAAATGACATAGCAGGAATGACTTCTCTTGCCAGTGAAATGCACCCACCTGTGGGATGAAACATGGCAGTTTTAGCAACGTGCAGCAGTAGAATTCAAATTTTTTAGTTTCAGGGCAAAGAGAAACCTACCATACAGCTGAAATTGCAGGAAAGAGTTAGGGAGACAAAGTAATTTTTCCAAGCAGAATATGGATAAGAGATCTGGCTACTGTACTCTTCTAAGGCGATTTTCTTCAAATACTTAGTGGTAAAACTAACAAACAACCCATACATCTAGCTAGGTAACTTCGAAGAAAAGTGTAATACTGGACTCCTTCCCAGGGAGGGAGACCCAACAAGATCTCAGATCCTGCAAGTCCTCAGATACTGAGCTGTTCCAGTAAAAATCAGAGATGCAGAAATAAAGATCAAGTGGACATTGTCAAAGAATTCTGCTTTGCCATCTCATATTCCTAAGGAGCCGCCTCTGTTGGTAGGCTTAGTCTGGACAGGAGGAGACAGAGCAAGTCACACTTCTGCTAGCAGGGATGCTTTTCTGCACTGGGGACTTCTCCATTTTTATTCTATATCTACTGCCCGCCCACTCCCCTTTCCACTGTGCATGTGGCATGAAGAATACAATGCGCCAAGCCCAGCTACAAACAGACAACAAAAACAAGGCCTTTGAACAAAAATGCACTCAACGGAAATAGCAAGTGTTGTCAGGGTGTTGGAAATTTAGGGAGAAAATTAAAGTCAGCATACATATTTTATTAATTAATAAGTATAGCATGATTTATCAGATGTTTCTCAGATTATTATGTGAAGACTAGTTCTGAAACTTTGCTTTTAAATACTTTGACTGCTGTAAGTGTTGCCAAAGGAATGAGATTAAAAATAGACCTGAACCCTGATGGCATTGGTATTTTAGAACCAATTCTACTCCTGTATATATAAATTATCGTCTTCTCTTTCCTTGTTTGTCAGCACTAAAGGGCATGTGCGTGGTAACACCATCTTCATGTTTTATAAGCCTTCCTATGCTTCTGTCGCTTTGCTCTGTAATCCAAAATCCTAATCCCCTGTGACATCCCTGTTAGTTGCTCTGAACAAAATTCTGTTGCCACAGATGGAGGATTATGACATCAGGCAAGGACTGTAAGCAGCAGGAGTAGATGAACTCTCAGAGCCAAAGATCCTTTTACCATGCAAATGGCCCATAGTACTAAGGAGTGAGGCAAAGCGTAATACCCAGCATCTATGCTGTGCTGTCACAACTGACTCTAAAGAYGGCAGATCAGGCTTCGAGCTTCCTTGTGGAAGCCTTGTCAGGCTTTCAAAATTCCTCATCATTTTGATTTTTTTCTTTTTCTTTTTTTCTCTGGCTGCTTTGGAAGTACTTATTTCCATCTTCACAATTGGTTTCTGTAAAATACAATTCAGAAACCACAATACTGGTCATGAATTCAAGTGCTTTGGCTCTCTGGACTCTCTCACTATGAGCACCTCAAGCCACAGGTACTAGGCCTCATTCAGTCTTATTCCTTGAGTAGAGTACTGGTCCTTTCTCTTGTGGCACCTAGACAAAGGATATCCCCATTAGATGATGCCCATTGTCAAGTCCAGTTACTGATAAAAGTGTTCTCAGAAGAGTGTAGGAAGAGAGAAGAAACATTGTCATTGAAAATGCTGTTCTGCTTTGCTTCTATGTAATAGTGTTTACAGTTGATGCTGTAGCAAGTTTGCATAGAGTCACAATTGCTTTCTGTTTTTATTTTTTAAATATATATAACTTGCTTGTTTATACCTCTAGGAGTATTGGCATTCGTATTTAGGGTTAGAGGTTAGATAATGGGATAGGAAGGTGCAGGAGAGGTACCAGTTCCTTATTCCTTATCCTCAGATAACTCAGACATTTTAGGCAAAATGACAACCAACATTCTATTTCAGATTGTTAAATGTCATCCCTTCGTCTGCTGGGCCAGAGTAAGTCTGAAGCAAGGGTCAGACCCCAACCTGATGCATGTGTATCTATATAGTTATATCCATGTCTTTTATAAGTGTAAAGGCAGGAGGGAAGCGTGTGCATACATGTGCCTACCAGCCCACACTGTAAAGTCTGTCAGCACTGTTGTAATCCTAGAAGTGATCTGTTAACTTCACACTGTGCCAGTGAGACCACTGGGATTCATACAGCTGCATATGAGAGTCAGGTGGGTGGCAAGAAGAGGAGGAGAAAAGTGTTGAAAAACGCTGCTCAACTTTCTTTCAGTATGGTAACACACGTTTTTCTTGCTGTGGCTGCTGCTGCCGCCTCTTTTCAATAGGTGAATTTTCTTTCAGGGATTTTGTTGTCTGCTTTTGTTATCCACCCTTATGCTTCTAGAGGTTTGGGTTTTTTTTTTAACTCAAGTTTTTGTTAATGTTCGGTTAAACTCTCTGCCTACTGATAGTCACATGTTCCTTCTCATTGCAGAAAAGAAACACAGATAGCTAAAAAGCTACTGAAATTCACCCATTCTGTTCTTGCAGTGGGGAAAGATGATCTGGTGGGAAGAGCAGGAACTCTGCACCAAAGCTATAAGGGTCCGTTCCTGGCTTGGTCTTTGAATTGTTGGGAGGATCATGGCATGACATGGGGCTTCCAGTTAGATGTGGGTTCTACAAAGGCTTGTAAATGTGGAAGTGCCCAGATGCACAATCTGAATATCAAAGATGCTGTATAACTATGGGATTCAGTGAAATCACTGTGGGTGGTGTCAGATGGGTGTTGAAGGGTTTCATTTGGGGTTTAAACATTTGAAAATGCTGTCTCCACTTTGGTGTGTCCTATCTCATCTATAAAGTACAGATGGTGGTGCTGATGTCATGAAGAGGTAAGGATGAAGAGTAGGATGAGCCTCATGGAATTGCTGTTGCTAACAAAGACTGTGACGGAAGATGCTGGGATGGGTAGAACAGTTGTTGCTTTATCCTTATGCTATTGTCCTAGACTGGAAGTGGTTAACAAACTGATCTCAGGCAGCCTAGCCAGTTGATCCTCTACTCTATTATCTACTCTATTTCTTTTGTTTCTTCTTCTTTTCCAACAAGTGCAGGATATAGAATAGTAGGTATGTCAACTATAGTTGTACGTTTTATTTGAATTACTGCACAATAGGAGCAGCATACCTTTTGTCTAGAGTGCTGAAGATAAAATACTTTCCCAGCAAGTAACTTCTAAACTCATGTTCGTATAATCTATGGCTTGCAGCTTCACATCTGCTCTCAGGTGATTCACAATCCAGTGATGTCCTTGTGGATCACATACTAGCTGTCATTCAGAGTCCCTCTGATCTGAAGATCACTTTTTTGCCTGTTGCTTGGGTTGTGTCTTTGCAAGGTTTATCTGAGTAGGATAGCAACTGTTAGCTCCAAATCACAGAACAATGAAAGGCTGTTCTGTTAGTAGTGGCTGCCTCCTTCTCTGCTTCCCCCAAAGGCTGTGGAAACCAGTCCTGAATAGAGAAGTGTTGTGGGCTAATGTCATGCCCTTCTGAGGACTTTATTGACATGTTTCTAGAGGAACCTACGTAATGGGACTGTTCGGAGTCTTTGGTTTTTTGTTTGTTTGTTGGTTTTTTTCAACATATAAAGCAAAGTTGTAGCCAACTGAGGCTTCAAAACTTCAGTTTGAATCCACATATCAGGCTTCATGGGCCCATTTCTTAGCCTTCATTTCTACAAGGGGATCAAACTTCCAGGGAAGCATGACAACCTGGCAATGTTTGTTGTCCTTGCATCACACCAGATTTTACAGTAAATTTCTTGGAKCAAGCACTGAACATACGAGTTGGGCCTGCCTAAGAGGGAATATGTTGGTGTTCACTCTTCCTCCTTGCTCTGTGTTACAGTTTGCTATTTTGTTGTGGAGCGTACAGTGGTCTTTGTGCTCTTTTTACCTGAGTTTCTTGCATGTCCAAGAATGGAAAAGTGTTTGGTTAGTGCTTTTTCTCTTCTGCATGAGGATCCTGATAGTAATGGTAACGATGAATTGGAGCTTTTGTGGGCCTGATTAAAATGATCCTCTCAGCTTTGTTTCACCCTTTTCTTGTCATCCCTTCTCCAGGACCAAGCACTACCTGCCAGGAAGATTCCTGTGCGAATCAGGGCATCTGTAATCAGCAATGGGAAGGCTTCACCTGTGATTGCTCCATGACTTCATATTCTGGGAGCCAGTGTAATGACCGTAAGTAGGCTTTTCCATTGGATTAGTGAGCTGTGAGTTCTGATGGATGGGAGCACAGAGAACACAGGATTAGTTTTACTTTCAATTGAAATACAACTTTCCCAGTGTCAAAGCCAAACTTTGTTTCCTGGAAAGTTTCTTTGAAGCATACATTTCCTTGTTAAAATGAAAAGATGCAATTTCGGTATGTGTTGGTTTTTTTTTTTTCTTCTTTTAAAAGCTAACTCAACCAGACCAATGATGGTAATTGATGTTAACGGAATTCCTGGTTTAGAGAAACCAGGAATGACTTGTATATATTGTGTGTAATACTTCCATAGGTACAAAATGGCTAGGTTTTGTGTATTGAATTATGCTTTGAGGTTTTCATTCAAACCTTGGTGACAAAGACATGGAATCCATGTAAAACTGCTGAGCAGTGTTCTAGATTGTCTTCTACTGAATTACTAGTTGTTTGCTAAGATGAAAAATTGGGTACTGTTTGCTAGAATGTTCAGTTAAAACCAGGTGGTCAGTTAAATGTACAGCAACAGTGTTGTGCTTCTTGGCATATTGATTTGCTTCATCTCAAAACATTGGATGTTCTTCTTGGCCAATTACTATTAAGATCTCTGATAAAATAATTGAACAAAACCCTGAAGTCTTCCTTTAGGGGGCAGATAATCAGCTTTCAGACAGTGCCTGTGCTCATCCTGATATGGCCTTTGCTTCTGCCTGGAGGGAGCAGATCAGTTCAGCTGTACTCTATCCCCACTTCTGTTACTTAAGGCAACAGTTAGACCCCTTCTCTCTCCCCGCCCCGGGGCAGGGAACAAAGGAGCACATTATGAGTGCTGTAGTAAGCATAACAGTAGGCTTCAATAATTTGGTTTGTTGTGTGTGTAAATTTTAAGACCAGAAAAGACTTATAGTCCACTCTGACCACCTGCATCTCACAAGCTGCTGCTTTTCATTAAGGGTATTTGCAGTAGACTTATTAGTGGTACCAGCAAGGTCCCTGCAATATTGGTGCCACAGCACTGTCATATCTGCAACCCTTCCCCTCGAAGTTTGAGATGTGGCTGAATTGATGGCACATATGACAAGCTGTTTAAGACGTGGTGACAGTCTGTTTCTGCTGAAGGTCAAAAAGCCTGCTTTTCTGAGTCATTCATAAAATGTGGTGTTATCTGCGTTGGTCTCCTCTTTCTCCCACCATAGTTCTCCTAAACAGATATTGGAAAGGCCTATCTGCATTTGTACTTTGACAGGGCCTGTAAAAGAAGGGTACTACAGACACAGATTTATAGGCTGTAATGCCACATCTGGTTTGGGGTTGTTTTGGAATCCAGAATGACTCCTTTGGGTCCAGAAGAAATATTTCATGTTGGAGCCACAACATTTTGCTCTGATTTTCTGCATTTTTGTTTTGGTTTGCTTTTGTCAATTGGACGCCCCCTTTCCCATTCTCACACTACTTGTTCAGTCATTCAGTTTAGACTTGCTAAACCTGTTGTGTAAAAGAAATGCTACTTTGAATCCTGTTGGGCTGCATTTAAGTACATGTCCAGGAAGTCTCTGAAGAGATTATTGACACTGTCAGTTTTGTTTCTAATGGGCTGGGCTTCACAGCTCCAGAATGTCACAGTGCCCTTGTTATGCTATTGCTAATGACTTAGAGCAAGCTCTGAAGTGTCAGGAAGCCAGGTTCCTGTGTCTGTAATTGGGGATTCCTTGCTGCTTTTTGGAGCTGGCAGCTGGAAACCAGGTAGAGCAGAGACGGGGGTTTGATATAAGTGGGGGTGATGTGGGCAACGTAGTAGCCAGCCTCTCAGTGTCAGGCCTGGCTGGTGATTTAGAAATGCTCACAGGAGGATGTGGGTTTCAAAATGGTCAGGAAAGGTAAGTCATGTGGACTCCTCCTGGAACACAACGAGACTTCAGCCAGGATCTTCAAAAAGTACGTATAACATATTTTTGTGTCTTTTTTAGTTTTTGCCATGTACCAGGACATTGAAGACATAGTTCTGCTCCTGGTTGCCTGATGAAGTTATGAAGTGTTGTGGGTTGTGGAGAGGGAGAAGGCTTCCTTCCTGTTCCTATCTCTTAGATGTGGTTGCTGTTATACCCGAGTCTAATAGAAGTACAGGCACTTGTATGTTAATTGAATTAAATGTTCTTTAGACTGGATTTTAGTGCAAGTAATGGTAGGGGGAGATAACTTCTGTGTAACCTGAAGCCTTGCTATTATTTAGAAATAAAAGGCTCTTTGGTAGAACTTTTTTTTTGCCACAGGAGTCTAATTCTATTAATTTAGTGGATGGCTATTTCTATTTTATGAGCAAATTGTGGTCTCCCTCTGATGTAAATATGGATTGAAGTCAATAGAACAGGTCTAGATTTACACAATGGAAATGGTAGCAAAAGGAGGAATTACTGGATATATTTTGTCTTTCCATTTCTGTTAACTCAAGCATCCACACTGGAAAATTTGCATTTCCCTGTGTTTGATGCAGAATATTTCAGTGCCTCTGAGATAGATAAATGGCGTGTCTGGTGTTCTCTTCAATTGTTCTTGATGATCTCTTTAGATCACCCCGAATTAACTACTGGTAAGGGTGATTTATTATTTGCTAGTGTAAACTTTGCAAAGTCATTCAGTCTTACCAATACTCAAGAAAGCTTGGTGCACCAATATGTTTTTGCTTTTTAATTTTTGTCCCAGGACTGGGCCATTAAGCTTCCCAATTCAGATGCAGCTGGCTTGGAACTGCTGTTCACTGAAAGGTGAAGGAGAAACACAGGTGGCAGTGATGCACGTTGTACATCTATAAACACGTTTGTACATTCACTAGTGTTTTTTAACAAGACAAGGATTTAAATTCCTAGTGGAAATGATGAGACAACTTTAATTTTTAGCTGTTGTTGTGTAGCTCTGTTTTAGATGTTCTTTACACTGTAGGAATCGAGATTCTTCAGAATAAGAAATTAATGGACGCTATGGGGGCATAAATTCAGTTTTAATATGCTTTATTTTTTGAGTTGTACCATTTCTTGTACCAATGTTAAAAAACAAAAACAAAAAAACACAGACACCTCCTGCCCTCAAATTTATTTGAGGAGGTCTGTTGTACAAAAGTGAATTTAAAGGTCTGCCCTGCATACTAGCCAGTACTAACCTATAAAGAAAGGTAGATTTAGAAGCAATGGTACTATTTGGGATATGCTGGTTCCATTCTCCTTGCCATTTAAGATCTGTTCTTCATTTTTTGAAGTGGTTCCTCATTCTTCAGTCTTTAGAGATGTTTTAATCAGTCCAGCATCACATTCAATAAATCTGGGCTTTCAACCTATTTTCAGAATTTGTTTGTTACTCTAAGATGTAGGAAATCGGCATTAATATACTGCAGTTGATACTTAGGAATATTAAACAACGTTGGCATGCCAAACTGTTGCTTAGACTGTTCAAATGTGTAACTTTGAGCCGGTAAGGTATCAGAATTAGAAGTTAACCCACAATGTTAATGAAGCATCTTGCATCTGTGGTGAACTCCATCCTGTTACTGTTCTTCACCATGATATGAGATGAAAACATGGTAGTTAAAGACTCCAAGTTACCTGAGATGTGGCATGTATTTAAATTGTTGTCCTATGAACAGCTTGACAGATTCTTTAACTTGTTCATGTTCTTGTCTGTCTGGTCAAACAACGACATTTTCTTTTCTGCACAGAGAGAATGCATAAAAAATAGGCTTCAGCAATCTAGCTAATGGGAATATGTATGTCAAACTAGATCGTAGAAAAAACTGCTTGTTACTCAGTGCCTCATGCAGATGAGTAACACTGAGGGTCAAGCTTTCCAGGAGAAATTGCCAGGCTAACACAAGTATGTATTAATGGAGGCTGTTTGTCTGTAAAAGATCAATAACCTGCAGCAATGACTAGTGCAAGCAGAGTATAAAGCACTTTTTCAAACAGCTTTTTTTTTTTTTTTTTTTTTGTTGAAACAGTTGTTAAGTCCATCTGCTGACTATTGATTGGCTTTTTAGGGAGGTTATTTATCCATTTGTTTATAAACTCTGGGTTGTAATATCCACCTGGTTTAAAAACAAGTTTTCCATTTGATTGGTAAAAAGAAAAGGCAGCCCATGTTTGTCTGTCCTCTTGTGTGTGTATCTTCATATGCTTCCAGTCTGCATGCTTTTCAAAGAGCCTGTTGATAAGCAGAGCAATCCTCTAACCTTCCAATGTGATTGTTTGGTTAAGTGGTGCTTGTTTTTTGTCTGGGGGAGAGGTAATACACAGGGCTGTTGTTCTTTTTGTGCAATGTTATATTTTTCTTCCAAGATCCCTTTCCATGTGATGCATAACCTATATGCTTCTACTGTCTTTCTATGAATCACATTTGGAGGAGGGAAGGATTAGAGGGAAAGGGAGTCATGGTGACTTTGCTCTTTTGTTCATTAATTTAGCACTGTCACAGGAAGAGCTTTTGATAACTTCAGTTCTGTAATCATAGTAAGCGAGGCTTACTCACTAGCCAAAATCTTTTTTTTCCTTGACTTAAAAGGAAGGATATCAAAATTAGCAGAACAAGTCTAAGACCAATACTTTAGAGTAAAGCACAGAGCATTTTGGATTGAATGAGGAAGACTGAAGCTGGCTTCTCTGCCACATGTGTGTTGTAGGTGAGATGCCAGGGACGTCAGAGCAGACCCATCCCTCTTCCACTAACGCCCTTCCTTTTTTCCYCCCTCTACGTAAGTAAGTGAATGAATACCTGAGTGGATTGATGCTTCTGGAGCATAGTCTGTAGACTACGCTGCAAAAAGGCAGTGGGCAGAACCAGCTTCCCTCACCCCTGCTTAAATAGCGTGGCAGAATAGTCATTAGAAGAGAGTGCTAGCAGGGCAAACGGCTAAAGTAGTAACCGTTACTTTACGGTGGTGGCTTTATTCTGACGTGCTCATGAGCCATTTGCACTCCACAGTTGTTTTGTCTGCACCACTGAGCAGTTACAGCTATCTCCATGGCAGGATTTAGACCCCCAGATGGGAGACGGACCCTATTCCTTTTCCCTCAGTATTTTGTGTTTTTCACCATCTGGGCCAATTTTTGTCCAGACTTCATGACCTCCCTTAATGTTAATGCTAGCATGCTCAGCTTGATTTACTTACAGAAACCCTCTTCATTGTTCATGTTTAATTATCACCCATTCATTTCTAATGTGCCCAGCTTATCACTTACTGAGTCAGAGAGCAAGAGGTTGCTAGTGTGTAGAAAATAAATCTGCATAGACTTCATTAGTCATGCATGGCTAAACCAGTCAGCTGTTTAAATATCAGCAYGCTTAGGGATTTGCCTTTGATACTACAGAGACATCTGCCCTACGTGAAGCAAGAGTCACCTCTGATTTATCTTGAGTGAATCATGCTTCATTACAGCAGGTCAGGCACCCTGCCTACTTCTTACTTCCCTCGTCGTGCTTTGCCCTCACCTACTCAGTGCTCTTTTACGTACCCTCTACTATAACTAGTGTTTTCTGGCTGATGGCTCATTTTCAGTTCCTACCCTAAGCCTTTGGTGTCTTCTGTCTCTGAATGACCTTATCCTCTGAGAATTGGGATAAAAGGGGAGGGAAATGCAACTGTGTACTTTAGTACATGATGTAAATTGTACCATTGTGATTTGGGTTGTGAACCCTGCTTTTACCCTTCTTACCACTGTTTACTTTCATTTGCGCTGCAACTCCAAGAACTGTAACATCTCTAGGGCAAGGATCTAGTGCTACTTCTTATTAAAGCACCATGCACATTTCTGATGCTTAGTAATAACCCACTACATAATTGCTTTAGCACTTGAGTGGTTTAAGAAGTGGTTTCTGTGTACTGAAAGGCATTTCCCCTCCCTCGAGTAACAGCTGTAAAACATCAGATCAGGCTGCAGATCAAGAGCTTTCTTGCCCCATGTTCCCTTTGGGAGTCATCTGGGATGGGTAGTGTTGTCAACATCAGGGGGAGGAATTTGGGTGTCCCTGTTTTGGGTGAGAAAGAGGGAATTTGAGTGACAGGTGCTTTTTGGAATTGCTTCTTCTGCACCTTTCAACTTCTCAAGGTGCCCTGACAGAAGTGTGTTTCCTTTTTTTCGATTTTGAAAGCTAGCCAACTTTATCCTTTTGTGATCCCCAAAATGCAGCTAGGTCTCTGGTGAGTAATTTAATTATGATTGCTTCAACAGCTTGGCAGAAGGAGCATTTAGGATGAGAGCTGCAATCAGTCACTGATATCGGTGCACACCTGGCTGCTGTCAGCACATAAGCTATGGTCCAGCCATGCTACAGACTTCAATAGGATRGAAGGAGAGGGACTTTTTACAGGTGGCAGTGATTACAGCTTCTGTTATCAACCTTTGAGCAGTTCAAGCAGTTACTTAATTGTCTTCCTGACACTGCTCAGCAGCTATGCCATTTTCATAAACATGTCACAGAAAGCTCTTGCCATAATTTTATTCCTTGTGATCTCTGCTCTCTTTGACAGTATTTTTTTTACGTGATACTTTTTGGTAGTCATGGCAATAATTATCACTTTTCATGTTGTAAGTAGCTGAGTGAGTGGTACTGTGTCCTGGGTATTTTGCCCCATGAAAGAGCTGGCCTCTGAAACTGTTCCTTCAGTAATGGCACACCCAGGGTGTGATCTCTGATAAGACATTGATGTAAGTTGACAGCAGTAACAGAAATGTGGTACAGCAAAATAGGAGTCTCTGTTTGTTCTGTCACCCCAAGCTCCATTTGCTGATGATGATCTCTAAGCACATCTTTCCATTAAATGTAAGTTAAGAAATTGTGTTCTAAATTGTCAAGTGTAACAAGGATTTGATTAATTTTAAATGTAGCTTTTCCGTTGTATTATCCTGCACACGTTCATATTTGCTTTAAGAAGCAGTAAATGTAAAAACTCAGGAAAACATTGAAATAGGCTTCAACCATCAATTTCACTCTTTAAAGATTCTTTTCTTCTTATATCAGCTTCTCCACAGAAGATGGTACAGTACTGAATTTGCGAGCTGATGGCAAATGTATGTAGTGTTGGATTTTGTAGGCAAAAGTCACCCTGAGCTTCAGGACCATTATTTTAAGTGGATTTTTTTTTTTTTTTCACATAATGCTATGAAACTTCTATCCTCAATTGTATTGCCCAAATACTCTAGATGAATTTCACACCAGCTACGGTTTCATCAGCATGAGGTATTTTGGGTGCCACATAGTATGCAGATGGTACCTGTACTTTTGCAGAGAAGGGAAAAACCCTTGCAAAAGCCTATTAATCTTGCAGCTGTTGCTGTTGATCTGCAACAGGATACCGCAGTCACTAATCCAGGTGAAAGCACAGGTGTGGCTTTGATTGTTGCCTCCATTCCCCTATGAATATGCCATAACTGGCACTGGCTTAATGTCCTGCATGGAAGCTCTGGCTTGCAATAATCTTTAGTCCATTTTTTGCCCTAACCAGGTTTTGTGTGCTCTCCCATCTTCGCAGTACCCAACTGAGTTACATATCTGTGCTTTTAAGCCATTGCTCTAAGTCTGATGTGTGATAAGTGGAGTGTAATGGTGTTAATGAGATGGGATAGGGTTCACTTAGTGCTTTCCCAGACAGCATGGAGTTGTTTCTTGTAGCACACGCCATATTGCCGCCTTATTCCTGTAGGATCCTCAAGGTGGTTATTGTTTATTTCCCAGGCTGCCTACATAGAAAACAGTTTGCAAAAAGGAGCCTGCATTAATCGGTGAGAACAGATAGATGGAGATTGAAGTTGGTCTTTGTATTTTATGGACTAGACTTCATTTTCAGTAACACTTATTTATAAATACAAAATAATTCCTTTGATTTCAATGAGGTAACTCGAGATTTATGCCAGTATTGGCAGATCAAAATCTGGCGTTGGATTCTCTGAGTCTACATATCAAATATGCCTAATTGTTTTGTATTTAAGTTTTATATATATTTTATTATACCTTAGACTGAAAGCTACCTTTAAGATTAGTCATTAATGTGGACAAAAGTATATCGTAAAATATTTACAGGGTGCAGGTAGTTGAGAGAATGCCAACATGCAGAGGGATGCAGGCAGTGCTAGATTTTTTAAATTTTTTTCTTCTTGCTGGCTTTTGAGCCTTCAAGTCTGGGCCTACATAAGGGAGGAGGCAGGGGTGAGTAGGGAGAGAGAGAGACATCTTGTATGCTTATCCGTTTTTTTGCAATGGAAATTATTAACAGAAAAACAAAGGCAGGAGGAGTCAGAGGTCCTGAAGGAGATTCTTGTTCACCATCCAGGCTGCCTAATGTACTAATTGTTGCCTGTCATTGGAAGAAGGATACCTATTGATCTCCAGTGGAGTTTAGCTGTATATAGGGACATATCTTTATTACGTTGCAATCTTGTTACCCAGGAGCTGGTATAATAATCTCAGCTGTGGAACATTGGGGATTAGATGCAAAACCTTAATTACAGTTATCTTAACAGTGATCCCTGAGGAGCAGATTGAAACTGGCTGCTTGGGTACCTGTGAGACAAGCTTTGTGAGGGGGAGCATTTTTTGGTGGATTTGATTATCTTTGTGGAGGTGTTTCACTGCGTACTGACATCCGAGGCCTGYGTAAACACTGGCAGTGAAGCCTGGGACTTCAGTTGCCTTTTGCTGTCCTTAGAGATTTTGGGCCAGAAAGGAATCTCTCTGATTGTGGAAGGAAATAGGCTTTTCAGTAAAACAGCCCAAGAATAATCAAATGACATGAATTCTCTTTGGGGGTGTTAACTGAAACCCCAGTTAGCTAATGAGTGTCCACAGAAGAAAAAGCTTCCAAATCTGTGAATGTTAGTTCATTTCAAACTCTTGGGCACATACAGAACTGGTGAAAAATTTTCTTGGGTGGTAGTTTAGTCAGTGAAAACTGCACATTTAGGGCAAGCAAAACTTTGCATATTTCAGTGAAAATCTTAGAATAGTTCCAAACAGGAAAAAAATTAATAAGGAATAAAAAAGTGGGATGTGGTTGATTTCATAATTTTCAAAACAAAGTTCAGGATTCATTGGCTGCATCAAAATGATGAATTTATCTTGAAAATTAGCAGAGTGACCTTAAAAACCTGAGAAAGAAGACAACTAATCTTAGTTTCAAAGTGTTCACCTAAGTTAGTTCATCCTCCTCTGTTTAGAGGTTTATGATTTAGTCATTCACTGTGCTGTGACTCCCTGAGGCTCTTCCCAGACCTCTGTGTTGGAGATGAGCAGTGTGGGCTTGTGGTGGCCTCCCTGGCCTGGGAGATGCCTTTCAGGATGTTTCTATTGCCAGCAGGGTGCTCAAGACGGTGATCTTGAGTGGGATGGGGAAAGAGAGTAGAAAATTACTCCTTCCCTGGGAAGGCAGAGTTGTCTGATCTTTGTAATGTGCTTTTGTTCAAATGCTTCTAGCCTCAACCTGAGAGTAGTTGTGCTTGTGTCCATTGAGTAACTGTCTCAGATACTATAACTCACCTCTAGACCAGTGTCTCTTCACTAGACTCTGGCTTTAATAATACACCTACCAAATATAAGCAATTTTTTCTTCCAGAGAGACTCTGGCATGTTGATTTTGAAGGAAGTGTGGTTGGAGCTCTATTCTTCCTCTTGTTTCTGGTCTGAAACCTAATTACAGTGCTTGGCCACAGCAAAGCTGGTGTCAGGTTTGCTGGCTTCCCATAACTATCTGTCATATTTCTTTTCTTTCTTTTTTTTTCTTTTTCAGATTGCACTAAATGACCTTCAGTCTGTTACATTTCTGCCCTGCTGATCTCAGGCAAATGATGAAGATAGATAGCAATATCACAAGCCATCCATCATACAGTTTGTAGGTCCCTTAGAAACATCCGTGTCTTTAACAGTTCATCTGTCACAGATATTCTTGTAATTGAAGACCACAAAATGCTGAAGAGAGGGCTAATATTGGTATTTCTTTTTACTACTGGAGACTTCAGCAGTCAAGTGTCTTTCACTTGGAAATGCAGACTGTCATGAGAATTGCCTGTGCACCAGGGTTTAAATTATGGATCCAAGCCAACTGCACGTTACAGAAGACAGCACTACTGCTGACATCAGCAAAGACTCATTTTTCTGCTTTGCTGTTGTAATACTGGATTGGTTGTGTTACCAGTGCAGAATGAACTGAGCAGATCTGGCTTTCAAGCCCTTGCTCTGTGTGAATGAGCAGAAGTTCTCAGAAGCAGTGACTGTGAATCTGACTGCTGGCAAATGGTTGTAGGCACTCCAGCTACATGATATGGGGCAAGAGAAAATCTAGTCAAGGGAGTGTGTGTGTGTGAGAGGGAGAGAGAGAGAGAGATACTGATATTGATCTCGAGGTCAATGGGCATAATGTTTGACTCCAGAAAACATGCAAAGTTACACAATGCGGCATGATGTTGATCTCTCGTAACAGTACTGTCAGCTGTGCAGCGTATATATGCGGTAGATGAGTTGCCATACAGAGATACCTGAAATACCGGTCTGAAGTATTGCTGAGTTGCACACATTTGCGTGGTATGTTAGACCAGGCAGGACACCATGTTAATCCTACATGCTTAAGTTTAGGGTTAATCTGGATTTCTCCACATGATGCTGCAGCAGATAGTGCTGCAGCATGGAGAATATCCTGAGAATTCATCTTGTTATAGTTACTTGAATGCTGAGAACTGAGGTCAGGCAGAATTGTCTATGCTTCCCATTGTTTAAACACAAATCATAGGAGTTAAGTGTTTGAAGTGTTTGTACTGACAGTAAAAAAAAAAAAAAAAAGAAATTATCAGCCTGTGTTCTCTATTTTTTGCACTTGTTACCAGTGGTGAATTTACACTGCATTTGTCCCAACTGGAAAAGGCTGGAGACTTAAGTCCCTTACCTCATTCTGCTGAAATAGAGATACTTCTGATGGACACTTTGGACACAAATTTGTGCTTTGTCTCAAGGGAAGCATCCTCACAGAGATCCCCACTTGGCTGTGGAATTGCTACTGATGGCTCATGTGCATGGAAGATTGATAGATCAAGTAGTTTAAACTTAATTTAGGCACACCAGAGAACATACTTAGCCCAAATATCACACTTGAGAGACCTGTACTAAACTCATTATGGGAGTTATTCAAAATGCATAGACAGTATATCATAATGCTTCCTGTTTTAAACAAATTTTGTCCTGGAGACCAGGATGAAATAAGAATAAACTTGGAAGTATTTGCTAAAGTGGAGCTAGGTATAGCACAATACTTGGGATGGAGCAGAAAGTAAGATCAGCTATGTCCTCCTGTGCAGAGACTTCTGCATTTGCCTACCTCCTTTAGAAGCCAGGACACTTAAATGCTTTCTGTTGCGGAGATGAGTTTCTAACTGAGTTCAGTCAATGAAGTAGAAACTAACCAGGTTTTCATACTTTCACTGGTGCCAGGAAATTCTTATGACCAGTAAGATGTGAACCAGCTGGGTAACTTAAGTTGCTCACTCTCAAATGCTCTGTAAGCATACCTCCATGTTTGGGAGCAAATACTGGAAAGGGTGGAATAGCTGTCTTTCTGAGTTTTCTCCAACTCCGCCTTCTAAATGGAAAAGGGCTTTTTTTCTTTTCCAGTACTGAATAGGTGGAAATATAGGTCTTTAGTCCTGGCAAGTTTAGTATTTGGAGACTTGTTTTCTTTGCCCACCTTAAGCACAGGAGGTTCAGACTTGCAAGAAAAGGGTGCTCACAGCTGCGCTAGGCCTGCTGGCAAATAGCATTCAGTACAGATGGTTGTCTGCCCACATGTCTCTATTTATGAAGAGGCCCCCAGTGTTTATGTTAACGGTGATGAGTTTGAGAGATAAAAATAGGGAGTTGTTTGTTGTTCATTTGTTCTTTATAGATCTGCAGTGAACTTTTTTTATAAAGCACAAATTCGATAGAGATTTGTTAACCTGCTAGAAGAGCAGGCTGTCAAAAAGCCAAGCTGCAGATGTCTGAAGTGCTGAAATACTTATTCCTTGTTTCTTATACTTCTTCCCTTCACTCCACGAGATGGTGCTATGTTCCCACAGACCCCAGGCATCCTTTGCTTGTCTTTTCCCAGGCCCTTGGTTGGTGTTTGGAATACGAAAATGTGAAATAAAGTTAGAAAGAATCTCTATCTCTCCAGTTACCTTTTTCTCCTCTCCAAATTAAACTCAAAAAGAGGTTTTCCAAAATCACCTAAGCCTTTGTATAGTCCTCTGCAGTTTACGTCTTCCTTGATGTTTACTGAGTCCTGTGGCTTTGCCATGACTTAAGAGGGCTTAGGAAACCCTCCGCAGGCTACTTCAAGATGCCATAGTTTCACAGCAGCCATACTAAATAGCAAACAGTAGAGCTGAGACTGTGTCTTGTTGCCTGTGGTCATTCCGTGTTGATAGCCTGCTAAGTCATGAAGATGTTTGCGTGTTGCAGGGGTCTGCCTAGTTCCACACTTATTTAGTTACTTATTTAGGTCTTGTGCAAAATGTTCCAGGGCTTCAGCCCTGGAAACTTAAATTATCTGATTATGTCACTTAAAAAAATTAGCAGTTCTGCTCTCCTCATCCTCCTACCACATGCTTTCCTATTTATGTGGAAGCTGTGGTTTTGGGAGCTCTTGTGTGTTTTATTTCTCCTGCTTTCAGTTAGATTTGGAGTAGAGAAATACTGATCTGGGGATGCTGTCCTTGCAAGGAGGAAACATTGGAAGCTGGTGTTTGAAAAGGCTGAAGTCCACTGAGCTTCTGCCACAAGGTGGAAAGAGACTCTTGGGGAATAAGAAGAAAAGTCACTTTTCACAAGCTGGCCAGGGTATTAGCCTGCATTGGGTTGCTAAAATGAGTTTAATGCCAGTGTGGAAAGTGATAGAAGTGACTCATTATCTATTTTTGAAGTCATGGATAGAGAACTTCCATTTGTTCTGCAGAACAGCTTCTTTCTTTACAGAAACAGGTGCCTGGGGTGACAGGCTTCTTCACCCATTGGGTGACCCTGGAGCCTGCCATTTTAGCTTCCTGATTACCGCACATACCTTTGTGTGTTGTAGATGCGTGTTCAGTGTCTTCACAGCTCTGCCTCTCATTTCCTCATGCTTCCGTAAAGAACAGTCTGACCTCGCTTGTCCTCCCGCTTTTGTTCTTAGCATTTTCCAAAAGCTTGAACTTGTACTTTCCTGTTTTAATGCTGACTTGAGAGTGGATTCCTGATTTATAATTTCTAGTCTCAAATCCCCGTAAGTGGTGTGGAGGTGATGAGTAGAGAAGAGGTACAAAAACCTTACATGCCTAAAGGAGGCTGAGACGACCTTCCCTCCCTGCTTTTTAACTCCTTATAACTGGTCCTGATTAATGTGGAACAACTAAAACTCCAGGGCAAGTCAGTAACAGTTTTCCATTTCATATACCTAAATACCTTTCAGCAGGACTCGTATTTTCATAACTGTTACATTTCACTCAACTTGGGAACTTTAGGACTTAACTAAATTGATGAAACCATTGTATAAGGATTGTTTCTTACTCACTTAGCTCAGAACACATTCTGGACATGAGCTGCAGTTTCTGCCAACAGCCATTAATCCCCATGAGCTGTGGCATGTAAATGCCATGTCACGCATCTTCTCCAGGGCAAGAGAAGCTTCTTATCTGGATACCTCTAGCAAGTTTTTGAAGTTGCTAGTAGTTGTTCCAATGCTCAAAGCTCTTCTCTGATTTCTTACTCAAATTTTAATACCCAGATACAACTTCAGAAACACTTGTGAGTGTGATCAGATATACACCAGAGAGATTTTTAACCTCAGAGGTGGTGGTTCTCATCACTTCTCGGTCAGTGTCCTGCCTCTACTACTACAAAAATTTAGCAAAAAATAAAAGCTAGGCTGCACTGATTGGTTTTTCTCTGTAAGTCCTCCCCAGAACCTTATCTGGGAATGTCTTATCTTGGTGTAGTACTTATGGCTTCAAGGCATAGGGTGTTGAAAAGTATGATCAAGACTTTATGGATAACACTGTGAGGGTGTTTTCTGCATACAATGTGACATTTCCTTTGCCCTCTTCAAAAATATGCATGTTAGCAAATAACTGAACACTTCTTGCTGTTCCAATTAAGTGACCTCATGTTTACTACATATAGGTTATACTGAGCTTTGAAGACCAGACTGGATCACAATGTGTGAGGGCATTTTGGATGTGAAAGCAGGGGCATGGGTGAGGTAGAGCACAAAGCATGGTCTGTTCTGTATGGGGACTTGTGATCTAACGAGAGTAGCATCAGCTAAGCACAGCTTTTGTCCTGGCTCACCCTGTCATCACTGCTATAATGCAAACTTCTGACTTCCTTCTCTGTTGCGGTCTTCTCTCTGACTCAGAGTTTGCTATTGTGAGTGGGGGAAAGGGTTCTTTGTCTTTTCCATGTGCTTCCTTCTGAAGGCAGCCCAGGGCCTGCACAGAGCAGCAGCTGTGAGTCGACAGAGCTTGCAGTTAAACAGCAGGAGGACACATCAGAGCAGAAGGAATTGAATTACCCAGGGACAGAGTTTTTAAACTATTAAGCACTGAGCAAAGTTTCCCTTGCTCCTCGTTTCCTTGCTTGTTTGGGTTTTTTGTTTTGTTTTTTAAGGGCTCTAGGTTCCCTTTCACATTTGCTGCTGGTGCCTTATACATCTTTTCAATCTGGGAACTGCTAACTACAGCAGGTAGTGAGACAGTTTCCTGTCAAGGGGAGCTTCTTCTTCAAAAGGCAGTTGGAAGGTGGCAGAGACTAGCTAGTTTGTGATTAGTTATGTTGGGGGATGTTTTGGGGAATTGGAAGGAGATCTTGGAGAGTTCTTGAGCAAAAGCTTCAACATCAGAACGATTCTCCTGCTTTTGGCTCTAATTAGGGCTCGTGGTCACAGCAGAGAGGTCAAAAGCTGCATGAGCTTTGTATGTTGCCCGGGTAAGTAAATGCTACTCAGTGAATGCTGAAAACTGTAGTTTCTTTTTATTGGGAATCCAACAGGAAATTCTGACCGAGCCACTGTTCAGGATCTCTAGCATTTGCCCTTTGCAGGCTTTGACTTGGTTGATATTTTGTTAGTGCTAGTCCTCTCGGAAAACAAAGGTTAAGCTCAGATATTCTCAGAAACCTGTAAAACTTGTAAACCTGATAGTGGAAGTATCTCTTCCTAACTGCAGTAGGAAGGTCCTTGGTATCAGAAATCCTATGATTTCAATTGCTCACCAGCACAATACAAACTCCAGCAAGCACAGTGATCAGCTGCACTAATCTCCAAAGACATTTTTGAGTAACTCTGATGAATCCATCTGAGAATTATCTTCTGTTTCACACACCAAAGAAAAGAAAAAACCTTCTTAAGGCAAATTACTATTAGCCTTAAGAAGTAGGGCATAGCAAGGCCCACAGTCCTCCTGTGCCTTGAACCTTCTGGCCTGGGCAGTAAAGCTGTCTGCTCCCTTTTGATCCAGGAAATCTCCCATGGCAGAGTTCTGCTGGACTCTCTGAGGAAACCTAAGTTTTCTCTTTTAATGTGATGTTAGTGTTGGCATTCATTTAACTGCTTCCTTTCTGCATGGAAGTTATAGAGCCCTGTCCCCTGCAATTTGTAGGAAGCAAATTCTGACTAAGATTTTCCCTTGTTAGTAGTCATGGGGTGTTGTAGAGGCCTTCTCCTGGGCTGCTGCAATTCATGTGTTAGTGTCTTTGCTTTATCCATTCATCTGTCCATGAGCTCAACTGAACTACACTGGTTTGTATCATAAGTGTCCTTTTGAATCTTCTGCATGCTGCCTGGTAAGTGTCTTCGTAGACACAGCTCAAGAGCCTGAAAATGCATATTTGAAGTTAGATGGGCATACTGTGCAAGTTCATCACTGGTTCTTAGAACAGCATGCTTAGCGTTGGTCAGTTCATCTAAAGACACACTCATTAATAAGCTTTAAGAAAGGCTTTAAGAAAAAGAAGAGAAAATGAAGTTTATTCTAGTAAAATAAAGGGTTAAGTATTTAGAAAAGAATTTGAAAACAGTTATGGGACAGGAGCTTCTGAAAGCCTAATTTATAAGCTTTTTTCAAAACTTTCAAAAAGCAATTTCATACTCCTGAATTAGATTTCTCATTCTCCTGTGCCTTATGTTAGTGTTACATACACCCCTCATATTTGCAAAGAGATCAATCAAATAAAATTTTAAATCTCTGCCTGCCACTTTAGCTCTCTGTATGGGTTTCCTTCCATATTTTTTCACAATTTGCCACTTAGCTATTAGAGTTGGTGGCAGTTCAAGAAGGCATTTTCTTCTTCAGAAGGCAGCTGTGGAGGATCACCATCTGAGTGTTTGCTTCACTGTTCAGAGTCCAAGTAGAGGATTCTTTTACTACTCTTGTCTGCCTTTCTGCTTCAGAAGAAATGAACCTAAAAATGTTTTGCTTGCATATTTACTGATCAGCAGTAGAGAGAAGCCTGGTAAAGACAGCGCTAAATTGTTTAAGAATGGTTAAGTTCAGACTGCATGGGAACATCCTCCTACTTTGCAAACTAAATGGAGCTCTTGATGATGTCAGCTTGCTCCAGCACTATGAAGAGGCTAAATTTGATCATGACTAAACACAGCTAAAAAAAAAAATCTGTGTTTTCTATTGTTGTGGTTTAACCCAGCAGGCAGCCAAACGCCACACAGCCGCTCGCTCACTCCCCCCTCCCCTCAGTGGGATGGGGGAGAGAATCGGAAAAAAAAAGGTAAAATTTGTGGATTGAGATAAAGACAGTTTAATAAAACAGAAAAGGAAGGGAAAATAATGATGATTATAATAATAATAATAATAATGATAGAATATACAAAATGAGTGATGCACAATGCAATTGCTCACCACCCACTGAGCGATACCCAAGCAGCAATTGTGACTTCCTGGACCATGCCTCCTATTTATATATTGAGCATGACATCACATGGTATGGAATACCCCATTGGCCAGTTGGGCTAGCTGTCCCAGCTATGCTCCCTCCCAGCTTCTTGTGCACCTGGCAGAGCATGGGAAGCTGAAAAGTCCTTGACTAGTAGACTACTTAGCAACAACTAAAAACATCAGTGTGTCACCAACATTCTTTTCATACTAAATCCAAAACACAGCACTAGGAAGAAAATTAACTCTATCCCAGCCAAAACCAGGACATCTATCTCCTGCCATACATGTTACCAGTTTCAGGGGATCCTGTTTCAGCTTTTCTCTGACATGAAAGGATCTGTTCCTGATTGCATGAATGGAGTTTGTAAGTTATCTCATATGAAGAACAGGAAACCATTTCTATCAGCTGGGCAAGGATGCTAAGGGACCTTAAAAGCTGAGAAGATTCAGCAAGGAAGGAGATTGGAGGCATAAAAAAAGAGAGTAAAGGAGCAATCCTTCTGTGACACAGCTGAAGTATTTCTCAATTTTCTGGGAGCATGTCTGGATGAGAAGAAAGGACTTTCACTGTTTAAATGAAAGAAATTTAATGGTCATTGACAATAGTAATGAATAAGGCAGTTCTAAAACAACCCCTCGAAAAACCCAGCAGTTAAAAACAAAACAGAACAAAACAAAAGGACAACCAACCAACCAAACAAAAAACCCCCACAAACAAACAAACAAACAAAAAACCCAACCCCCCAAAAAACCCTATGTATCTGGTCTGTTTCTAATGGTCTGATGCTTTCTGGGGATGAAGGTAGGTGGGTAGAAGATGCAGATTATTTCCTTATCCCTTCTGCTGCTGCTTTTCTAGTAATTACACAGCATTAGTATGTAGTCAATCAGAAGGCAAATGTTCTAGGAATGTCTCCCCTCCTCCCACTATTAATCCCTTTGCCTCAGTTCACAAAAGAAATTATTCTTTCTTTGAGTAAGGACTTAGTAATGGAATGACTTGCTGTTGTGAAGGTTAGTTCTAGATGTCTCTAGAAGCGGGTACAGCCACTCAGGGTTAGGCCTTGTTGATGCAGTAAATAAACCCTTTGGCTCTATGGTACCCATGCATTCTAACTTCACTGAAGATAAAGGGTTATTTTGTGGATGAACATTGGACAGTGATGAATATTGTCTGAATGAAGAGAGAAGATAGCACTACACCATTGTCTAAGCTGTTCCTGAAGCTCTGGAAGTATGCAATAACAGTATGTAGCTGGAGGTTTGTTTCATTCTACATAGATTGAGACTATTCCTCCCTGGTTTCCTTCAGCTGGTTAGATACACTGCATTGAGACAATATTTTTACTTCCTTGAAAGGGTAATATCACACACAGTATGATGGACTTCCTTCTCAGGGCTGATGCAGCCCTCTCTTCTGAAGTACAAATCCAAAGTGTTAGCTGGGGGTACTTCCCTACTTCTTGTGAGGGGATCTCTGTCCCTGAGCAACCTTGGAGAGCCGCTGTTGCTCTTCATTTCACAGTCTTTCTCTTCCTGTCAGGAGAGCACCCTACTGCTGATCAAGTGCCAAGCATTTGCTGTATTATTTGGTTAATGTGATGGATGCCTCTTTCTCTGCCTTCTCACTGTTTGGAGCCAAAACATGGGATTTTAAGTTAGAAAGTGATTAATCTTTCCTAATGGGACTCTGTGCTGCAAGCAGGATCTCACCCACCGCGTCTTCATTAACCTCGACCAAAGCCTGCATTACCTCAGATTAGGCAATTGGTCATTTATAATAAAGGAGAAGGACTGGGGAAAGGGCTTATGAAAAAGTGTCAACTAGATTAAGGGCATTAAAATTTAATTCCTGTTATCCAAGAATTCTGGGAGGCAGCATTTAATCAGGCATGCAGTTGAAAACCTCCCATCACCAGAGGATTCAGTCATAGTGAGAATGGTCTTAGTCTGTGGAAGGAGGCGTGTAGCAGTAGTGGATATGGCCTGTGCATGTGTAGTGCTATGAAACAGTAAGTCAGTTTAGGGTTATTTCTGTAACTTTAGAAGCTCTTCAAATTCACCCAGTGGGACAGAGCTTGCAACTTGAAACTACACACTCTCTCTTATATTGGTTAGCTGAAGATTTTCTGAAGAAGCAGTGAAGTTTGTGTTCTACAAAAAAACCTCATCTCTTTCCACACTTTCTCAGGAAAACGCTTGTCCAGAAAGCTTCGCCATGGCCTATTGTTGACTGAGTATCCCAGAGAACATCTACTGAGGGTCTAGGGCTTTCAATGCACTTTTGCCCTCAGTGTTTAGAGTATCTTCAACTGCCCTGATAATATGGACTTTAGGAATGGCTGTCAAGAGGCAGTTGCTAGATGAGATAGTCTTTGTGGCAAATTCCCATTTTTTGTTTTGCTTGGTGTTTTTGATCCCAAAATAATGATAAAATGTCGTACATGGCATGTCCCCAGACAGTAAACATGATGCAGCCATAACTAAGGAATGAGGCAAACAGGTCAAGCCATGTAATTCTGCAGTACTTCTCAGAGTCCATGAAAATGACTTTCCTGCTGTGCTGTAAGACTTTTGGCACATACACATATTGGAAAGATCAAATGTTTACAAATGTCTATAGGCCTGCAAAAGACTTTACTGTGTCCTATTCATAAAGAATGAAGACAATGAGTGATGATAATATTCCTAGCCGTGCTGTTAATCTTGAGCTCCATCCTTGTATTTTATGGAAAACCGTAGTAAAAATAAACAATGAGGGAGAAAAATAATTTGTCTTTTGTTAAGGTATTGTGTGGCCAGAAGAGGAAAGTGCATCTCCCAGTGACTGGTGGTCGTAAGGAGGGCTGTCTGACATGCAGCAATGTGTTGAGAGGTTTTCGGGAACCCAGGAGCCCCTGGTATTTTTCAAGAGTTTTGTTTTATGACTTCTAAAAGAGATTACATGTACTGTCTGAACTTGCACCCTTTCTGTGGCTTTCTTATTAAGATAATGTAAAAATTCAGCTCAGGCCTTCTTCCCAGGTTTGGCTGCTCCAGAAGTCCCTCCCTTAGAAGCTGTCTTGCTTCACCCTTCAGCAGAGTCCAGCCAGAATGGTTCTCTGTGTAGTTGTTCTGGGAGGTCCAGGTATTTCAGAACTGTACTTTTGATGTGTTGGTGGTGCTATGAATGGATTTTAGTGTGAAATGCAGAGAAGCAGAAGGCTGCAAGGGACCTCAGGAGTCATTGCCTCCAGTACTGTGCTTTGGTAAGGAACCATATTTCATAATACCTTTCAGAAATACAAGAAGCTTTATCTCTCAATTAGAGCAGCTTTTTGCTCCTGTTCCCTGTAAAGGCTTTTTAAAAGCTTCATTTCTCTGCTGATTAGAAACCTTTGTCTAATTTCCAGTCTAAATTTATTCTTTGGCAGTTTATAACCATCTGTTCTTGTACCAGTATTGTCCTTTAGTTAAATAGTCATTTCCACTCCTCAGCTATTTCTACCCCCGGGTATTTGTGCACAGCAAATGTATCCCCTCTCAACATTTATTTAGCTGGTCTGAACAAGCTAAGCTCTTTTAATATTCTTTTTATCAGATGGGTTTGTCAGTCCCCTGGTAGCCTTTCTCTGCATCTGTTTCAGTTCATTTTTCTTGACCAGTGTTGTACATCCATTGGCATTTGTTCGTGTTTAGAAAGCACAGCCAAGCTTTTTGAAAAAGTTTTTGTGGTTTTTCTGGTTATTGTGTGGAAGTATGACTCTTATCCAAATTGTGCTACTGGTTTTCCTGCCAAGTTTTACCTTCTTTGATGCTCAGGAAATAGGGGTAAATAATGGTGGTAATGCCTGTGCAGTGCTAGCACAAGACTAAATGAAGGCTTGTTCGTAAGCCTTGGAGTATGTCATTTCTCCCCCAGCATTTCCATGAGCAGCTGCAGACCACTGCTGCTATCCTCTTCAGAGGTGCCTTGTGGTGCCTGGCTGGTCTGGCGGAGTTGTTTCTTGGTAAGCAAACCTTGGTGAAACTTGGCAGATTTGGTTACACTGTAGACTTACTCTCATGCGGCTTACATAGATACCTGCCACATAGGCACATTTGAACTAGTCAAACTCCCATTATGGTCAATGAAAAACAACAGAATCCTCCAGGGCCTGAATCATCTAATTCTAAAATAGGTATCTTTAAAGCTTGTTACTGTCTATTGCTTATGAGCTAAACTTATGAACACCCTTATAATTAGGATGATGCGTTCTGTTAGTTGATTAAACCCACCTTTGTACTGTTTTCCCTAGCCCCTATTAGCAAAATGGAGCTAATAGCAGTTACATGTCTTTCAGATATGTGGTAAGGAAAAGCACAAAGGGCTGTGGGGCAATTCAGGATTTCAAAACTGTATAAGAACGATAGGTGGGGAAAAGCAGAGAATAAATGACAGTCTGGTTGAATGATTGCCTGTGGGAAGATCTTCTCTTTGTCAGCAACTAAAAGATTATTCAGTCTCTCTCTTTTGGAAGCTGAGGGCATGTCTTGAGGAAAAAGGGCAAAGAAAAGCAAAACAAAGAATAAAAACCTGCAACAGCTCAAGGGGTCGGAGGACTCCAGGGTGGATGTGGTCCCAGCGTATGTGCTCTTTGGCATCCTGATGAAATCCAGGGTTTCATCTTTTCTGTATAACATGAACAATTACCCTTTTCTTTAGACCCTCTTTTCCTGCACCTCCCCACAATGGATCAAGTGATTACCACTTCTTTTGGCAAGTTTGGTAGCAAGCCAAGACAGAACAGATTCAGCATGTTAGCGGCTCTTGTCTCTTCTCTGAAAGGGCATACAAAGAAAAAATCTGATGTATGGAGGGTACCTCAGAAGTTCGCTCTAACGCTGAACTTATTCCATGGAAACAGGTCTGCAGCATGAGCTAGTTCTTCCTAGCAGCACAGCAAGATGATTTTTTAAAGGGAGTGCAGAGAGGCAGATGAAGGATAACAAGCCAGGAGATAAGCTGATGTGCCCTTATTTTGGCCCTACACCATTTCAGAGAAACAGAATAAGGTTGCTTGTCAGCCACTTCATTAAAAGAACGGAAGTCTCTTAAAGGAGCCTCATCTGTTGAGCAGATAGTGTGGATGCTAATGAAAAGGAAGAGTGATTAGGAACTGTCTAGTAGCTAATGTACTGTTTGCTGGTATAAATGAGTAGAATTTAGGGAGTGAGAGATAAAAGTAAGCAACACATAGCGTGAGTGTAAATGGTTCCCAAGACTTTAAAGTCCTGAACATGTAAGGATAGCAAGAAGTGTTGGGAAGCATTGGACTGTTGAAGGAGAAGGGGGCCTAAGTGAGTGGGTATATTGCTTCATTTCTTTGATTATTTCTCTCTAGTCTGCCCAAATGGGGCTCACATCAAGTGCTAAGTATATAATTTTTGGAGTGTAGAAATGTTCTTGACGATTAGGGAGAATCTGCTGAATAACCAAGCCCCTAAAAGTGGAAAAACAATGTGAATGCTATAGGATATGTGGGATTTTAAGGCATTTATGTTGTTGTCCTATGCCAAAATATAGGCAGTGTGACCTTAGTCTAAAGAACAGGAGGCCATTTCTTGTATGTAGTGCTTTTGAGATATTGAGGGGCTGTTTGCAGAATTAGGCTGTATGGATGTATAACCCTTTATAAAGTAGTTCTAATATTTTTACACTTTGTGATTAGTTTTTATAGACTGTGATAAATAAGTACAAGTATACAAGAAAAAGGAAAAGACCTAACGATAAGTCTTAGCAAAAGTCAATAATCATAAGTTTTTTTAGTATATAAGCTTTCCCACAGCATTGCTGGAATCCCAAAGCAGCAAAATGATCTCTCTTTGCCCGCAATGTACCACCTTTATAGAGATCCTTTTTCTTTACTGCTTGGCTGTTAATAACTGTGTGGCTTTCCCCTTACTGTTACATGAGATCCAGGATTCAAAATGGACCAGTCTTGTTTTTCAGCCCAATTTGAATGAAATGCTAAATACAGACGAATGTCACCAGTGASCAAAAAAGTCACAGTGATTTATTTTTTAATGCTATTGTCATAGTATCAGCTGGTACAAAGAATGACTCATTTCAAGTACAGTTATAGCATTGGCTTTTCCCCTCTAGCAATCTCTTTCGTGCTATTTTGTTGTTCTTGGAGGATTTTAATCTTACTGTCASAGCCATGTGACATTTTTGGCCTTTCTGTGCAAGGGGAGCTGGTAATCAGCACCCGGGTTCTGCTCTGGCAGGCCAGGCTATTGTTCTGTGTGGTGTCTTTCTCATTGTGCAGTTTTCTACACTTAAGGAATGAGATTCCTAAGTCCCCTTGCCTAACCAAAGGCATCTAGGGCCTAACCCTTCCTCTGGAGCTCCCATTATCATTTACATCTGCAAGATATGGACATTAAAACTTAGCCAAAATGGAGCAGATGTAGCCATTTTCAGAGACATAAAATACAAGGGGTAAAGACTTGGAAAGACTCCATGAGTCTTTCAGTAACATGTGATCACTGGTACTTATGCTCCTGTAGCACCTTTCATTGCCAAGTGCTTTTTGGACTAGCTACATAACAGGATAATTCTCCACACCTTTGGGATGGACGATGCCAGCTTTTCAACAGCATGTAGCACTGCCACTCACACAATTTAAAGAAATAGATGAAGGCAAATTCCACACCATGCTAAAAGCAGAAGAATTCAGGGAGGCAAAATATATTTGGTCACACTGGAACTGGGTATGCCCTCCCTTTTTGTTGCCAGAA
The DNA here is from genome assembly GCA_035582835.1 of Phoebastria nigripes. Lineage (NCBI taxonomy): Eukaryota > Metazoa > Chordata > Aves > Procellariiformes > Diomedeidae > Phoebastria > Phoebastria nigripes. The sequence continues at coordinate 221,023 of JAYKAV010003039.1, read as the reverse complement.
GTTCTGCAAGGTTTTAGGAGACATGCTGTTGTATTATTAAGACATGTTTTAAAAGCCTTTCCACCCTGAAGTCCAATGAACTCATGTGAGTAGTGTACGACAGAAACATACACAAACATAAGACCATTCAAAAGACTGATACAGTAATGGAGTGCTGTGTCTCCAGTACTGGCTCATCAGTGATCAATTCAATACTGTGACCAGCACGACCTGGGCCGCTTGGGTTCATTCGCAGCATCCTGGAGGGAACACAGTTTGTTTGGAGTATATAGTTGCTCCCTGACTGAGCAATAGAAGTAGTTTCTTGACTCTATTTTTCAGCACCTCTTTTCAGAGGTTGTCTGATTTTTGGTAATATCTTCATGAAATTAGTTTGGGGTAGGAATCTTAGTGAAGCAGAGACATGATTAAAACTCATGAAATAACATAATTAAAGCAAATAAATGTCTTTGTTAACATAAATGTAGCTGTTTCTCATAAACTAAAGAGGTTTTTCTCTTTGTATGCMGAAGGGAAAAGCCACCTTGCATTCCATGAAATGATTCTCCTAGCGTTTCTGAGCAGCTTCAACTACTATCCAAATAAAAGTCCTCTTTTTAGGATTTTGAACTCCCATGTATTTCTGGTTTTATATCCAAAAGTGCCTCCTTTGACAAGGGTCTGCTGCTCTTTTCCAAATCATTTTTCTCAAGTTACTTACAAAAAATAAGATTTTTATCCCTAATAGACAGAGGATGCAGTCATACATTAGCAATAGCCAGTGTTCAGATACTTAACTACCAGCTCAGAGACCACATCTTGATTCGGGTATGTTTGATTTGAACCTGTCTTCTTCTTAAACCTACACCTAAAAATCTCTTTAGTTCCTTCTAGTAGTTTCTTATTAGTGKTTTTTTTTTTCTTTTAATTCCTTTTTTTTAGTGAAATATAAAGGTCATTTCCAGAGATCTTCCCTTCAAGACTTCTTTCCATAACCTATTATGACACCTTAACTTATGCTGGTGCCAGAGGACTATACAGGCAAATAGTAAAAGCAGTCCCTGCTGTAGAGATGTTAAAATCTCCTGAACAACTTTAACTCTGTTCAACTGTTGAGCTGCTGTAGGATCATGCTTTGAGATGGCTTATTCATAAAGGACAGCTATGATCAAACTCATGGCCTGTTCTGATGGTCTGTCCTGCTTCACCTGACAGTAGCAGGAGGCCCTCTGAAGATGCTGGCCAGAGCTTGGTGTGGACTGGAGACGTCGGTTTATTTGTAACAGACCAGGGAAGTAGGTTTGTACAGCAACAGTCAACCCAGGAAGAACAGATGGGCACTGACAGGGCAACAGCACTGTGCTGTGATGTTGGGATTGAAAGATACAGGGATGTAGAGGGAGGCAAAATGTAAAGCATGATTTTTGGAAGAAGAGGAAAAGCAGTGAGAAGATTTCTGAAGATGTAAAAACTAAGCGACAACACCAGGGGTGCAAAACACTGTTATTGTTTATAAAGGAGTTAAAACAAGGGGTGGATAAGGACACATGAATTGGCAGCAGATTGTGGTTTATGGTAATGACAGTCCCAGAGGAGTGTCTTTCTCTTGGTGACATTGAAGTAAATTGCATTACTCAAGATGTATACTAAGGATGGATAATGAGATGTGTGCATGGGAAGAAGAGACTGCTGCTTTTATGATGGTATCAAATGACTGAGATGAGTGTATACGTGTGTCTGTGTGTGTCTGCGCATGCACATTTGAGGGGGGATGCAGGGGAGGGAGGCAGGCAGCAGAGCAGGATGGGCTGAACAATATCTGTTTGAAAGCCCCATAGTTGAACTTGTTAGGAGAAGGGGACTTAAAGGGTCATAAATATTGACCTAAACTTTTTTCCAAACTGAAATTAGGCTTTAAATGACTAAAGCTTTGCCTTACCTTTATCCGAACAAAGAGAGATGCTTATTATGTTGTATTGATGTTTTGTCCTTTGAACTGAAATTGCATGTGGAAAATGTCTGGAAAGCTGTTTTTGTGAGGCTGAGGACTGGAAAATCCTGCGTAAAGTTTATAGCCTGGATGTCCAGGCTGGAACAGATTGACTGTGGCTCAGAATTGAACCACTCCCCCTATCCTAACTACTCCAAAGTCTTGTGTGCCTGAAATAAAGGAAACGTGGGTGGGTGGAGAGCACCCAGATCTATGCTCTCCTCAGTATGCCAGGGTGGGAAAATTTGTACCAGAGCTTTCAGAATAGATCCATTGTTCATCTAATCATTGATCCTGGCTCTGTGATGCACCAGGTTTGCCTGATGGCCTGCTTACTCTGGTAGAAACTTCAGAGACAATGCACCTCTTGCACTGAACTTGACGCTACACATGGTTGCACCTTATTGTCATAACTGAGTGCTTTTAACTGGCTCTTGAACAAAACACCTATATTTTGGTTTTGGTGGGAAGGTGTTTGAACATTTTCTTTATATTAGCTTATCAAGGAGCTTTTGGATAATTTGTGATTTAGAAATCACAAATAAAGTGGATAATAGGATACTTGGAATATCAAATCCGTGTTCACATACAATCAACAAACAGTTGAACAGTGTATATGCTATGCCAGGGAAAGGACCAGGGCTACAGCTTCACTGTATAAACTGTCTCTTTGTCTACAGAGAGAACTGCAGAACAGACAGTAGTTGTAGGCACATAGCCATATACATCCAGAGACTGACCTGCTATGGCAAACCTCCCTCTTAGATCTGGCCCCTTGAATGGAGAATGGTGCTTGAGTGCTAGTGTACATACCACTGCTCACTGAAAAGGAGGAGAGAAGCAGTGGAGGCCCAGGAGCTTAGCAGTTGTGATATCTGCCAATGAAATAAACAGGTGCAGTGGTGATGCCTTCAGCTACAGTAGGGGAGAAGGAATGTCATTAGCATGTATCTAAAATGTAGGATTCCGGCATGTCAAGTGCTTTAAGCAAAGATGTCACTCTACTAGTCTGGGCCAGCTGACCAGCTGTGTACCGTGCCACTCAAAGATTCTTGCATTAGCCATCTAAATGGCTACTCAACTCTTCAATTACTATCCTTTCGGCTATGTGAAAGGGAAATGTATACCAGTGCCATCCTCAAGGGTATTCAACAAGACCTTGCAAGAAACCCCAGGCAGCTGCTATGAAAAAGGAGAGTGATGCTCTGCGTATCTTTCACTGCTCCTCCAAGTTTTAAAATAACTCAGTCTTTTTTTGTCTTTATCCTGAACTGCAGGCAACTGTCCACTCTTCGAACAGGCATGTTTTTGGGTTTGGGTGGTGGGGTTTTGGGTTGTTTTGTTTTTTCTTGGGGTTTAAAATGGTAGTCTCTTAAAGCAAAGTTTTGTCAGTGAAATAACTGTACTCTTAAATTTTTGACAAGAGGGATTCTTAGTTCGGGTTTCTAAACCTTTGAGAAGCATCTGAAGACATGGAATAGACTTGCTGATATTTAGGCACATCACTGCCTTTCGGGGATGTGGGCTTTGGTCATTCCTTCCCATTGCAGTGCCTTTTTTTCCCAAAAGCGACGAGGAACTTTACCTTGAAGAACGTGTCATCTTAAAACTGACTTGTTCCTGAGAGCAGAGGGGGAGTCTTTGCCGATGCTGGCTGGAGTAAATCCACTCAGGCTGATGGCTGATRAAGGGATGGAGGATTTATAACTTATTTGAGTTCCCATACATCACCCTCTGTGTCGCTTGCTTAYGATGGCCCTGCCAAAAGATAAAGAAGTGCAGGACGCTCAGTACAGGCCATGGTGACAGGCCAGGGACAAATGTCTCTGTTGGGTAAATTGATTTGAATGGTTCTAGTGAAATATCAGGCTGGGCTGAAAATATGATTGGGTTTAATGATCCCGCTAGCTTTGTATCCTGGTGGAATTCCAAATGCAGGAAAAGTTAATTAGTCATGTGTGTATGTATTTTGTCTAGAATAGCACGACAGGGATTTTTTTAGACATCTATGTATGCTAATCTTTTACCCATATCTTACCTATCTAAATACAGTCTTGTACTATTTCTAATGTAGTGAAATTGCCATGAGGCTGATAAATATCAGTTGTAATTTATAGGGTGTTTATCCAGGTAATGGCGTACAGAATACTTTTTACAGCCCCTAGAGTCTAAACAGGCAGAGACCTAGAGACATAAAAATGCATGAAAAGGCAGAAAACAGACAAACTGTTTTATTTTCTGCAGGTAAAATTTAATGGACATAAAACTTAATATGGTGTTAAGAATGTATTGGGGTTTTTTCCTTTTTTTCCCTGTGAACAGTGGATGCAGAGCTTGAGAAAAAGTGGCTGGCAGGAGGACTGTTTAATTACATTTTTCTGAAGCAGAATACCTTGTTTGCTTCTTACTGTTGGCATTGTGTCCCCAGTGAGTCTGAGCCAGCATTTCCCCCTCAGCTGCGAGACATCTGACAGAGAGGGGCTGAGAATGGGGGCTGCACAGAAGGGCAACCTGCTGGCTCTGCAAGCTGTGCCCGCAGAGTGGCTGGCACCCAGCTGCTCCTTAAGGCTTTCACCCCTTTTAGATACTCTGTGGTGCCCATGAGGCCTTTTGATCACTTTAGGGGTTTAAGGAAAGTAAGCTGCTCCATGCCAGAGTATCTCACTACCTCCTCTGTTAAGAGAACATCTCTGTACAGCCCTTTATAGCAGAGAGTTGTGGGATATAGCCATCCTTGGGCCGGTGTTGTGTCAGTGCTCTGCAAGGCACCAGGATTGAAGCAGTTCATGGCTCTTCTGCAAGGTGGTGCAATTGGAGGAGCTTTCTTTTATGTGCGTAAATTAATAGATTTCTTAATGGTGCTGGAAAATTGCTAACTGTTATAACTCCCATACTGGCAGTCAGGGAAGCTGAGGTATGGGGCAGGAAGTGACACTTTGCTAAGTTCACTTACTGCATAACTGAGAGGCAGGCCAGGAACCCAAGATCGGTCCATCTCCCTTTTCACCAAGGTACACGACACATGTTCTTCCTGGTCATAATTCTGTGTTGCTGCATCTGGTATTTTAGTAAGGACATGGTTTTAGAAAGCACTGATAGCTGGCAAATCAGTTTCAACCTTTCCTCTTGAGACAAATCTGTTATATCAGCCTTTTCCTTCATGTAGCTTCCCCATCTACTTCTGCCTGTAAATGAGGGTCAGGTTTGGGATCACTATTCCTTTCTGGCTCAGCTGATTCCTCAGCAGCCTTAAGTTGCAGGCCTCTTCTGCAGTGTGAGGGTTGAGATGCCTTTTAGGACGCTGCCAGGAAAGCCTGGAACATGCGGATTTGAGAACAATCCAGCAAGAACTTGCTAGAGCTCAGAGTGAAAATCATGTGGTCTCCCTCCTGATCTGTCATTGCCCATCAGTACAATTATACAGGAGATTATCCTTAGTGGAATTGAGAATGCAGAGGGCTTTGGCCAGTGAGCCATGGATAATTGGGGGAAACATTAGTGCTGGGCTCAGTCTCCTGTAGCCAGCAGTGGTGACAGGTGGCATGACTCTGTGGCACAGTGTTATGGCATGGAGACACAATGTCAATCAATCATGTTTTATTGCTTCAAATTTTCTCAGAGCAGAAACATAACAAAATAAAACCACAGTACTTGCTATACGTGAACAATAAAAATACAAGAAATGCATCGCAAATTGCCAAAATTGCTGGCCCAGCAAATGCTATATTAATATATAGTAGAGAGTATTCTGAGCTCAGATGTGGCTCTGAGATGAGACTTCATTCTACAGCCCAGCTCTATCACTGTCCCAAGTGCAGGAGTCTCAGATTAGACATACTCTCTTTTAAAGTTGCTGCATATTCTTTTCAGACCTCCAAACTATAATTTGAAGACTTCCGCTTGATGAAATTTTCCCATTTCTTTCCCAGTATAAAGAATCCACAGGCAGGGCAGTAATTCACCAGATCATCTTGTGACTAGTTGTTTTCATCATTTGTTCAAAAGCAGTTAGTTTGAGGATTCATTGTCTGATTATAAACTGCTTTAATTAAATACAAATTATAGAGTTTTTAATATGTTTCTGGATTGGATGGACACTAGCATGTAATATCAGGTTTTTTGGGTGTGACTACTGTAATTAAAGTGTCATTTTCAACCCTAGAAGTGGCTGCATTTTTACAATTGCAACTCACACTACAACTCTACCTCACAGGGATATTTGATTGCTGATGTTTCCAAATACATTTTAATATCCTGTGAAAAATGTAAAATAATGCAAAGCATCTATTCATAATAATAAGTATATTATGATGGCAAGGGTTCACTTTACGCAAAAGCCTATTCAAGATGGTTGAGAAAGTGGCATTCCTCTGCAGAGCTTGGAATAAATAATGTAGGACCTTTTTATTAACTCTATAACTAACGGCTCTTGTCAGGGTCCAGATTTCCTCATTACTTCTTTGGAAAAAGCTTCATTAGGTTTTTAGAATATGTGGCCAGAGACAACTGACATTGGTGTCTGATAACTAATGAACTTACAAAGTGGACCTGATCTGTGCTGTTTCTTCTCCTGCAAAGGTGTGCTGAGGTCCAACTTATCAGCAAATCAGTTTCTGTTATCTCTTCATCACAGCACTGGTGGGTCTTCCCCACATAGAGCTAATTCTTCAATAAGGTGAAAGAGGAAAAAGCCTCTGTTTTGGCACAGGGCCGTGGTGTTCCTGAGGGGTCAGTGCTGGAGCTGATATTGCTTAATGCCTTCACTAATAACTGAGGTGATAGGATGGAGTAATCTCTCTCAAGGATGGAGTAATCTCTCTCATTAAGTTTGCAGGTAATACCAGATAGTAGGAGCAATTAACATGCCAAATGTCAGGGCTGCAACTCAAAGGGACTATTATGACCTAGAGAAATGAGTTGTAAAAGCATTAGCCACCCTAAGCACTGGGTATTTAGGCATGAATTGGGAATCTTGTTACCAGCTGAGAATGGGGAAGCAATAGAGAGGCTAAAACATCCATTGCATTTGCTGCAGGTCCAGAGTAGTTTTGCAAGAGTACAGGTTTGATGGTGTTCTCCACTGGTTGTCCTTGTTCCTGTTGCCTGCCCAGCATCAAATAAAAAATGTGAGGCTGCCAGTTTTATGGCATAAGGCAACTCCAAATCTTAGCTACAGCACCCCTCTTTTTGCTTCTATACAGATGGCTTTATGAGGCTTCAAAGAATAAAATTTGAAACAGTCTAACCAAGCAAATCACATGTGGGTTTTGTTCTTTAGTTTTGTTTCCCCACCACAGGCAGCATAGAAGGTGGAGTAAGTTTGATGATCTCTAGGGGTTACATGGAAGTGCTCTGGTTTGCCAAATGTCAGTCTTTCATTTTTTCAGGCAGTAGAAGGCGGCTGCTTCCTTCACCCTAAATTTAAGATTAAGGGGTAACGACAGTGAGGTAGAATAAAAGTAAAGTTGTATTTGGAGGAGGTCATGCAATATGTGTCCTCTGAATGAGGCTGCCTCAAATCTGAAGGCAAGTTGCACCCACATGAGCATTATAGACCTTTAAAGCTCTCCATATGCAGAAAAACATCTTACTGAAAGTTTTACAGAGCACACTCTTCTCCATACCTTTATTTTCTTTCTGTCTTTAGCAAAGAAGCATTTTCATTAGGTACACCAACATTAGGTTGTCTCTGTTTCTGTCACTTTATTTAGCTATTAGTTTCATCATATTCTGGCACACAGAGACTAGCGTATGACTAATGTGTGTGTAGATTGAGCTGGAGACTTGGAAGTCTGATTTTGCCTGAATTTTACCTCCCTCTCCCTTTGCTTTGTTTTCATGTCTTGCTTGGATGTGTTCCAGAGTTGAAATGCCGTCTCCTGAATGCTTTCAGGAGTCTGGAGGCACCTGGAAGACTGCAGGTCTCCTTTTGAGATTATGTATTCTAGGGAGTAATCAGAGTTGAGGAATCATCCTGCTTCAGTGGCTGGCACCTTTACTTTGTTGTTTTCAGTTCTTTGTTACGGAGCTGGCCGACAGTACAGTGTTAAAGTTAACAGTATCGAGTGAAATAGATGTGTTAAATGGCCTCCGTTGGTTAGGGTTATATTGTGCTTGCCCCTTTCCAAATGATAAATAAATTCTTTCAGGAACTGTCACCAATTCAAACTATATTTTTCTCATCTGTCACAGAATATGAATGAACCATACACTTCAAATGCAGCCACTCTGGCTTGCAATATATCACTGAGCAGCCATTTTGTTTGCAAAAGCAAGGATTGAAAGCTTGTCAACTGTTACTCGCAATAAAAAAAATACATATTCTGATTTGGATTTGATGTGAGAAAAAGAAATTTAGTTTCAGCATTTAGGTCAAAACATGGCAGCATGATCCATTCAGAGCCCGAGACAAATTTGGGGAACATATTGCTTATTATTAGCACTCCCATTTACTTTTTACATGATCTAGGAATACCAATATACTTTCTCTTTTTTCTGGTTATCCATCGTACAAAATAATAGCGCTCTCCTTTTCTTGTCATTTTGTTGGAAATCATTGGATGAAAAAGTCCAATAAAAGTACTGCATGTTCTTGTTGAAGGGATTTTTCCTCCTCACAGTTTGCATTTCAGAGTCCTGTCTATGTCCCTGGAAGAATGTACCTTTTCAGCTCCTCTGAAAATTGGACCAGTAATCTGATCTTCAGTTTGCATAGCTGTAATATGGGGATAATGTTACTATAAGCTCTTTGTGAAGTGCTTTGTATGGGAAAGGAATATGATGGCCCATGACAGCTCATATGGCGAAAAGGGTTATGTGGTGGTAAATGAGCGTTCCACATCTTAAAATTTAGCTTTACTAGTCATGAGTTGGAAATCCAACCTAAAGAAAAGCTACATGATGAAACATAAATAGCTTTTCTGCGCAGATTGTTTTATGGAACTGCTGGCAGAGAAATGCTGTAAACAGCAAGAACTTATTCTAGGCTCCTCCTCATGTCCTTTGGATTTGAAGACCTCGCTATTTCTCCTATGGATTATTGTTTATTTGTTCAGTAGACTGAACTGTACACTTGGAGACATTTCCACAGAAAGCATTATCTTTTCAGACTGCAAGGCCACACTAGCTACTCCCAATTGCCATCATCTCAAAGTTGTGTCCTACCCTAAGCAGCCGCTCTAGAGCCAGCTGGCAGAATCTGGTGACCCTTCAATTTGTGCCTACTAGCAGCTGTCTGGCACATTGATATTTCTGAGATCATCCCTCTTTTTAATGAGGCAACCCTATGTGGCTTTAGTGCTGCTTGCGGGTACACTTTAGGTCCCAGCAAAATCTGTGAGCTCTTTGAACGGTCATCACATTGAATTTTTCTCTGGCAGCATGATGGCTTGATATGTTGCTCCTGTGTTAAGACAGATGTGGTGTTACAGTGTGGTAGAGGGAGGACCCTGTTCTGACAGGCAGAAGTGCTAGCCTTAACTGCTGGTGGTTGGCACTGTCCATGCTAATAATGGCTCTCATTTGTCTAGCACCTTTACTGGAAGAGAGCCTGAAGCAATTTATGAGCTGTACTCAAGCAATGTATCCACCTCTGGGTTGAAATGAGACAGATGTGTGACAGTGCACAACAAAGCTACATGGGTTTCAGATAAAATTAATGTTGGATAATTATTAAAAGCTACTGGGTGAATGACAGGCTTATTGTTACATGAAGGAGTAGACTCTGATGGCCATTGGATTCTCTTTAGTCCATATGGGCACAATCAGATATCCATCATGTTGTGTGAGGGAGGATTAACTTTGTTTTTCCAAAAGTCCTGGTAGATGTACATTGCCTCATTGAAAGGGAGGTCAAAAACAGAGTGTGCCTTGCACTTTTCATTGGGAAATTGCCCTTTTTTAGTGTATCCACATGGAGGCAAAATCAGAGTCTACAAACTGTTCCAGTGTTTCATCATTGTTTGGCCCAAAGGTAGGTGATGCCTCCCTTTGAAAAGGGCATCTGAGCCAAAGAGAAAATCCAAAAACAGACTCAAAATATTTGCTTTTATGGTGACTTGGCATTTTCAGTTATTTCCTTCCCGAGAGCTTCACTAATGTTTGTTCCGCAGATACTAGCTCCTGGGAGAAGCCCAGAGCCACCTTTGGGCAAAAGCTCACATAATCAGAGCATTTAACAGGGATGCAACAGCTGGGCACATGCTCAATTCTAAGACTGATAAGTTTTAGAAATTTATCTGCTGGAGCTTTTTGTACACAGATCTTTTGGATTGTAGGTGTGTGGGAGCTTGTTCAGTGTGTTAAGCATCTGTGGTACAGATGAGGTGTATTTAATGGGAGCTCTCTGTCAATGCTGAAATGCACTAATAGAATTAGTGCTAGGTGAATATGTGAACTGAAGCTGACATACACCAAAACCCTCTGAGTAATTGTATAGCTGTAGGTTAAAATAATATTAATCAAGCTCAGCAGGAACTGTGTCTCCTAAGCAGAGTTTCTACATGTAAATAATCGTCTACATCTTACTCACACCTTATCATTCATGCTACCCTGATTTGAAAGTCTTTATTCAGAGGAGGAAGGGGGATAAAAGGAGGATTTTAGGATACTGTGCATTAGGAAATACTCAGTATTTCATCACTGTAGGATGGTTGGATTTTTTTATTGTTAGGAGACTGGAGACATGGCATGTGGACTGGGGGCTCCTCTTACTGTAGAGGGCTGCTGAAGCACCTGTGGCTTGAGGGCTCCATCACCTTTTTCAGGGTCTGGAGCTGAAAGACATAGAAAACAGACTTTTGTTTTTTCAAGTGCACAAGGTGTGTGGAACCTTCTTTGTTGCTATTTCTCATTTCCAATTTTCTCTGTAGGCAGATCTCTCTCCTTTCTCTGATTGCTCTGCATGTCAAACAGGGTCTCTTTTATTGCTTCCCAATGTGTCTTTGTAGCACTTTTATACTCTTAGGGAGGATGGTTTTCTTTCTGAAGTCCCTCTATCTTTCCACAGCCCTAGACAGTAACATCTGAGCTCCTTTTGTTCCTCCTCTCATAGAGCAGAGGAGAGGAGGATGGGACAACTGCACCTGTACCATTGGTGCCGTAGACAGGGGATTTGGGAAAGAGAAATTTCTGACAAACTGGTGAGGAAGAGAAACATATGCTTCCACCCATGCAAGACAGTGCAGAATGAATGCTCTGAGGCAACTGCAGTTCTCATCTGTTTCAGGTGGATGGAGATACGCTCTTTGGAATCAGATTTGCTCAGGTGTTAGTGACCTCCTGCCTGTATAGACTCCACTAAGATTGTAATTACTGTACTGCTGAAAAATCATTAAATTTCTTTCACCTAAGAAATAAAAGCCAGCGTGAGATAGAGGACAAGGTGCTTTGGAACAAACAAACAAACAAACAAGAAACCAAACAACAAAACAGTTCTGTCCTGAAGGTGTTTAATGATGTCTGTTGGGGAAGGAGGTAGGAGGGGGTGTTTGCTGCATGTCTCAGCGGTCAGTAAAGTGAGAGTGAGTGTCTGGCTTGGTGAATAGTAAGTCACTCGTGGCTGGTCCAGAGAGAAAATGTGTTGCCACAGTTGAGTTGCTCAATATCCATACTCTCAACTTTCTGTTCAGATGAATCCCTACATTTGTGCACCTGCTTCATTGCTAGTGATGATGATGTCCTTAAAATATTTTTTAAAGGCTCTGGCATTAGCTGCTGAAGATCTGGGCTTTCTCAAGCCTTTTCTTCTCCAAGTGAAGATGAAAATGAAGTACTGGACTCAGGCTCATTGCTCAGGGCTCTCAGCATCAAAATGGAAAGCATCCTGGAACCAAAAGTTGAGATTCCAGGAAGACTAATTTCTTCTCTTAATTCTCTTGCCATAAATGAGGAAATGCTGTTTGTCTTTTGGGGAATATATCCCTGATCAGTAAAACTGAGGCAGTGTAAAACTTGTGTGCGAGAGGAGACTTAGATACTTTAACTTGCTGTTTCAAGAAGTTTATTTTCATCTTCATTTTTAGAAGAGACTTTAAAAGGGAGGTGAGCAAAATGCTGCCACAGCATTTGGTGGTGGTAGTGTGAAAGTTGTATTACAGCAGTAGACAAAGGGTTTTCTAAGGGCACACCTCCTGAGATGTTTTGAGTGGAGAGAAAACCCTCAGTACTTCCAGGATGGATTACTGTGGACATGTTTTTCTCTGTGTGACTATCCATACAGAGAGAGAACGGTAGACTGGCTGATTCAAATAGAACTGGTTTGAGGCTCCAAAAGGACATTCAGAGTTAGCTCTGGTACCAAAACTGTTTTGCAAATGTTCCTAGTGTGTGGCCCCAGGTTAGGGTTGTCTGTAGGCTTTTCATTTTAGTTCTGTACACGGTACACCCAGTGCCAACGTGGGCGGTAAGATGAATGGCTATTTATTTCAGTTTACCAGAGCTAATCCATCATGGTGCATGTAGCAATTGTGTTTCTGCACTCCAAAAAGCTTTTACTTCTAGAGATGAAATAAATAAATAAATAAATATATGTAAGGAGCTCTCTTCCTCAGTCTTTCTTTTTCTTCTCCTTGCCTGCTGTATAATGAATATGCTTGTTTATTTTGGTAAATATCCATAATTTGAAAATAGCTTTATTTAGCCCTTAGCCCACTGCAGACATGAAGTAACTGATAGCAGCATTGTTCTGGCATGCCAGGAAATAAAATCAAGATTTCTTTTTGATCCCTTGATTAATTGCAAACAAATATTTTCATTCCTATGGATCAGCAAGGACATCGCTTCAGGATGGAAAGGTGCAACCTTTGCTAGTTCCTATTAGTACCTTTCTGTTGGAATTGATTATTTTTTTTCTTTTTTGATGTTTCAGCAAAATAGATGAAATTATGTTTAATACTTCATCATCTGAGGTTCTCTCTGTACTCATTAATAATTCAATGAGTCTAGCCGCCCCTTATCCCCTCTAGTTTCTTTATAACATTCTACTTATATTTCCAGAAACGTTTGTTTGATTTTTGTTTATATTGAACCTAAAAGCTTTATCTAAGATATTTAGTTGATCATTTTTGGCTAATTTGCTTCTTTTAATTCCAGAGATGGTACAGCGACCCACCTGTCTACTGTGTATGCTACTGTACAAGACCAAACCATTTTGTACTCTTTCCTATATCATTGGTTAGTTAGGTGAGTTTGTTTTTTTAAAATAAATTCCTAAGCCTAACACTTTAGTTCCACTTGATATTCTAAGAAAAAACTCCTGAGGGCTATTTTTTTCAAAATTAAAGGACAGTATGGGGAGAATACAAAAAGAATGTCATCATCTTTCTTTAATACTTCATGGTATAAATGATTGTGAAGGTTGGAGTTAGGTTAAGACATTGGGGCCCGAGCCCTTTCTGTTCAGAAGAGCTGGGAGAGGGGGCACCACTACATTTAAAGAGCACAAGTATGGTTTTAGTGGCTACTGAGGTCTCAGATTTTACTGTACATCTGAAGGACTACTACTGTTGAATGTTGTTCTTTCCAAAGAAAAATAGCATCCATTTTCTGTCAATCATCGTGGATATTCCTAGGAGGTGCTCTAACCCAAACATTCTATGGAATGAGACAGCTTACATTCAAAGTGCTACATCACAGCAAGAAGTGTAAGCATCACAATCTGAGGTAGACTTACCATAGGCCAAGAACAATGGGGGAGGAGTAGAGGAAAAGTCATTTCAGCTCACTTGAGATACAAGAAGGGAGAAAAAAGGAAAAAGATACCACCACATACCAGAAATTACATGCTTTCCTGCTTTCCAGAGAACCTGCCCATAATTTAAGATTGCTTGGGTTGTTTGTAGCTTTGCTGCCTTCCTTCCTTTCCAGTTAATTATTCATGCACTTGATACCAGCAGACGAGTTTTGTTTTCCTTTAGGTGTAATTAGAGCAATCAAAGGGTTTGTAATGTTGTAATAAAAAAGTATTTTTATTCTTCCTTCCCCCTCTCTCCCTTTTTTTTCTGTCTCTCTTCCTCTCTCTTCATTTTGCTGATGTCTGTCTGCTGACCACTGTCTGTTCACCAGTCCTTCTGTCCTTCTAATTTTTTTTCTATTTGTTTAAACTGTCTCTCTCTCTTTTTYYCCCCCCTCTTTTTTTTCTTTTTCTTCTTTCCTTTTTGTGCAGTTACCAGTTTAAGAACCCAGTTGAAGACAAACTTCTAGACTGCAGGTTTTACGAATTCTGGGAGGGAAAATTGGCCTTGCTATAATAGCTATTGACGGTGCTAATTCTGAAATGAGCAAAACTAAATTGCACCCTTGAGGGCAATCATTTGTATACAAGGTATTTGAACAGAAGGATAGCAGAGGGAGAGGTGACAACACAGGTGAATTTTTAATATGGCTTATCTTTGCATGTTGTCGTAGATGGTGAGAAAAGATTTCCTTCATGTTCAGCCAGCCAAAGATTGTGTTAGGGTTTGGGGTTTTTTTGTTACTGTTTTTTTTTTTCCCTGGTGTGGGTTCTGGGTCAAGACAGGAATTGAATTCTCCTTTGATAAACTGCCATTATTTGCCTTGGGTTTTGCATCAAACAGACCTACTAGATCATCTTTTTTGTTTTATATCAGTGTGTCCTAGTGTTTAGACCTATATATATATTTTCCTGCAAATATGTATACACATACATACATGTACACATGTACAAATGCATTTCTGGGTCAGCGGAAGCTCCCTTAGTGTGATTGTTTCCTTGCACGTGTCAGAGCCATTGAGAGATTTTGCACAATCAGTACATCACAGTACCTCTTTCGGGGGCTGTTTGAGATGACCTGTGCACTGGAGTGTAGCAAGTGAATCATCAAGGAACAAGATTCTCAGTAACCAAACTGTAACTCAGCAGTGACAAGAAGTAGTCCATAAGTACTTAAGACAATTTTGGCTAAACACTCTCTGCATCTTCTTAAGCCAGCTGCTGATGGGCTTCTCTTTTTGGCTTTGTTGATGCTATTATTATTTGTGTGATACTGTTGATAAACTTGCAAAGAGATCGTATTCATCAATACTCATAGGACTCTTAGCTGGTCAAAGCAAGAGTTGCTTAACGCAACTTGGGGAGCACACAAGTTGTAAGAGGTGGCCCTCTGTGGCTTTGTTCTCTGGGTGGAAGTATAGCCAAATAGCCAAATGTCTGACTGACTCCTCATAGATGTTAGTGTGGGTAGGGCCTTTGAGAGAACATGAATCATGAGAGGGCAGTAATTTGGTAATGGCTCTTCAAATGGAAAAGCCTTGTTGATGAGGGGGAGGAAGAGTTGGTCTCTTGACAGGATGATTTTGGGGTCCCAACCTTCCACATTGCTTCCTCCTTTCCCCAGCTGGTAGAGCTGATCAGCGCCGGTCTCAGCGCTGAGTGGCAGTGGCAACTCAGCATTCTTTGGCTGTAGCCCATGCAACTTTAGCAGTAGGGAAAAAGTCTGTGTTACAGACAGTGTGAGCACCAGCTCCCTGTACCAGGTTCATAGATGGAGAAAACAAGGAGGTGCCAAATGTGGGAGGTCTGACTTGGGCAGGCAGAGCTATTGAAAGGACCAACAGTGAGGAGCCAGCTTCAAGGGATTTTCTCCTCAATAGCAGTGTGAGCCAATTTCCATGTATGATATCCTCCTTCCACCAAAGATGGCATTAAAAAAAAAAAAAAAAAAGGTGAAAAAAGGTGTTCTGGCTTTCATGGTTTTTCTTGATATGTGTATACTGCACGCTGTACTGAACACCAGAGATGCTGCTGCTCTTCTCCATCTATGCAGACACCATTATATCATCCTGGAGGGGAGAGGCATGATTACTCTGATTTTTTGCATATGAGAAATGACAGGGCTTGTCATGTCCAGAAAGCAGCAGCGGGCAAGGGTCTGCTGGTGAACATTAGCTCATTTCTTCCTCCTGACAACCCACCAGTGCTGCTAGGGGCTAGCAAAGGTAAATGGATATGACAGTAATAACTCTTTCTAGTGGCATAGCTAGATCATGCAGTCAGTGTGGCAGGTGCACCCGCCCTGACGAAAGACCAGGGGCATCAGGACTGCAGCGTTCTTACTTTTCACGCCCTTACTTTCACGCCTTTACGGTGGCGAGTGCCGACTGTCACATACACACCTTGAGCATCACGTGTACACCTCGGGCGAGGAGTAAGAAAGTTAAGGCCCTCAGCCAATTAGAACTGACCACAGGTCAGATTCGACTAGGGTATAAATGGAGCCCCGCTGGAGGGCAAGTTGAGTTGGTCCTTCTCGGAGCAGTGGGTCTGCAGGCGGGGACTCTCCCCTCGGGTCGCCCAAGGAAACTCCTCGAGTTCGAGAGCCCTCATCTTATAGGTGAGTGATTGTGCACATTTTGGATCTTCATTTCTAAAGCTGGCTGTGCAGTATTAATTCCTCATACACCATCCTGAACCTGTGGTTTACTGATGTTGTTGGAGTGTTGAACGATGTTGATGAGCCTCATTTCTAGTTAGTTTTCTGCTAACAGTTTTGGTTTAATTGAAGTTTATTTTTTAATCTATCACCTGCCTAATTTGATTTTGTGAGCCTTCGTGACAGTCAGAGATCCCGTCTGTGCAATGTTGGTCAGGGTCAGCTCTTTGGTGAGAGAGCTCTGAAGAACACTGGATATGCTTTGTGGAGAGGCATCAGCTTTTTGGTAGCAGCTGTGATCCCGCCTACATTTTGTATTATTCTTGAGGTGTCAGGTGGAGAACGAAGTGAAGGTGAGCCTCCTCAGAGTTGAGGGGAAGAGTGCCTGCTCTTTCAAAGTCAGCACAGAGCCAGGCTCTGTTGAACACTGTGCACCTGAAGGTAATGTGAAGTTCTGGTTTGCTTTTCCTTATAATGACGCTGTATGTTGTTCTTGGTGGTTTATTAGGTCAGCAGCATTAACATCAGTATCCTGGCTAAGCAGCAAGGTCTCCTTATKTTTGTTTACGTTCCCTTTCCAGCTGCTATGCAGTGTTTCACTTCCAGTCCTAGCTGTGATTTAGCCTGCATTGTCACAACCCTTTCTAGGAAGCCCAAGTAATTCCTCTAAGACAAATAGTGAAGAAACTGGTTTTTTTAGTTTCTTGATCCTTTCCTTGGTCTCTGAACATGGTAAATTATAGCTTTGTAATTTAGCCAGGTTTTCCTGGAACTCTGTAGCTGTCTTTCCTCCAGTTTGATTCAGGAACTGCTCTGCCATCCAGAGCCTCCTCTAGAGAAAACAACTTTGTTAGAAACAATAGCAACATCAAAAACAAACTGCTGGAAAGCCACTTAGCCTGCATGTGTCCTGTAACCTGCTTTGTGCTTGTGTACAGTTCTGGCAGCTCTTATGGAGGTGTACCAGACATTTATTAGGGAGCCCTGGAAGCCAAGGGATGGGGATCCCATGCATTGTTCTTCTGGTGAATATTTATACTACACCATTTTTGATGCGAGAAATTCACTGTGCTTGTCTCAGTAGAGTTATTCTTGAGCTGACATAATGGTATCAGTCAGTGGGCACAATCTCAGTGAGATGGTTTGGCTGATGTACAAACTTGCTATTTGAATTTGCCCTGCTCCTCTAAAAGCCAGTGATGTTTAGCTGTTACATCAGCTGTCTCAGCACGTTGCTCAGGATTTGTCTTCTGCTGAACCAGGAACTGAAAGTCCGGGCCCACATGATGGTGTCAACTGTCAAGGCTTTACTGAGCCTAGAGCAACTTAAATGTGAAACTTCTGATTTCACTCTTTTTAGTAAGACTTCCTTTGGTATGCAGCTGACTTTGGATGAACAAACATTGTTTTACCTAGGCAACCTGGTAGGAGGGGTCTGATTTCTTCTGTTTTATAGAATTTCCTTGTCATGGTCTGGGAAATGGCTGACTACCAGTGCTGGGGAAGGTGGCTGCTCCACGTACTCTTTGAGAAACACTTTCCTGTTCTTTCGAGCTATCAGTGCTGTGGCATGCTAAAACCCCCTAACTTTTAATGTTGGTTGTTTTGTTTTGTTTTTTTTTCTCCTTGCTTTCCTTGATCAGTCTTGCCTTGATTCTGGACTGAATCAGAGCTGCTCGCCTGTGAATCATAGGGCCTCCGTAGATCATGGACTTTTTCTTGTGGTTTGCTTTTGGAACAGGATAAAGTGAACTATTCTTGCAGGTAATAAAATCCTGGGTAACCCAGATGGTACAGTAAAGAGAGAGAGTAGGAGGAAAAACTCCCGTCAAATGGTGTTGACTGTTGTCATTCTACCTTCTTTAAAGTTGAGTATTGTATTGTATTTTGCTTGGGGAGGTGCACTGATTTTCATATTTGGTAAACCACTATCTGACCAAATTACAGCCCAAGTGATGAATGTTTAATTAGATCTGTACTTTATGAAATACATTGCTGCTTAGCTGGGTTAAGGCTGGGTAGCCCATAAATTGGTAATTTGGTTGTCAGCTTCCATAGTGCCCTGGACAGTAACAAAACCCATGAATTTACACACTCTGTGGATTCCTTTATAAAACATTAATCTTTGGGTTGGATTGTAAAGGGTTTAGGTCTTTTATCCTTTTTCTTTTCCTTCAGTAAAAAAAAAAAAAAGGAAGACTGAATGAAATTAAAAATTTAGGAGTACTTTTAATATTGCAGTGACAACAAACTGCATCTCTCAAAGTCAGCAGCCCTCATCCTTACCACTGACATGTGGTAAAGAAGGATCTTCAGTAATGTGATATTGCCAAGAATTTAAACAAGTGCTAACCTTTCCTGAAAACTTTTAAAAAGTTATATGTATAGAAGCTGAACTGCTTTAATGTCATACTGCATTTCCCTTCCGTGGATTTTTCTTACTTTTATTACCCAAATGCCAACTGGGAATACAGGGTAATGTTTTTGCTCTGTCCTTAGGATTTACCTTCAGGCAAGGTGTGGCAGATAGTCAAGTGACTAGGGTCAAATCTCCAAGGATTGCTGGCATCTTCCAACTTTGAGGTGAGGTGAGAATGGCAGAGGCTCAGATTTTGCTGCCATGCAACTTGTCCAAAACTCAGGCAAGAAGATCAGAGTCTGAGGATGAGGGATGAGCATCCGGTAGGTCCTGCTCAGTAATTTCATGTCAAAACCTCGGGGCAGTCTTTTCTCTCTCCAGGTGCTGTGCTATTTCTGGGTCTCTCTTGGTAATGTCCACTGAACAAGCCCTGACTGTATTTCATGCTATATTACTGTTTACTGTAGCTAATCTTAATTTCTATTATTATATAATATAGCAACGAGGCAACCCAGTCACTGCAGATCAAAGGGATTAGTGCAGCTGTCATGTGGATAAGCTCACATTGTGCCTTACAACACCACCCCAGGCTTGCTTGAATCATGCAGGCTCAACGCTGTCTCACTCTCATCACTGTAGATACAGCCGAGGATATGTAAATGTGTGTGGGTATGTATGGATCCTGTAGGTATTTACACACGCTTAGGCAATGCTGCCTTGCAGCACGGTTTATTATCTGGGTTTGACAGCACCCTTTGAATGCAGGCATCAGTTTCCCATTCGTATGCTCCCTGAGGCTGTCAGCAGTCATTGGGATGACTGACGGGGTGTCAGCTAAGCTCTCCTCTCCTGGAGGAATATTACAGTAGCAAAGCTGATGAGGGCTGTGACATCTTTGAGGGGGGACACTGCATGAGGTCTGCATGGTATGCGTCGGCCCCTATTTGACAAGTGTTTCACAGCAGGGACTTTTTTTATTGTTTCTATGCTTGTCAGTATCTGTCAAGGTACCCAACTTAGCTTTCTTTTCTCTTTTCAATTCTTTTTTTTTTTTCTTTTTCTTTCTTCCCCTTCTTAACTCAGAGTCCCCAGTTGCAATCCATTGGGTTGTTATCTTTGCCGATGTCTGGAGTGACCAAGAGCTGGAGCAATGCAGTAAGTGGCAGTCTTTGCTTCCCACCAGCTCTGACCTAGGACACAGCACCAAGACAAGGGTGCTAGGGACTGGTGGTGTAGCTCTTTATCAAGCGTGAAACCAAGAGTCTCACCTCCAGGGGTGGTTGAAGTTCCTGGAGATTTCTTGGCAAGAGCCATCTTTTACCCTTCCAAACTATAGATTACATAATGACATTTTACTTTCCTGAATTTCTCCCTAAAATTTGAATATGGAATCCTTTTCTTCATCTCTTTTGCACGGTTCAGTGTGCTGTTAAATACTCCAATTTCATCTCAGGAATAGCATTTCAGTGAGAGGAGAGAGAAATGTTCCCAGATATGCATTTTTTTAAATTGTTTGGTACTGAAGAATCACAGTAAAATTTTTCACTGCTTTTTTAAAAAAAGCACTTCTCTCATATGCACTTGTTATGCTAAGAGGGGATGGTAGGTGGATGGAGATCATTGCCTGATAGACACTTACTCATGTGAGTAGTCCACTGATACTTGCATGTTTTTCACAATAGTGAGCAAAGCAGTTAACCTCACACTTCTCCTTGGTACTCCAGTGCCACAGTGGAAAAACCTTTACCTGAAATTCATTCCTTTCTACATTCTTTGCTGGGGTCAGGTACCATGATTCTTATTTGGACCTGACATATAATTGTCTAGGGCATTCRATGTAGTTTGTGTAATTGTCTTTTTTCAGAGAAATGCTAGGCAGTTCCATTTAAGAAAGAGGTAGGGCATCTCAGAGATGCTTCTAAAAGTGTCCTGGATGATCTATGTTTGTCAGGCTGTAGCCACGTGCTCCAGTAGGTCACAGCGACAGAAGAGTAGTTCTGTGCTTGCAAACAGCTTTTTCCACAGGATGCTGCTCTTACCTGCTCTGGAGATTCAGGGCTTGAGGAAAAAGCAGAGGCAGGACACGGGGCAGCATTGGCAGCTGCCTGCCCCTGCWGTGAAAGCCAGGCTTGGAGAGCTGTGGACTGGGTTTGTTTTCACTGATGGATGTTGTGCACTGCAGTTTGTGAACTGTATCGAGTTTCCCCCCTCCTGCCTTGCCATCACTGTTGGCATAGCTTGTTGTATTTTTGAATGAGACAGTCAAACGCATCAGAGGCACATCCCGCCCGCTGATCTGTGAGACTGCCTGCCTTGCTTCAGTGGGAACCCAACTGACAGCAGCAGAGACTGCACTGATTTCTGGGAGGGCTAGATCAGAGGATTTAGGTTTGGAAAGTTCATTGGGACATGCCAGCCTGGGAGGTTTGGTTGTGCATTCCTCAAGTTTATTTAACCCTTCAGGGGGAGGGTATTTTGGTAGTCTCAAGTGTGCTCTGACAGGTGTTGGAAACAATTTTCCACTTCCAGTTAATGTATTTATTACAAACAATGAAGTTCCACCATGATAGAAAGTGGATAAAGAGTGAAAGGCGTGAAGAAGACTTCAAATGCAGAGCATAGTAGTTTTAGAAGAGGGTCAGAGATCTTGGTCTTTACCATTGTTACTGTGCCAACATACAGAATTATGATTAAACTAGGGTTTATATTGGCATAGTTATTTTGATAAATATCACACCCAAATGAGCATAGTTAAATAAAAACGATGAGCCGTCTTAGCCTGTTTGTGGTGGGAATGGACAAGGTTTTTTTTAAGGAATGTCGTAGGTTCTTCTGGCCTCCAGGTTGTTGCAGAACATAATGTTTTTATTTCTTTTGAATTGTAGCAAGCAATGATTGTTACATGTAGTTCAGGGAGCCCTGGTGAAGAGACGTTTTACCTCCCCCCTCAGGACCTCCTCATCTCTCGTGCTCTGTGAGGTTATTGTACAGGAGATTTGGCTGCCTACTGCAGTTGTTTTTGCTGGAATTCGCGTTTGTTTCAGTAATATATGGCTGATTATTATCTGGGTGAGGACAGGGCTGGTAGCTGCATTACACTGACTTGTAGCATCRCTGTGGCCTTTCTGAAGGTAATTCCTTGGAGCAGCAGTTGCAAACTGTGCTTTCCTCATCTTCAGCTTTGGACTGAAATATCCCTAATCACAAGACAAGATGACATTTTCAGGTCTCCTGCAATGTAGTTAACTTTCCCCTAGCCTCTGTCTCTGTTGCCCTTTTCACAGCAGCGTAGGATCATTCTCTGTGCCCAAGCATTCTTGGAGGGCAACAAATCTCCTTAGTGCTAGATTCCTATAGCAAGAGGCAGCCCTGCACTTCTCCTTTTCAGCTCTGAATCTCATTTACTGGGCTTGGTGGYGTATGTTTCAGTCCTTTAATTAAGTCCTCCCTTTGTCTCTCTAACTGCCAGAGCATGGTTCCCATTTTTCTTGCTGCAGCGCTTAAGCATAATTTGATGTCAAACACATGCTCTCTGATTGAGGTCCAACCAGATTTACTTGCAAATGTGTCTGGGTCAATAGCATTTGTTTCAATTAGATTTACAAAGAGCCATTTTGGTGCTCTGGCGTGTTAGTCAAAGGGGATATTGTGGGAAGAGTAGGAGTGGGGAGGGCCTTGGGCCTGCCAGGCACTTAACTAATTTATGATTTAAAAAAAAAAAAAA